>JAWPHD010000449.1:0-467816 GCA_037043455.1 Cyrtodaria siliqua | reverse complement strand
TAATTTCTTCACTTTGTTGATTTATATAATTATGTTAGTTTTTAAAAAATCCTCGACGTCCCGTTAGGTTTTTCTCTTAACTTGCATTTGTTATAGGTTACGGATTTCTCAAAATAATGTAAATTATATATATATATCTACGTCGTCAATAGGTTTAGGAAACGGTGTACATATGTTGTTGGCGGGATAGCTACTTTAACTGATAGTCTTTTGCGGCTTTAAATCTAATTGTTTGAATTCATTTTTAAACCAACACATCCAAACTAACGATCAAGTTGTTGGCCCCACAATACCCTGAGGTAAGAAATAAAATTAATTGAAATACCGTGTGTTTGTTAGTCCCGTTAACACATCGCAATATGTTATATTGGGGACAGCAACTTCAGGCGGGAGAGGAGATGAAAGATTGAACTTTACTCCTGAAATAATTATTTAGTGCATGTAATTGATGATTTGTTTTGAATTCGCGTTGTTAAATGAGCCTGCATTTTGTGATAATACTATGGGTCCTGTCCGAATATTTGTATCTACTTTTCTCTATTTTAACTCCTTTCGCCACGGAGGGAAGTCCCCAATGGGCAGTGGGTCCTGCGTCGTCTACTGGCTGACTAAGGCAGGCGCTACCACTGAATAAGAAATAAAAGGTCAATCTTAAAGTGCTTTAAAAAGTGCTAAAAATGATGGGTATTTTATAGTGTATTACCTACAAGCATGAGTGTGAATTCGGGGACAGTAGACTATACTGCGTACCTGGTACCAGTCTACTGGTTTCTCCCGGGTATAAGGTTTGACCTGAAAAATAGAATTGGGAAACCGATAACCGAAGGATGGTTGCTGGACTAATAGTGTATATACTAGAAATAGATGTTCCCAACGTCGTATTGCAAAAACAGAAATTAGTGTCTTGTAACAGACCATTTTAATAAACAAAATCAAAATATAACTTGAGAAGCAGGGCCTAATGCACTCGACATTTTGGAAGGGTTTTAGGAAAACTATTTCTATTCAATTTAAAATTCTTGATTGCGGTATGAATACTGTAAGAAAAATACGAATGTTTCTTATGGTTACATTATTGTTTGGTTTCCCTGAACTTCGTACAACACAATTAAATGTCCTAACTTAACATAATTCAAAACATTAAAAGAGCCAACGTTCTGTTTTTTTATTTCAATAATAATGTGGTTCGTACATTTAATTGATCTATTAAACGTATTGCTTACGTGATAAATTAATTACTGCCTTTGATGTATAGTAAGTAAGTTAATGGGTTTATTGTCAGTTTCACAGTTCGTAAATACAATAATATGAACATTGTATGATTTACACATGGTATTCGTCTTCGTACATCTCCTTACATACACAACATACATTTTTCTCTCATGATATGGGGTACTGGAGATGCCTTCCTGTTTCAACAAATATTATATAATTTATATAAAAGCGTACACTACGATCACGAAACAAGAATTTATTAGAGCCTTAAAGCATATCATGAATTAATATAAGAATGATTTATTCAACAGAATTGTACCGAGTCGTCGAGTTTTTTCAGATCAAACTTGTATCAATAACAACAGTCAACTTGTGTATCGTGTGGCCCAGTTCAGTGCATATAAGCACTTTGACTATAGAAATTTAAAACGCATTATAAAGGTTTTATTCGCATTTAGGTCTGTGACCCATTGGTTATAGTTAAGTAGCTCGACAAAATGTTCCCCTTTCTGGCGTTATTAAACAAAATCAGAACGTCCTCGAGAACACGAATTAAAATAAGAAAGAAAATGTTGACATGATGCTCATGCAAACGTTATTGATATTGAAAGTTCTGGAGAAAAGGGAAAATAATTACCAAAAGGTTAATAAAACAGCGTAGATATGAGCATTTGATGGTTCTTCTATAATCGCATTGTGATGGTTCTTCTAAATCGGATATGGACGCAGCGATATGAGAACTATAGACGTCAATAGTCCTAAAATACTATATATGGACATTTATAAATATGGGTAATAGATTATTAATAGAAAAGAAAAGACAGTCACACCAAGTTTTATGAAGACGTAAGCACGACGTATATGATCAGTTTCGGAATTTGCATTTATTTGGAGAGATTTTCATTGATCTAAGGGATGGTGTTGCAGGACTAATTGTTTGTAATATCCTGTTTTAGAAAAGGGAAATTACTTTCTATGCAAATTTTAATGCAATTTTCTTTATTTACAGGAACAACATTATTATATCGCGTGACATTACACTGCAATAATAGTTGTTATTTTTGAAATATTCTTTTGAGTATATTTGAGTTTAAAGTAGACACGTTCTGGTAAAAATACACAGTACATAAATAATTCCAGTTTCATTGCTCTGAAAATAAATATAAAGGTTTCTAATAGCTCAGTTATTCTTCATGCCAAAGTTGCTAATTTAATCTGTGTGTTCTCGAGATATATAACAATATACAGACTGTTAAATATAAACAAACAATTGCTATGTCTAAATGGTCTTCCTTGTGTTTGAGAGGTATGGCTGGCTTATTCTGTTATTATGTACATAGACAGAAAGCTGACCGGGGCAAAGTTCAAAAATGCCTCTTCCATCTATGTTATCAAACTAGGTATGAAGTGTTAATCGCCACAGACAAGACTCATCATATATGTTTACCACTAGACAAAGACTCACCAAGGTAATATCTCCACAGACAAGACTCATCATGTATATCTCCACAGACTATACCCACAAGGTACAAGTCATCCACAGACAAGACCCACAAGGTTTATCTCCACAGGACAAGACCCACAAGGTATATCTCCACAGACAATACCCACAATGTATAATCTCCACAGACAAGACCGCACAATGTATATCTCCACACAGACAAACTCACTCAAGAGTAATATCTCCACAGACAAGACTCACAACGTATATCTCCAACAGGACAAGACTCATCATGTATATCTCCACAGACATGACTCATCAATAGATATCCCCATCAAACAGGATTCACAATGTATATATCCACAGACATGACTCAGTCATATGATAGATACACAGACAAGACCTCACAAGGTATAGCTCCACAGACAAGACTCACAACGTATATCTCCACAGACATGACTCATCATATTATATAATATTATCCACAGTCAAGTACCCACAAGGTTTATTCAACAGACATGACAGACAAGGTTATATCGTCAAACAGAAAAATTAGCCTCGATCACCACGCCCGCTTAGGATTTCTTCGTTTATCGCTATGCTACACAGATCCAGTAAGACATTATGCATGATAGGGGTCTTGCAGGCCAGGAGACTAACAGAAATTGTAGCATTACAAAGGGCACAGTCAACAAAATCGCTAAGGGTACGGGTACCGCTCTAATGGGTATCGCATTGGGAACATTGGGCAAAAAGGACTACTTGAGATTAAACCAGATTATAGGATATATAGAGGGTGCACCATACCTCACCTTACCCTCCTGTTGTCATTCCTAATTAAACGGACAATGTATATAAAGAAATCCCTACAGCTATATCTAACACACTATAGGTAGCATTAATATGCTATTTAAGTGATAACACAAAGATAGCCAAGTAGATGTGAATATAAAGAAAAGCCTAGAAATAAAGAATTCCTTCACGCTGATTCTACAAGTTGGTCGAAGTAACATACTGAGCAACAGCCGTAGCTGCTAGCATCGTGAAAACATTTTCCTCACTCATCAATGCTTCATTAATTCAACTATCTACATAAATGTTACCGAAGGTAAAGTTTTAAAAATTATTAAACAATTGCAACAGGTCGCTGACGGCATAAACACATCGACACGGATAAGTTGTAGTAGACAGGTCGCTGACGGCAGTAAACAACGAAAGTGGTCAGGACAGGTCGCTGACGGCATACACATACTGCTAATAGGGATGCCTGTAAAGACCAAGACATCAGAGGCCAAGGCAATGCATGAAAACAACAGGTAAAAAGGAGTGACGACGACGATAACAACGAGGATCAGACGCTAGTGCAATACTTCAAACGAGGATAACAACATTTTGTCTGTCAAAATTCATGTTTTGAAATAAAGCAAAAGCTTTCAAAACTCTCTTCTTTATTGGTTGTATACAACTCTTAACCATGATGTAATCAAAGTCGACTAGAGCAAAGTCGATGGCTCGCCATCGAAATTTACCCACGTAAAATGTTTCAAAACTTCTTTAGTATACAACTCTAAACCATTCTGCTATCAAAATCAGCTTAGAGCATAGTACAGTTGAATAATGTTGTTTACCCATGATGACACAGTTCGATTATGCCCCATCTCCTTCCCCGGAACATTTAGGGCACACTTGAAAAAACGTTAAATCTGTGACTGTTTTATCTGTGCCAAATGTTGTAAATTATAAGCGGTTAGTGCAATAGATATAGGAGCATTTTATACGTTTTTGACCAGCCCCGCTCGCCCTATGATTTCGAATGAAAAGTCTCCAGCCTGCTCATCTACAATCTTTAGGAATGCATGTACACAGTTATCTTCCAGTAAATTGGACGTATGCTCTTTAGGAGATCATGTGCCGCCCTCTGCGATCTTTGTCAAGAATGTACGATGAACAAGACTGTTATAAGCCTAAGTGCAGATCAAAATATAAAAGAAATACATAAAGATCGGACTAGGGTATAGTAGCATTCAAGGAGGACAGTCAAGCCACAAAACACAGAAACAAACACGCAAACAGACAAACTAGAAGGCAAATGGCATATTAAATGCAAAAGTCAACTATAACACAAAAGGGTTGACAATAGGGCTACCGCCTTTGGAACGGTCAGTGCGAAAGTTGGCTTGAATTGAAATTATGATCGTTGACCATTTCACAGTGTTGGAATGTGTGGCGCTATTAAAATGTGAAAACACCGGCTTAATGTAATAAACACCGCTAAATGTAATAACAACTCTAAATGTTAATAAACAACGCTAAATGTAATAAAACAACGCTACCGCTAATGCTAATAAATCAACGCTAAAATGTAATAAACAACGCTAATAAACACCGCTGAATGAGTAATAAACTACGCTAAATGAATTAAACAATCGATAAATTTGATCATTTTTAACCATAAATGTGACCATGAACGTCAAAGTTGACAACACGTTTACCATAAAATGTGTAGAAAAAGTTTCTCTTGACATTAAAATAGGTATTGGTTATATTTTCACATTTAGGGTCGATTATACATTTAGCGTTTTGTTTACATTTAACGGTGCCACAGGAGCACTAACGGTGCCACAGAGCACAACTGTGCCACAGAGCGGTGCCACAGAGCACCAACGCTGCCACAGAGCACTAACGTGACACTGAGCACTAACGGGTACCACAGAGTGTGGTGCCACAGAGCACTGTAGATAATCAGCAACATAGCCTAGATACATGTACACGGTATACACGTTGATGTTCTTGATATGCATGTAATAATCTGAAAAGCACTGGCTAATTGATTGTCCGTCGTACTATACCATTTCTGAGAATCGCTGTTGTAAAACAAAGATCGATTAATAAAAAGTGTATCTTTATTTCATTTATTATATTTTGTGCTCTATGCAGTATACTTTCAAATCATCAACAAGTTCACTTGTTGACGAATTTCTTGAAAGAGTGCGGATTATTTCTTAGACGACAAAGAACTAACCCGCCAAATAACGGCAAAAAAGCACTACAAAACAGGTTTAATCAATAACTTATTCATGTTGTTCATGTCATGTATTAATGTATATGTGCCGAGTTAAACGCTTTTATTGTTCTCGGGTTCTTTACAATACCCGTGATTGTAAGATGCGTAAATGAAATACGAGTTGGTAACTCTTACGTTCAACGCTTCAGTTTTGGGGTTTGGGCCTGGCTGGTATATTTAAATTGTGTCTTAAGAGTTTGAATCTCAAAATGTGTAATGTTGTATATTACTCGTCGTCGTCAGTAGTTTAGGAAACGGTTGTACACATGTTGTAAAATTCGGCTGTTATGTAGGCGGGATAGGGTTGGCTATTGTTAAAACTCGTTCTTTTATAATTTGTGTCACTTTCAACATTATCAGAAGTCAAAAATGTGTAAACGATGGACCATGGACGAGGGTCGTCTATTATATATTATGCGAAAGAATCATAGTTATCACATGTGTATGCGTATGCATTAACCATACACATTTAACTCAAAAGAAAATTACACATTTACAAAACAGTTTGTGTGCAATGTTGTACGATTGCGTAGTAACATGACCATTGAACAACCCAATCACAGTGGACATGGTCATTCACAGGCATAAAGTATTCCAAACGATAGCATTTCACATGTTGCACGCCACTGCTATGGCAATACCGAGAGTTAAGACGGAGTGACTTCCGGTAATTCAGTGCGTGCGATCAAAATGCTGGAATTGAGGTTGGTGTTCAACATTGTGCAGAGATTGCGTTTGTATTGAAACATATTTTTAAAAAATCGAAGAATGTCACATGCTAGCCAATTGATCAAAGCGGACTATTTACTGATTTGTGGGCATCGACGATGTTCGCATGTTGAGAAATCCTTTCTGCCCAATGCAATTTATGCCGGGGGAAACATCGCATGATACATGTAGATGCATTTTTTCATATTCAGACCTTTATATTAATCTAGTGTGAAAGTTCAACCATAGATATTTAGAACTCTGACGTACATCTGCGAATTTCTAGACACAACTGTGGTAGTCTGAAGAAGAAGATCACTAAACATCCTCAACATACCTACAATGCGGTGCGTGATATAAAATAAGGCAGAACTCTAGGTTGGTCGTTTTCAGAGACGACCTATTTATGTTTTTCTATCATAGTATTGATAATTATTGTTTACATTAACAAACTCTCGAGTAACATCTAAATATCACAACTTTCCTGAAAACACTTAACTGTGAATTGTCTGGGAATGGCAAGTTCGGTTCTTGAAAAAAAAAATTCATTCAATAGTGCTGAAGCCAAATTAACGTGATACTCAAATAATGGACCCTCTCGTCACTTATTCGGCATCGGTCTAAGTTCAATACAGCACAGATGTCTTATACAACTGAAAAGAGTCGAGTTTTTAATTTGAAGAGAGGTCTAGTCAAGTGGAGACACCCTTTTTCAAGATCGAATTTGTCCTTGTCGCGTAGCATTGGGACATAAGCGACCGTTCATCAAAATGGTGGACAATCATACCATGTTTTGCGTAATTCTATTTCATTTATATACGATACCCTATCGCATAACATAAGATAGATAGATAAACTTTATTAATACAAAAGACCAAATGGCATATCAGTATACAATACAAAATACACATCATATTTATAATTAAAACAGTCAATGGTTAGCAGTCAGTCAGTTGTAACAGTATTACTAGTATGAATATATTCATTTCAAAATGTATTTATACATATACTCGTTATAAACCTTGTTGTTTTCTTATTTTCTTAAGGTAAAGGCTTACATCAAAGTAAAAAAGTATATGAGACTTTTCATATCAGACAGATATTGTCATTGTACTTTATATGATAAATAAGCAAGTAAGAGGAGGAATTCCCCTATATTATATCGTAAGTTTTCGTTTTCTTTTGTGAAAGCTTGGTAATAATATTCAATAGCGAGATTTCAAACCAATTTTAACATTTTTTGATTGCAACAATTCTAGTAATTTGGGTTATATTTGGTCTTTTGCCAATAAAACTTTTTAATATACACCTCTCTAAAATCATAATAAAGTGGACATTCTAGTGATAAAAATGAATTCGTCCTCTAAAGAATTACAAAGTTTACATTTTCTTTCTGGAAAGGTGGTATTGTTTGTAGGTTTTGTGAGCCACCTTCCAGTCTCTTTTCAAGGTCCGTGAGATGGACACTCTAAGGTCTAGTAATGCTAATCTAAATGTGTTTTGATAGTAACGTTTATCTAAGTAGGGTTTAAAACTGAATTCCGAGATTAAAATGTAACTAGTTGGCTCTATTTGAAATTGTGATTACATTTCGTGTGCCATTTTCTGTACCAAAAGTATCATTTAATCTCTGAGTAAATAGAGAAGAAATACTTATTTACATTGTCCATCCACTGGAAAATAACCTTACTTCATTTTTCCTAGTAGTGTCAAGTTAAATTTGTGTCAGCAGATCTCACCTAGAAATCTTATTTAGGATTTGATGTCTAACTGTATGCTAACAGTGTAGTTTATGCAATTTTTAATTGATTTTAACTCGTATGTGCATTTGCAATAAGTTTATACCAATAACGATTTATAGCTTGCATTCTAGTGTTGTTGTAAGGATGTAGTCTTCTATCTCTCAATTATTAAAATCGAGTTGAGTTTGAATTTTTACTCCTAAATAATGTTTACAAAATTAGGTAAATGAACTCGGTTCGATGTACGTTAGCATCATGAAAACTACCAAACTTCAGCCCCATAGGTTCAGAAATAGGTAAAATTATTTTATCAAATAATTCCAACATATGGACTCACAGATATATCATGAAATTTATTACACATATTATTTTATTTGTATATTGCTTTGGAGGAGCTTGTCCCGCCTAGTGCCTCGTGGATTCTCTGATACAACCACCAGTAGTTAAACGATCCCTAAATACGTAAATTTGTGTGACAATGTTCAAGTTGTGAACATTATAGATATAGATGTATATGTACTTCTGTTTACTCCCTCCTTTTTAAACACCTTATCTTTTGTTTTATTCACAGTTACTGTAATGTTACCATTTTTCAATAATCACGCAAAATATTATTAAACATCCGGTATAAACCGCTCTCGTTTGCTGAAAAGATAACTATGTCATCAGCGTAAAGAAGTAAACACAACTTTAACAACCCATATTCAATTCCGTAGATCCTATTAAAATAAAAGTTCTTCATGTCATTCTATATACATGTAAATCAAAAAAGTGATCTTATCATCACCTGATCGTACTCCCAGTAAACATAGTGATACGCTTCAGCATCAACTGTTTCGCATATTTAATCACGTGATTTTACATGTTTTTGTACAGCTAATTTAATAAGTCTAAGATTTTTCCCTTACCCAGTCTTTTATGAGTGTATAGCCATAAAAATATCTCTTACAAATATTCATAAATGCTTGGAAAATCATTAAAAGCGAAATAATAATTTGGTTGTATCATGCATACAAATGGTGGATTTCAACGGGTACTTTTAATAAGTTAGGTTTCATTGTTACAAGAATGAATCTATAAAACTATTGTGAGGTCTTTTATATACTTTGAGTAGTTATATAGCAAGATGCGGTGTATTTGAGTTGTGGGATATTCTTAGAGTGGTTCATATGTGGGTGAAATTATGGTAGTCGTGGTTGGGGGTTGAGAGTTTTTGACAGGTTTGATTAGATATTACCTGGGGGGGATGGGGATGTCATTAGGACGTCTTAGGCCATGTTGTCTGGAATAGCTGTGGCGAATTGTTGTGGGGGTAATATTGTGACTGTGGTTTTTTAATTGTTATGTGTGTAATACTGTACGGTTTTTTGGGAGGGTTTGGTTATGTTAGTAAAACACATTAAGTGGTTTGTGTGGAATCGATGATGGGACTTGTTGGATACAGTGGGGGGTTTGAGGGTTCTGAATTCGTCAGGATTTATGTGGGTGGGTGGAAACATGGTTTTCACGTTATTAAAGATAATTAGATAGCGTGTTATTAAGTTATAACTGTGAGGTGGTTGTGTTGGTCTGGGTATTGTTTGAGAATTTGGGTGAAGGGTGAAGGGTAGTTGGGTGGTGTTGGGTGTTGTGTATTTAAGGGGTGTTATGGGGAATGTAGAGTGAGATTGGGTGGTTAGGCAGGATGTGGGTTGAGTTGAGGGTGGGGTGGTGGTTTGTGAGTTGGAGTAGTGGAGAGGTGGGAGTGGTGGTGTATGTTGTGAGTTTTGAGTGGGAGTCAGGGCATGTGGTATTGGACGTGGGTTATGAAGGTGGAGGGTGAGGGTTGGAGTTTTGTGAGTTAGGGATATCTTTTGTAGATAATGGGATGGAGTGGATGGGAGTTGATGTATTGGAGGTGATTTGAGTGTGATTGGCGAGTGAGGTTGTGAGGGGTTTGTTGTTTTTGTGAATATAGTGATGAGTTTATGGGTTTGAGTGAGTGGTGGTGTGTGATTTGGGATGGGAGGGGTTTTTAGGGGTGGTTGAGGGGGAGGATTAGTAGTGTAGTGTGGTTGGGTTGTAGTTTGTGGAGGGAATTATGGGGAGGGGTTGGTTATAGAGGGTTGAGGGTAGAAATGTATGGGGGTTGAGGTGAGTTGGGTATGGTTAGTGATATTGGTTATGTGGGGGTGTAGAGTAATTTGTTTATTTTGTTTTATGGGTGAGTTTTTTTAGTGGGGGGATGGGTTATATTTGGTGGTTTTTGGATGGTTTGGGGGAAGATGTTTATGTTGTATTATGTAATTAGGGAGATTTTATTATTATTGTTTTTGATAGAGTGTGTGGTGGGTGGGTGGTGAAGTATTTGGTTGGTTGGGATGGGGGGGTAGGATGGGGTGGTTGTTAATGTTTGGTGTGATGTGATAGGGAGGTGGGGGGGGGATGGGTGGGGTTGATTATTTGTGGGTTTGGGGTTTTGGGTTGATGGGAGTGTTGTAGGTTGTATATTGTTGTGGTTGGTGTTAGTGTTAGGGGGTGGATTTTTTGAGGGAGATAGTTAAGGGGTGTTTTGTTGAGGTTGGTTGGGGGGTGTGTTAGTGAGGTTTATAAGGTGAGATGTTTATTTTGGTGTGTTGTGTTGTTTGTGGGGGTGTTTTGGGGGTTGTAGGGTGGGTGGGTTTTGTTGGTTATGTGTTGGGAGTTGGAGGGTTGTTAATTAATGGTGGTGAGATGGTTTTGGGATGGATTGGGGTGTTTTAGTTAGTTGGGATTTGGTTATTTTAAGGGGGTTTTATTATAGGGGGGGTTATTTAGAGGTTAGGTGTGGTTTGTGTGATGGTGTTTTTTTTTATGGGGGTGTTTTTAGTTATTTTAGGGTGTTTGTAGGAGGTATTGTTGAGTTGGTGTAGGGTTTTGGGGGTTTGTGGGAGTATAATTTGTTTGATTTGGAGAGTTTGAGGGATGGTGGATTTGGGGATGGATTGTTGTTGTAATTTGAGGAGGGGGGGGATTATTGTTGTGGGTGGGGGGGGGTTGGGTTTGTTAGGTTGGGTTTATATTTGATGGGTTTTGGTTGATTTTTTTATATAGTTTGTATTTGGATGTGAGGGGGTTGTTGTTTAAGGATGGTATTGAGGGATGGTTATTTGGGGGGTTGTGGTGGGGTGATTAGTGGGTTGGGGGGTGGTGTTGGTTTTGGGGTATTATTTTGAGGTTTGGATTGTGGAAATGTTTGGGGATTTGGGTGGATTGTAATGTGATATTTTTGTGGGGTTGTTTAAGTTGTTGGTTAGGTTGATGTAGGGGTAGGGGTGGTAGTGGGGTATTGTTGTGGGGTTTATTGGTGTTTTAGTTGGGAGTGTTTGTATTGAGTGTTTTTGGTTATATTAGGGGGTGTTTGATGTGGTTAGTGGGTGTTGGTGGGGGTGGGGTATAAGGGGGTTGTGAAAGTGGGGTGGGGGGTGTTGGGTGATTTTTGGTGTGGGAGAGGGGTGGGGTGGGTATTTGAAGGGGGTGGGGTGGGGGTTTTGGGGGTGGGTGTTGTTTAGATGTTTGGGTTGTGGGTTTTGTGTTGGGGGGGTGTTTGAGATTGTATGTTTGTTTGGATAGGGTATTGAGGTGTTATGTCGTCGTAGGTGTTATTTGGAGGGTCGATTAGGGGTTTGTGTACTTTGTATGTGTTCATGAGTCTGAACTGGTGTACAGTGTATGGGGTTTTATTGGATAAGGGTGGGTTGGTGAATTGTGTATGTTGTAAGGTTGTGTTTAGGTTTTTAGTGGTGGTAGGAGTTTATGTTATGGGTTTCGTGAGCGGTGGTTATTGGTTGGTTTAATTTGGTTGAGGGAGTTTATGTAGTATTGGTTACTTAGTTTAGGTTGGGTGATTAAGTTGTGGTGTGTTATAAAGGTGGTGTATTAGCAGTTGAATATATTTATATTAGGGGGGTTTCATTTGTTGTCAGTTTGTCGATGTGAATTTATAGTAGGATATTAAGTTGCTATGTGGTCTGTCTGAGATCCTCGAGGCACTAGCGGGACAAGCTCTCAAAGCAATATACAAATTCTAATCATTGTGTTTAGAATTTCATGATTTATCTGTGGTCTGTTGTGGATTTTTGATAATCTAATGTTTACTCTTGTTGACACTATGGGGCTGAAGTTGGGAGTTTGTCAGAGCTAAAGTAATCGTACGAGTGTTCATTTTTACAGATTTTGTGAAACAGTTTAGTAGATTGATAAATGTCATACCTAAACGTTTTATTTATGGAGTGAGTTTGAAGAACTACAGGTACAACAATATAGAATGAACTAAAGCTATTTCGTTATTGGTTTAACTGTTGAAATGCAATGAGTTAAAATATAATTAAAATTTGCATTATTACTAAGTGTTATCAGACTTAGACAAATATCCAAATAAGATTCTTGGGTGAGATCTGTGAGAAAATGTTCTTGAATAGATTGTGGTGTTTATGATGTATGGGTTGTTTTCAAGGGGTGGAAATTGTTAAAGTAGTTTTCTGTTCTCTATTGTACTCAGAGATTATATGAGATACTTTTGTACAGAAATGGGGAAGCGTAAAATGTATCAATTCAACTAGAGCCAATTGTACATTTTATTCTCGGATTTCAGTTTTAATCCTACTTAGATAACGTTACTATCAAAAAATTTAGATTTAGCATTAACTAGACTTAGAGTGTCATCTCACGGACTTGAAGATTATGACTGGAAGGTGCACAAACCTACAAAAATACCACTTTCAGAAAGAAAATGTAAACTTTTGGTAAGTGCTTTAGAGGACGAATTTCATTTTATAATCTAGAAGGTCCACTTTATTATGATTTTAGAGAGGTTTATATTAAAAAGATTTTATTGGAAAAAGACCAAATATACCCAAATTTATTGAGAATTGTTGCATTCAAAAAATGTTAATATTGTAGTAAACTCGAGCTATTGATATTGTTAAAAGCTTTCAAAAAAGAAACGAAACTTACGATATAATATAGGGGAATTCCTCCTCTTACTTGCTTATTTATCATATATATGTCATTGACATATCTGTCTGATATGAAAAGTCATATACTTTTTTACTTTGATGTAAGCTCTTACCTTAAGAAAAAATAAAATTAAAAGGTTATAACGAGTATATGTATAAATACATGTTTGAATTGACTATATTCATACTAGTAATACTGTTTAAAACTGATGACTGCTAACCACTTTGACGGTTTAATTATAAATATGATGTGTATTTTGTATTGTATACTGATATGCCATTTGGTCCTTTTGTATTAATAAAGGTTATACTATCTTATCTATGTTATGCGATAGGGTTTGTTATAAATGGAAATGATTTCGCAAACATGCGTAGATTGTCCCACATTTGTGTAACGGTCGCTTTGGTCCATTGGCTAGCGCAAGACAAATTCGATCTTGAAAAAAGGGTTCAATTGACTAGAACCTCTCTTCAATTAAATACGACCTTCTTTTCAGTTGTTTAAGACATATGTGCAATTGAATTAGACCGATGCCCGAATATGTGAAGGAGAGGTTTCCATTATTTGAGTTTCAGTGTAATTTGGGCTTCAGCACTTATTGAATAGTTTTTTTTTACAAGAACCGAACTTGCCATTTCCCAGACATTTCAGTTATGTGTTTTTCAGGTAAGTTGTGATATTTAGGATGTTATCGAGTGTTTGTTTAATGTAAACAATAATTATAATACTATGATAGTAAAACATAAATAGGCGTTCTCTGAAAACGACAAACCTTGAGTTTGCTCTTATTTTATATCAACGCCCGCATTGTAGGTATTGTTGTGGATGTTAGTGATCTTCTTCTTCAGACTACCACAGTTGTGTCTAGAAATTCGCAGATGTACGTCTGATTTCTATATCTATGGTTGGGAATATTCACAAGATAAAATAAAGGTCTGAATAGTGAAAAAATGCATCTACATGTTTCTCATGCGATGTTTCCCCGCATAAATTGCATTGGGCAGAAAGGATTTCTCAACATGCGAACATCGTCGATAGCCCACAATCAGTAAATAGTCGCTTTGATCAATTGGCTAGCATGTGACATTCTTCGATTTTTTAAAAATATGTTTCATTACAAAAGCAATCTTGCACAATGTTGAACACCTACCTCATTTCCAGCAAGTTTGATCGCACGCCTTGAATTACTGGAAGTCCTCCGTCTTAAACTCTCGGTATAGCCATAGCAGTGGCGTGCAACATGTGATAATGCTATTCGTTTGGAATCTTTATTGGCATGTGAATGACCATGTCCATATGTGATTGGTTGTTTCATGGTCATTACTACTGCAATCGTACAACATTGCACACCAAACTGTTTTTGTAAATGTGTATTTTTCTTTTGAGTTAAATGTGTAGGGTTAATGCATACGCATACACATGTGATAACTGAAATTCATTCGCATTAATTTATTAGACGACCCTCGTCCATGTCCTTCGTTTACACTTTTTGACTTCTGATAATGTTGAAAGTGAGACACAAATTATAAAAGAAACGTGTTTTAAAATAGCTATCGCCCGCTAATAACAGCCGAATTTTACAACATGTGTACACCTGTTTCTAATACCTACTGACGACGAGTGTATATTACAACTTACACATTTTGAGAATTCAAACTCTATAGACACAATTTAAATTATACCATCCAGGCCAAACCCCAAAACTGAAGCGTTTGAAGTAAGAGTTACCAACTCGTATTTCATTGACGCATATTCAATTCACGGGTATTGTAAGAACCCGTGAACAATAATATTGCGTTTTAATCGGCACATATACTTTAATACATGACATGAACACATGAATAGAGTGTTTTGATAAACTGTTTTGTAGTGCTTTTTTTGCCGTTATTTGGCGGGTTAGTTTCTTTGTCCTAAGAAATAATCGACTCTTCAAGAAAAGAGTCAACACGTGAAATGTTGTTGATTTGAAAGATACTGCATAGAGCAAAAATATAATAAATGAAATAAAGATAACACTTTTTTTAATCGATCTTTGTTTACAACAGCGTTCTTCTCAGAAATGGTATGTACGACGGGACAATCAATTAGCCAGTGCTTTTCAGTTATTTCATGCATATCAAGAAATAAACGTGTATACGTGTACAATGTATCTAGGCTATATGTTGCTGATTATCTACAGTGCTCTGTGGCACCACTCTGTTGGTACCGTTAGTGCTCTGTGTCACCGTTAGTGCTCTGTGGCAGGCGTTGGTGCTCTGTGGCCAACCGTTCTCAGGTTGGCACAGTATGGTGCTCTGTGGCACCGTGTAGTTGCTCTGTGTGCACCGGTTAAATTGTAAAAAACAACGCTAAATGTAATAATCGGACCCTAAATGGTGAAGAATATATACATACCTTTTACATGTCAAGAGAAACTTTTTCTTCACATTAATGTAAAACTGTTTCACATTTGTACGTTCATGGTAAATTTATGGTTAAAAATGATCAAATTTAGCGTTGTTTATTACATTTAGCGTGTGTTTATTACATTCAGCGGTAGTTTATTAGAGTTGTTTATTACATTTAGCGTTGTTTATTACATTTTAGCGTTAGCGTTGTTTATTACATTTAGCGTTGTTTATTACATTTAGCGTTGTTTATTACATTTAGCGTTGTTTATTACATTAAGCGGTGTTTCACATTTAATAGCGCCACACATTCCAACACTGTTGAAATGGTCCAAGATCATAATTTCAATTCAAGCCTACTTTGCACTTGACCGTTCCAAGGCGTAAGCCCCTATTGTCAACCCTTTTGTGTTTGTGTGTTGTCTTTTGCATTTAATATTGCCTTTGCCTTCTAGTTTGTCTGTTTGCGTGTTTGTTTCTTGTGTTTTGTGGTTGACTGTCCTCCTTGAATGCTACTTTCCCTGTCCGATCTTTTTGTATTATCTTTATATTTTGATCTGCACTTAGTGCCTTATAACAGTCTTGTTCATCGTACATTCTTGAACAAGGATCGCAGAGGGCGGCACATGATCTCTAAAAGAGCATACCGTCCAAATTTACTGAGAACTGTGTACATGCATTCCCTAAAGATTGTAAGATGTGCAGGCTGGAGACTTTTTCATTCGAATCATAGGGCGTGCGGGGCTGGGTCAAAAACGTATAAAATGCTCCTATATCTAAGCACGAACCGCTTTTTATTTACAATTTGGCACAGATAAACAGTCACAGATTTAACGTGTTTTTCAATGTGTGCCCTATAATGTTCCGGGGAAGGAGTGGGGCATATTCGAACTGTGTCATCATGGGTAATACATTATTCAAAGGTCTATGCTCTAGCTGATTTTGATAGCAGAATGGTTTAGAGTTGTATACTAAAGAAGTTTTGAAAACATTTTACGTGGGTAATTTCGATGGCGAGCCATCGTCTTTGCTCTAGTTCGATTTGATTATACATAATGGGTTTAGAGTTGTATACAAATAAAGAAGAGAGTTTTGAATGGCTTTTGCTTGATTCAAAATGAAGTTTGACAGACAAAATGTTGTGTTTCCTCGTTTGAAGTATTGCACTGGTCGGATCCTCGTTGTTATCGTCGTCGTCACTGCCTTTTTTACCTGTTTGTTTCGAGCATTGCCTTGGCCTTTGATGTCTTGGTCTTTACAGGCATCCCTATTAGCAGTAGTGGGTATGCCGTCAGGCGACCTGTCTGACCACTTTCCGTTTGTTATTGCCGTCAGCGACCTGTCTTACTACATTATCCGTGTCGATGTTGGTTTATGCCGTCAGCGACCTGTTGCAATTGTTTAATAAGTTTAAACTTTACCTTCGGTAACATTTATGTAGATAGTTGTATTAATGAAGCATTGAGAGATTGAGGAAAATGTTTCCGATGCTGCAGCTACGGCAGTTGCTAGTATGTTACTTCTGACCATCATGTAGAATCAGCCGTGAAGAATTTTTATTTCTAGGCTTTTTTTATATTCACATAGTACTTGGCTATCTTTGTGTTATACTTATATTGCATATTAATGCTCACCTATAGTGTTAGATTAGCCTGTAGGGGATTTCTTTATATAACATTGTCCCGTTTCATTAGGATGACAACAGGAGGGTAAGGTGAGGTATGGTGCACCCTATATAGTCCTATAATCTGGTTTAAATCTCAAGTGGCCTTTTTGCCAATGTTCCAATGCGGTACCCTTAGTGCGGTACCCGTACCCTTACGGATTTTGTGTGACTTGTGCCCTTTGAATGCTACATTTTCTGTTAGTCTCGGCCTGCCAAGACCCTATCATGCATATGTCTTTACTGGATCTGTGTAGCATAGCGTATTAAACGAAGAAATCATAAGCGGGCCGGGTGATCGAGGCTAATTTTCTGTTTGAGATATACCTTGTCTGTCTTGTCTGTTGAAATATACCTTGTGGGTCTTGACTGTGGATAATATATATATATGATGAGTCATGTCTGTGGAGATATTAACGTTGTGAGTCTTGTCTGTTGGAGATATACCTTGTGGGTCTTGTCTGTGTATATATATATGATGAGTCATGTCTGTGGATATATACATTGTGAATCCTGTTTGTGGGGATTAATATATGATGAGTCATGTCTGTGGAGATATACATGATGAGTCTTGTCTGTGGGAGATATACGTTGTGAGTCTTGTCTGTGGAGATATATACTTTGTGAGTCTTGTCTGTGGAGATATTCCTTGTGGGTCTTGTCTGTGGAGATATACATTGTGGTAAATTGTGTCTGTGGAGATATACCTTGTGGGTCTTGTCTGTGGAGATATACCTTTGTGGGGGTCTTGTCTGTGGAGATATACCTTGGTGGGTATTGTCTGTGGAGATATACATGATGAGTCTTGTCTGTGGAGATATACCTTGTGAGTCCTTGTCTGTGGATAGCATATATGATGAGTCTTGTCTGTGGAGAGATACCTTCATACCTAGTTTTGATAAATAGATGGAAGAGGGCATTTTGAACTTTGCCCGGTCAGCTTCTGTCTTGTTATAATAACAGAATAAGCCAGCATACTCTCAAACACAAGGAAGACATTTAGCATAGCAATTGTTTGTTTATATTTACAGTCTGTATATTGTTTATATATCTCGAGAAACAACAGATTAAAATTAGCCTATTTTGCATGAAGAATAACTGAGCTATTAGAAAACCTTTATATTTATTTTCAGAGCAATGAAAACTGGATTTATTTATGTCTGTGGTATTTTTACCAACGTGTCTACTTTAAACTCAAAATACTCAAAGAACTATTTCAAAAATAAAAATATTATGCAGTGTAATGTCACGCGATTTAATAATGTGTCCTGTAAATAAAGAAATTCTAGCATTAAAATTTGCTATAGAAAGTAATTTCCCCTTTTCTACAACGGATATTACAACAATTAGTCCAGCAAACCATCCTTAGATCAATGAAAATCTCTCCAAATAATGCAAATTCCGAAACTGATCATTATTTACGTCGTAGCGTGCTTACGTTTCATAAACTTGTGTGACTGTCTTTTCTTTTCTATTAATAATCTATTACCATTATTTATAAATGTCCATATTTGGTATTTTAGGACTATGACGTCTATAGTTCTCATACGGCTGCGTCCATATCCGATTTAGAAGAACCATCAAATGCGTATTTAGAAGAACCATCAAATGCTCATATCTACGCTGTTTTATTTAACCTTTTTGGTAATTATTTTCCCTTTTCCCCAGAAACTTTCAATAATAAAAGTTTGCATGACATCATGTCAACATTTTCTTTCTTTATTTTAATTCGTGTTCTCGAGGACGTTCTTGATTTTGTTTAATAACGCCGAATGGGGAACATTTTGTCGAGTCTCTTAATATAACAAAGGGGTCTCAGACTAAATTGCGAATAAAACCTTTATAATGCGTTTTAATTTTATAGTCCAAAGTGCATATATGCACTGAACTGGCCACACGATACACAAGTTGACTGTTGTTATTGATACAGTTTGATCTGAAAAAAACTCGACGACTCGGTACAATTCTGTTGAATAAATCATTAATATTTATTCATGTTATGCTTTAAAGGCTCTAATAAATTTCTGTTTCGTGATCGTAGTGTACGCTTTTATTAAATTATATAATATTTGTTGAAACAGGAAGGCATTCCAGTACCCCATATCATGAGAGAAAATGTATGTTGTGTATGTAAGGAGATGTAGAAGACGAATACATGTGAATCATACAATGTTCATATTATTGTATTTACGAACTGTGAAAACGACAATAAACCATTAACTTACTTACTATATCATCAAAGGCAGTATTAATTTATCACGTAAGCAATACGTTTAATAGATCAATTAAATGTTCGAACCACTTATTATGAAATAAAAAAATGAACGTTGGCTCTTTTATGTTTTGAATTATGTTTAAGGTTATAGGACATTTAATTGTGTTGTAACGAAGTTCAGGGAAACCAAACAATAATGTAAACCATAAGAAACATTCGTATTTTTCTTACAGTATTCATTCCGCAAATCAGAATTTTAAATTGGAATAGAAATAGTTTTTCCTAAACCCTTCCAAATGTCGAGTGCATTAGGCCCTGCTTCTCAAGTTATATTTGATTTGTTTATTAAAAATGGTTCTTTACAAGACACTAATTTCTGTTTTTGCATTACGACGTTGGAACATCTATTTCTATATATACACTATTAGTCCCAGCAACCATCCTTCGGTTATCGGTTTCCAATTTATTTTTCAGGTCAACCTTTTACCCGGGAGAACCAAGTAGACTGGTACCAGGTACGCAGTATAGTCTACTGGTCCCCGAATTCACACCTCATGCTTGTAGGTAAATACACTATAAAATACCCATCATTTTTTAGCACTTTTAAAGCACTTTAAGATTGACCTTTTCATTTTCTTATTCAGTGGTAGCGGGCCTTCGGTAGCTCAGTAGAGACGCAGCACCCACTGCCCATGGGGGACTTCCCTCTCGTGGCGAAAGGAGTTAAAATAGAGAAAAGTAGATACAAAATTCGGACAGTGACCCATAGTATTCACAAAATGCAGGTCATTATAAAACGCGAATTCAAAACAAAACATCAATTACATGCATAAATAATTATTTCAGGAGTAAAGTTCAACTTTCATCTCCTCTCCCGCTGAAGTTGCTGTCCCAATATAACATATTGCGATGTGGTTAACGGGGACTAACAACCCCACGGTATTTCAATTAATTTTATTTCTTACTCAGGGTATTGTGGGGCAACAACTTGATCGTTAGTTTGGATGTTGTTTAAAAATGAATTCAAACAATTAGATTTAATATGCCGCAAAATGCATATCAGTTAAAGTAGCTATCCCGCCAACAACATATGTACATACCGTTTCTAATACCTATTGACGACGTTAGTATATATATATAATTTACATATTTTGAGAATCCTAACTCTATACAAATGCATAGTTAAGAGAAAAACTAACGGGACGTCGTGGATTTTTAAAAACTCATAATTATATAAATCAACAATGGTGAAGAAATTACGTGAAAACCAAGGGTTTGTAGCGTGGTCAGATGGCGTTCTTTCTCTGGATGATGTGCTACGTGAGAAACATTCCAGTTGGTATATACTCATTACTGAACGCTATGACGCTACAGTTGGTATATACTCATTACTGAACACATGTGACGCTACAGTTGGTATATACTCATTACTGAAGGCATATGACGCTACAGTTGGTATATACTCATTACTGAACACATGTGACGCTACAGTTGGTATATACTCATTACTGAAGGCATATGACGCTACAGTTTGTATATACTCATTACTGAACACATGTGACGCTACAGTTGGTATATAATCATTACTGAAGGCATATGACGCTACAGTTGGTATATACTCATTACTGAACACATGTGACGCTACAGTTGGTATATACTCATTACTGAAGGCATATGACGCTACAGTTGGTATATACTCATTACTGAACACATGTGACGCTACAGTTGGTATATACTCATTACTGAAGGCATATGACGCTACAGTTGGTATATACTCATTACTGAACACATGTGACGCTACAATTGGTATATACTCATTACTGAAGGCATATGACGCTACAGTTGGTATATACTCATTACTGAACACATGTGACGCTACAGTTGGTATATACTCATTACTGAAGGCATATGACGCTACAGTTGGTATATACTCATTACTGAACACATGTGACGCTACAGTTGGTATATACTCATTACTGAACACATGTGACGCTACAGTTGGTATATACTCATTACTGAAAGCATATAACGCTACAGTTGGTATATACTCATTACTGAACACATGTGAACTACAGTTGGTATATACTCATTACTGAACACATGTGACGCTACAGTTGGTATATACTCATTACTGAATACATGTGACGCTACAGTTGGTATATACTCATTACTGAACACATGTGACGCTACAGTTGGTATATACTCATTACTGAACACATGTGACGCTACAGTTGGTATATACTCATTACTGAACACATGTGACGCTACAGTTGGTATATACTCATTACTGAACGCATGTGACGCTACAGTTGGTATATACTCATTACTGAACGCATGTGACGCTACAGTTGGTATATACTCATAACTGAACGCTATGACGCTACAGTTGGTATATACTCATTACTGAACGCATGCGACGCTACAGTTGGTATATACTCATTACTAAACACATGTGAACTACAGTTGGTATATACTCATTACTGAACACATGTGCCGCTACAGTTGGTATATACTCATTACTGAACGCATGTGACGCTACAGTTGGTATATACTCATTACTGAACACATGTGACGCTACAGTTGGTATATACTCATTACTGAACACATGTGACGCTACAGTTGGTATATACTCATTACTGAACACATGTGAAGCTACAGTTGGTATATACTCATTACTGAACACATGTGACGCTACAGTTGGTATATACTCATTACTGAACACATGTGACGCTACAGTTGGTATATACTCATTACAGAACGCTATGACGCTACAGTTGGTATATACACATTACTGAACGCATGTGACGCTACAGTTGGTATATACTCATTACTGAACGCATGTGACGCCACAGTTGGTATATACTCATTACTGAACGAATGTGACGCTACAGTTGGTATATACTCATTACTGAACACATGTGACGCTACAGTTGGTATATACTCATTACTGAACACATGTGACGCTACAGTTGGTATATACTCATTACTGAACACATGTGAACTACAGTTGGTATATACTCATTACTGAACGCATGTGACGCTACATGGTATATACTCATTACTGAAGGCATGTGACGCTACAGATGGTATATACTCATTACTGAACGCATGTGACGCTACAGTTGGTATATACTCATTACTGAACGTATGTGACGCTACAGTTGGTATATACTTATTACTGAACACATGTGAACTACAGTTGGTATATACTCATTACTGAACACATGTGAACTACAATTGGTATATACTCATTACTGAACGCATGTGACGCTACAGTTGGTATATACTCATTACTGAAGGCATGTGACGCTACTATTGGTATATACTCATTACTGAAGGCATGTGACGCTACAGTTGGTATATACTCATTACTGAAAGCATGTGAACTACAATTGGTATATACTCATTACTGAAGGCATGTGGCGCTACAGTTGGTATATACTCATTACTGAAGGCATGTGACGCTACAGTTGGTATATACTCATTACTGAAGGCATGTGAACTACAATTGGTATATACTCATTACTGAAGGCATGTGGCGCTACAGTTGGTATATACTCATTACTGAACGCATGTGACGCTACAGTTGGTATATACTTATTACTGAACACATGTGAACTACAGTTGGTATATACTCATTACTGAACACATGTGAACTACAATTGGTATATACTCATTACTGAAGGCATGTGAAGCTACAGTTGGTATATACTCATTACTGAAGGCATGTGACGCTACAGTTGGTATATACTCATTACTGAACACATGTGAACTACAATTGGTATATACTCATTACTGAAGGCATGTGACGCTACTGTTGGTATATACTCATTACTGAACACATGTGAACTACAGTTGGTATATACTCATTACTGAACACATGTGAACTACAATGGGTATATACTCATTACTGAAGGCATGTGGCGCTACAGTTGGTATATACTCATTACTGAACACATGTGAACTAAAGTTGGTATATACTCATTACTGAAGGCATGTGACGATACAGATGGTATATACTCATTACTGAACACATGTGAACTACAGTTGGTATATACTCATTACTGAACACATGTGAACTACAATTGGTATATACTCATTACTGAAGTCATGTGACGCTACAGATGGTATATACTCATTACTGAACACATGTGAACTACAACTGGTATATACTCATTACTGAAGGCATGAGACGCTACAGTTGGTATATACTCATAACTGAACACATGTGAACTAGAGTTGGTATATACTCATTACTGAACACATGTGACGCTACAGATGGTATATACTCATTACTGAACGCATGTGACGCTACAGATGGTATATACTCATTACTGAACACATGTGACGCTACAGTTGGTATATACTCATTACTGAACGCATGTGACGCTACAGTTGGTATATACTCATTAATGAACGCATGTGACGCTACAGATGGTATATACTCATTACTGAACACATGTGACGCTACAGTTGGTATATACTCATTATTGAACACATGTGAACTACAGTTGGTATATACTCATTACTGAACACATGTGGCGCTACAGTTGGTATATACTCATTACTGAACGCATGCGACGCTACAGATGGTATATACTCATTACTGAACACATGTGAACTACAGTTGGTATATACTCATTACTGAAGGCATGTGGCGCTACAGTTGGTATATACTCATTACTGAACGCATGTGACGCTACAGTTGGTATATACTTATTACTGAACACATGTGAACTACAGTTGGTATATACTCATTATTGAACACATGTGAACTACAATTGGTATATACTCATTACTGAAGGCATGTGAAGCTACAGTTGGTATATACTCATTACAGAAGGCATGTGACGCTACAGTTGGTATATACTCATTGCTGAACACATGTGGCGCTACAGTTGGTATATACTAATTACTGAAGGCATATGACGCTACAGTTGGTATATACTCATTACTGAAGGCATTTGAACTACAATTGGTATATACTCATTACTGAAGGCATGTGGCGCTACAGTTGGTATATACTCATTACTGAACACATGTCAACTTCAGTTGGTATATACTCATTACTGAACGCATGTGACGCTACAGTTGGTATATACTCATTACTGAACGCATCTGACGCTACAGTTGGTATATACTTATTACTGAACACATGTGAACTACAGTTGGTATATACACATTACTGAACACATGTGACGCTACAGTTGGTATATACTTATTACTGAACACATGTGAACTACAATTGGTATATACTTATTACTGAAGGCATGTGACGCTACTGTTGGTATATACTCATTACTGAACACATGTGAAGTACAGTTGATATATACTCATTACTGAACACATGTGAACTACAATTGGTATATACTCATTACTGAAGGCATGTGACGCTACAGATGGTATATACTCATTACTGAACACATGTGAACTACAATTGGTATATACACATTACTGAAGGCATGAGACGCTACAGTTGGTATATACTCATAACTGAACACATGTGAACTAGAGTTGGTATATACTCATTACTGAACACATGTGAACTACAGTTGGTATATACTCATTACTGAACGCATGTGACGCTACAGTTGGTATATAATTATTACTGAACACATGTGAACTAGAGTTGGTATATACTCATTACTGAACACATGTGACGCTACAGTTGGTATATACTTATTACTGAACACATGTGAACTACAATTGGTATATACTCATTACTGAAGGCATGTGACGCTACTGTTGGTATATACTCATTACTGAACACATGTGACGATACAGTTGGTATATACTCATTACTGAACACATGTGAACTACAGTTGGTATATACTCATTACTGAACGCATGTGACGCTACAGTTGGTATATACTCATTAATGAACGCATGTGACGCTACAGTTGGTATATACTTATTACTGAACACATGTGAACTACAGTTGGTATATACTCATTACTGAACACATGTGAAGTACAGTTGGTATATACTCATTACTGAACACATGTGAACTACAATTGGTATATACTCATTACTGAAGGCATGTGACGATACAGATGGTATATACTCATTACTGAACACATGTGAACTACAATTGGTATATACTCATTACTGAAGGCATGAGACGCTACAGTTGGTATATACTCATAACTGAACACATGTGAACTAGAGTTGGTATATACTCATTACTGAACACATGTGAACTACAGTTGGTATATACTCATTACTGAACACATGTGACGCTACAGATGGTATATACTCATTACTGAACGCATGTGACGCTACAGTTGGTATATACTCATTACTGAACGCATGTGACGCTACAGATGGTATATACTCATTACTGAACACATGTGACGCTACAGTTGGTATATACTCATTACTGAACACAAGTGAACTACAGTTGGTATATACTCATTACTGAACACATGTGGCGCTACAGTTGGTATATACTCATTACTGAACGCATGCGACGCTACAGATGGTATATACTCATTACTGAACACATGTGAACTACAGTTGGTATATACTCATTACTGAACGCATTCGACGCTACAGTTGGTATATACTCATTACTGAACACATGTGAACTACAGTTGGTATATACTCATTACTGAACGCATGTCAACTTCAGTTGGTATATACTCATTACTGAACGCATGTAACGCTACAGATGGTATATACTCATTACTGAACGCATGTGACGCTACAGTTGGTATATACTCATTACTGAACACATGTGGCGCTACAGTTGGTGTATACTCATTACTGAACGCATGTGACGCTACAGATGGTATATACTCATTACTGAACACATGTGACGCTACAGTTGGTATATACTCATTACTGAACACATGTGAACTACAGTTGGTATATACTCATTACTGAACACATGTGACGCTACAGTTGCTATATACTCATTACTGAAGGCATGTGCCGCTACAGATGATATATACTCATTACTGAACGCATGTGACGCTACAGATGGTATATATTCATTACTGAACGCATGTGACGCTACAGTTGGTATATACTCATTACTGAACGCATGTGCCGCTACAGATGGTATATACTCATTACTGAACGCATGTGACGCTACAGATGGTATATACTCATTACTGAACGCATGTGACGCTACAGTTGGTATATACTCATTACTGAACGCGTGTGACGCTACAGTTGGTATATACTCATTACTGAACGCATGTGCCGCTACAGATGGTATATACTCATTACTGAACGCATGTGACGCTACAGATGGTATATACTCATTACTGAACGCATGTGACTCTACAGTTGGTATATACTCATTACTGAACGCTATGACGCTACAGTTGGTATATACTCATTACTGAACGCATGTGACGCTACAGTTGGTATATACTCATTACTGAACGCATGTGACGCTACAGTTGGTATATACTCATTACTGAACACATGTGACGCTACAGTTGGTATATACTCATTACTGAACACATGTGACGCTACAGTTGGTATATACTCATTACTGAACGCATGTGACGCTACAGTTGGTATATACTCATTACTGAACGCATGTGACGCTACAGTTGGTATATACTCATTACTGAACATATGTGACGCTACAGTTGGTATATACTCATTACTGAACGCATGTGACGCTACAGTTGGTATATACTCATTACTGAACGCTATGACGCTACAGTTGGTATATACGCATTACTGAACGCATGTGACGCTACAGTTGGTATATACTCATTACTGAACGCATGTGACGCTACAGTTGGTATATACTCATTACTGAATACATGTGACGCTACAGTTGGTATATACTCATTACTGAACACATGTGACGCTACAGTTGGTATATACTCATTACTGAACACATGTGAACTACAGTTGGTATATACTCATTACTGAACGCATGTGACGCTACATGGTATATACTCATTACTGAAGGCATGTGACGCTACAGATGGTATATACTCATTACTGAACGCATGTGACGCTACAGTTGGTATATACTCATTACTGAACGTATGTGACGCTACAGTTGGTATATACTTATTACTGAACACATGTGAACTACAGTTGGTATATACTCATTACTGAACACATGTGAACTACAATTGGTATATACTCATTACTGAACGCATGTGACGCTACAGTTGGTATATACTCATTACTGAAGGCATGTGACGCTACAGTTGGTATATACTCATTACTGAAGGCATGTGACGCTACAGTTGGTATATACTGATTACTGAAGGCATGTGAACTACAATTGGTATATACTCATTACTGAAGGCATGTGGCGCTACAGTTGGTATATACACATTACTGAAGGCATGTGACGCTACAGTTGGTATATACTCATTACTGAAGGCATGTGAACTACAATTGGTATATACTCATTACTGAAGGCATGTGGCGCTACAGTTGGTATATACTCATTACTGAACGCATGTGACGCTACAGTTGGTATATACTTATTACTGAACACATGTGAACTACAGTTGGTATATACTCATTGCTGAACACATGTGAACTACAATTGGTATATACTCATTACTGAAGGCATGAGACGCTACAGTTGGTATATACTCATTACTGAACGCATGTGACGCTACAGATGGTATATACTCATTACTGAACACATGTGACGCTACAGTTGGTATATACTCATTACTGAACACAAGTGAACTACAGTTGGTATATACTCATTACTGAACACATGTGGCGCTACAGTTGGTATATACTCATTACTGAACGCATGCGACGCTACTTATGGTATATACTCATTACTGAACACATGTGAACTACAGTTGGTATATACTCATTACTGAACGCATGCGACGCTACAGTTGGTATATACTCATTACTGAACACATGTGAACTACAGTTGGTATATACTCATTACTGAACGCATGTCAACTTCAGTTGGTATATACTCATTACTGAACGCATGTGACGCTACAGTTGGTATATAATTATTACTGAACACATGTGAACTAGAGTTGGTATATACTCATTACTGAACACATGTGACGCTACAGTTGGTATATACTTATTACTGAACACATGTGAACTACAATTGGTATATACTCATTACTGAAGGCATGTGACGCTACTGTTGGTATATACTCATTACTGAACACATGTGACGATACAGTTGGTATATACTCATTACTGAACACATGTGAACTACAGTTGGTATATACTCATTACTGAACGCATGTGACGCTACAGTTGGTATATACTCATTAATGAACGCATGTGACGCTACAGTTGGTATATACTTATTACTGAACACATGTGAACTACAGTTGGTATATACTCATTACTGAACACATGTGAAGTACAGTTGGTATATACTCATTACTGAACACATGTGAACTACAATTGGTATATACTCATTACTGAAGGCATGTGACGATACAGATGGTATATACTCATTACTGAACACATGTGAACTACAATTGGTATATACTCATTACTGAAGGCATGAGACGCTACAGTTGGTATATACTCATAACTGAACACATGTGAACTAGAGTTGGTATATACTCATTACTGAACACATGTGAACTACAGTTGGTATATACTCATTACTGAACACATGTGACGCTACAGATGGTATATACTCATTACTGAACGCATGTGACGCTACAGTTGGTATATACTCATTACTGAACGCATGTGACGCTACAGATGGTATATACTCATTACTGAACACATGTGACGCTACAGTTGGTATATACTCATTACTGAACACAAGTGAACTACAGTTGGTATATACTCATTACTGAACACATGTGGCGCTACAGTTGGTATATACTCATTACTGAACGCATGCGACGCTACAGATGGTATATACTCATTACTGAACACATGTGAACTACAGTTGGTATATACTCATTACTGAACGCATTCGACGCTACAGTTGGTATATACTCATTACTGAACACATGTGAACTACAGTTGGTATATACTCATTACTGAACGCATGTCAACTTCAGTTGGTATATACTCATTACTGAACGCATGTAACGCTACAGATGGTATATACTCATTACTGAACGCATGTGACGCTACAGTTGGTATATACTCATTACTGAACACATGTGGCGCTACAGTTGGTGTATACTCATTACTGAACGCATGTGACGCTACAGATGGTATATACTCATTACTGAACACATGTGACGCTACAGTTGGTATATACTCATTACTGAACACATGTGAACTACAGTTGGTATATACTCATTACTGAACACATGTGACGCTACAGTTGCTATATACTCATTACTGAAGGCATGTGCCGCTACAGATGATATATACTCATTACTGAACGCATGTGACGCTACAGATGGTATATATTCATTACTGAACGCATGTGACGCTACAGTTGGTATATACTCATTACTGAACGCATGTGCCGCTACAGATGGTATATACTCATTACTGAACGCATGTGACGCTACAGATGGTATATACTCATTACTGAACGCATGTGACGCTACAGTTGGTATATACTCATTACTGAACGCGTGTGACGCTACAGTTGGTATATACTCATTACTGAACGCATGTGCCGCTACAGATGGTATATACTCATTACTGAACGCATGTGACGCTACAGATGGTATATACTCATTACTGAACGCATGTGACTCTACAGTTGGTATATACTCATTACTGAACGCTATGACGCTACAGTTGGTATATACTCATTACTGAACGCATGTGACGCTACAGTTGGTATATACTCATTACTGAACGCATGTGACGCTACAGTTGGTATATACTCATTACTGAACACATGTGACGCTACAGTTGGTATATACTCATTACTGAACACATGTGACGCTACAGTTGGTATATACTCATTACTGAACGCATGTGACGCTACAGTTGGTATATACTCATTACTGAACGCATGTGACGCTACAGTTGGTATATACTCATTACTGAACATATGTGACGCTACAGTTGGTATATACTCATTACTGAACGCATGTGACGCTACAGTTGGTATATACTCATTACTGAACGCTATGACGCTACAGTTGGTATATACGCATTACTGAACGCATGTGACGCTACAGTTGGTATATACTCATTACTGAACGCATGTGACGCTACAGTTGGTATATACTCATTACTGAATACATGTGACGCTACAGTTGGTATATACTCATTACTGAACACATGTGACGCTACAGTTGGTATATACTCATTACTGAACACATGTGAACTACAGTTGGTATATACTCATTACTGAACGCATGTGACGCTACATGGTATATACTCATTACTGAAGGCATGTGACGCTACAGATGGTATATACTCATTACTGAACGCATGTGACGCTACAGTTGGTATATACTCATTACTGAACGTATGTGACGCTACAGTTGGTATATACTTATTACTGAACACATGTGAACTACAGTTGGTATATACTCATTACTGAACACATGTGAACTACAATTGGTATATACTCATTACTGAACGCATGTGACGCTACAGTTGGTATATACTCATTACTGAAGGCATGTGACGCTACAGTTGGTATATACTCATTACTGAAGGCATGTGACGCTACAGTTGGTATATACTGATTACTGAAGGCATGTGAACTACAATTGGTATATACTCATTACTGAAGGCATGTGGCGCTACAGTTGGTATATACACATTACTGAAGGCATGTGACGCTACAGTTGGTATATACTCATTACTGAAGGCATGTGAACTACAATTGGTATATACTCATTACTGAAGGCATGTGGCGCTACAGTTGGTATATACTCATTACTGAACGCATGTGACGCTACAGTTGGTATATACTTATTACTGAACACATGTGAACTACAGTTGGTATATACTCATTGCTGAACACATGTGAACTACAATTGGTATATACTCATTACTGAAGGCATGAGACGCTACAGTTGGTATATACTCATTACTGAACGCATGTGACGCTACAGATGGTATATACTCATTACTGAACACATGTGACGCTACAGTTGGTATATACTCATTACTGAACACAAGTGAACTACAGTTGGTATATACTCATTACTGAACACATGTGGCGCTACAGTTGGTATATACTCATTACTGAACGCATGCGACGCTACTTATGGTATATACTCATTACTGAACACATGTGAACTACAGTTGGTATATACTCATTACTGAACGCATGCGACGCTACAGTTGGTATATACTCATTACTGAACACATGTGAACTACAGTTGGTATATACTCATTACTGAACGCATGTCAACTTCAGTTGGTATATACTCATTACTGAACGCATGTAACGCTACAGATGGTATATACTCATTACTGAACGCATGTGACGCTACAGTTGGTATATACTCATTACTGAACACATGTGGCGCTACAGTTGGTGTATACTCATTACTGAACGCATGTGACGCTACAGATGGTATATACTCATTACTGAACACATGTGACGCTACAGTTGGTATATACTCATTACTGAACACATGTGAACTACAGTTCGTATATACTCATTACTGAACACATGTGACGCTACAGTTGCTATATACTCATTACTGAAGGCATGTGCCGCTACAGATGGTATATATTCATTACTGAACGCATGTGACGCTACAGTTGGTATATACTCATTTCTGAACGCATGTGCCGCTACAGATGGTATATACTCATTACTGAACGCATGTGACGCTACAGATGGTATATACTCATTACTGAACGCATGTGACGCTACAGTTGGTATATACTCATTACTGAACGCATGTGACGCTACAGTTGGTATATACTCATTACTGAACGCATGTGCCGCTACAGATGGTATATACTCATTACTGAACGCATGTGACGCTACAGATGGTATATACTCATTACTGAACGCATGTGACGCTACAGTTGGTATATACTCATTACTGAACGCTATGACGCTACAGTTGGTATATACTCATTACTGAACGCATGTGACGCTACAGTTGGTATATACTCATTACTGAACGCATGTGACGCTACAGTTGGTATATACTCATTACTGAACACATGTGACGCTACAGTTGGTATATACTCATTACTGAACGCATGTGACGCTACAGTTGGTATATACTCATTACTGAACGCATGTGACGCTACAGTTGGTATATACTCATTACTGAACACATGTGACGCTACAGTTGGTATATACTCATTACTGAACGCATGTGACGCTACAGTTGGTATATACTCATTACTGAACGCTATGACGCTACAGTTGGTATATACTCATTACTGAACGCATGTGACGCTACAGTTGGTATATACTCATTACTGAACGCATGTGACACTACAGTTGGTATATACTCATTACTGAACACATGTGACGCTACAGTTGGTATATACTCATTACTGAACACATGTGACGCTACAGTTGGTATATACTCATTACTGAACACATGTGAACTACAGTTGGTATATACTCATTACTGAACGCATGTGACGCTACATGGTATATACTCATTACTGAAGGCATGTGACGCTACAGATGGTATATACTCATTACTGAACGCATGTGACGCTACAGTTGGTATATACTCATTACTGAACGTATGTGACGCTACAGTTGGTATATACTTATTACTGAACACATGTGAACTACAGTTGGTATATACTCATTACTGAGCACATGTGAACTACAATTGGTATATACTAATTACTGAACGCATGTGACGCTACAGTTGGTATATACTCATTACTGAAGGCATGTGACGCTACAGTTGGTATATACTCATTACTGAAGGCATGTGACGCTACAGTTGGTATATACTGATTACTGAAGGCATGTGAACTACAATTGGTATATACTCATTACTGAAGGCATGTGGCGATACAGTTGGTATATACTCATTACTGAAGGCATGTGACGCTACAGTTGGTATATACTCATTACTGAAGGCATGTGAACTACAATTGGTATATACTCATTACTGAAGGCATGTGGCCCTACAGTTGGTATATACTCATTACTGAACGCATGTGACGCTACAGTTGGTATATACTTATTACTGAACACATGTGAACTACAGTTGGTATATACTCATTGCTGAAAACATGTGAACTACAATTGGTATATACTCATTACTGAAGGCATGAGACGCTACAGTTGGTATATACTCATAACTGAACACATGTGAACTAGAGTTGGTATATACTCATTACTGAACACATGTGAACTACAGTTGGTATATACTCATTACTGAACGCATGTGACGCTACAGTTGGTATATACTCATTACTGAACGCATGTGACGCTACAGATGGTATATACTCATTACTGAACACATGTGACGCTACAGTTGGTATATACTCATTACTGAACACAAGTGAACTACAGTTGGTATATACTCATTACTGAACACATGTGGCGCTACAGTTGGTATATACTCATTACTGAACGCATGCGACGCTACAGATGGTATATACTCATTACTGAACACATGTGAACTACAGTTGGTATATACTCATTACTGAACGCATGCGACGCTACAGTTGGTATATACTCATTACTGAACACATGTGAACTAACTACAGTTGGTATATACTCATTACTGAACGCATGTCAACTTCAGTTGGTATATACTCATTACTGAACGCATGTAACGCTACAGATGGTATATACTCATTACTGAACGCATGTGACGCTACAGTTGGTATATACTCATTACTGAACACATGTGGCGCTACAGTTGGTGTATACTCATTACTGAACGCATGTGACGCTACAGATGGTATATACTCATTACTGAACACATGTGACGCTACAGTTGGTATATACTCATTACTGAACACATGTGAACTACAGTTCGTATATACTCATTACTGAACACATGTGACGCTACAGTTGGTATATACTCATTACTGAAGGCATGTGCCGCTACAGATGGTATATACTCATTACTGAACGCATGTGACGCTACAGATGGTATATATTCATTACTGAACGCATGTGACGCTACAGTTGGTATATACTCATTACTGAACGCATGTGCCGCTACAGATGGTATATACTCATTACTGAACGCATGTGACGCTACAGATGGTATATACTCATTACTGAACGCATGTGACGCTACAGTTGGTATATACTCATTACTGAACGCATGTGACGCTACAGTTGGTATATACTCATTACTGAACGCATGTGCCGCTACAGATGGTATATACTCATTACTGAACGCATGTGACGCTACAGATGGTATATACTCATTACTGAACGCATGTGACGCTACAGTTGGTATATACTCATTACTGAACGCTATGACGCTACAGTTGGTATATACTCATTACTGAACGCATGTGACGCTACAGTTGGTATATACTCATTACTGAACGCATGTGACGCTACAGTTGGTATATACTCATTACTGAACACATGTGACGCTACAGTTGGTATATACTCATTACTGAACGCATGTGACGCTACAGTTGGTATATACTCATTACTGAACACATGTGACGCTACAGTTGGTATATACTCATTACTGAACGCATGTGACGCTACAGTTGGTATATACTCATTACTGAACGCTATGACGCTACAGTTGGTATATACTCATTACTGAACGCATGTGACGCTACAGTTGGTATATACTCATTACTGAACGCATGTGACACTACAGTTGGTATATACTCATTACTGAACACATGTGACGCTACAGTTGGTATATACTCATTACTGAACACATGTGACGCTACTGTTGGTATATACTCATTACTGAACACATGTGAACTACAGTTGGTATATACTCATTACTGAACGCATGTGACGCTACATGGTATATACTCATTACTGAAGGCATGTGACGCTACAGATGGTATATACTCATTACTGAACGCATGTGACGCTACAGTTGGTATATACTCATTACTGAACATATGTGACGCTACAGTTGGTATATACTTATTACTGAACAACATGTGAACTACAGTTGGTTTATACTCATTACTGAACACATGTGAACTACAATTGGTATATACTCATTACTGAACGCATGTGACGCTACAGTTGGTATATACTCATTACTGAAGGCATGTGACGCTACAGTTGGTATATACTCATTACTGAAGGCATGTGACGCTACAGTTGGTATATACTGATTACTGAAGGCATGTGAACTACAATTGGTATATACTCATTACTGAAGGCATGTGGCGCTACAGTTGGTATATACTCATTACTGAAGGCATGTGACGCTACAGTTGGTATATACTCATTACTGAAGGCATGTGAACTACCATTGGTATATACTCATTACTGAAGGCATGTGGCGCTACAGTTGGTATATACTCATTACTGAACGCATGTGACGCTACAGTTGGTATATACTTATTACTGAACACATGTGAACTACAGTTGGTATATACTCATAGCTGAACACATGTGAACTACAATTGGTATATACTCATTACTGAAGGCATGTGAAGCTACAGTTGGTATATACTCATTACTGAAGGCATGTGACGCTACAGTTGGTATATACTCATTACTGAAGGCATGTGAACTACAATGGGTATATACTCATTACTGAAGGCATGTGGCGCTACAGTTGGTATATACTCATTACTGAACACATGTGAACTAAAGTTGGTATATACTCATTACTGAACACATGTGAACTACAGTTGGTATATACTCATTACTGAACGCATTTGACGCTACAGTTGGTATATACTCATTACTGAACGCATGTGACGCTACAGATGGTATATACTTATTACTGAACACATGTGAACTACAGTTGGTATATACTCATTACTGAACACATGTGAACTACAATTGGTATATACTCATTACTGAAGGCATGTGATGCTACTGTTGGTATATACTCATTACTGAACACATGTGAACTACAGTTGGTATATACTCATTACTGAACACATGTGAACTACAATTGGTATATACTCATTACTGAAGGCATGTGACGCTACAGATGATATAAACTCATTACTGAACACATGTGAACTACAATTGGTATATACTCATTACTGAAGGCACGAGACGCTACAGTTGGTATATACTCATAACTGAACACATGTGAACTAGAGTTGGTATATACTCATTACTGAACACATGTGAACTACAGTTGGTATATACTCATTACTGAACACATGTGGCGCTACAGTTGGTATATACTCATTACTGAACGCATGCGACGCTACATATGGTATATACTCATTACTGAACACATGTGAACTACAGTTGGTATATACTCATTACTGAAGGCATGTGACGCTACAGTTGGTATATACTCATTACTGAAGGCATGTGAACTACAATTGGTATATACTCATTAGTGAAGGCATGTGGCGCTACAGTTGGTAAATACTCATTACTGAACGCATGTGACGCTACAGTTGGTATATACTTATTACTGAACACATGTGAACTACAGTTGGTATATACTCATTACTGAACACATGTGAACTACAATTGGTATATACTCATTACTGAAGGCATGTGAAGCTACAGTTGGTATATACTCATTACTGAACGCATGTGACGCTACAGTTGGTATATACTCATTACTGAACACATGTGGCGCTACAGTTGGTATATACTCATTACTGAAGGCATATGACGCTACAGTTGGTATATACGCATTACTGAAGGCATGTGAACTCCAATTGGTATATACTCATTACTGAAGGCATGTGGCGCTACAGTTGGTATATACTCATTACTGAACACATGTGAACTAAAGTTGGTATATACTCATTACTGAACACATGTGAACTACAGTTGGTATATACTCATTACTGAACGCATGTGACGCTACAGTTGGTATATACTCATTACTGAACGCATGTGACGCTACAGTTGGTATATACTTATTACTGAACACATTTGAACTACAGTTGGTATATACTCATTACTGAACACATGTGACGCTACAGTTGGTATATACTTATTACTGAACACATGTGAACTACAATTGGTATATACTTATTACTGAAGGCATGTGACGCTACTGTTGGTATATACTCATTACTGAACACATGTGAAGTACAGTTGGTATATACTCATTACTGAACACATGTGAACTACAATTGGTATATACTCATTACTGAAGGCATGTGACGCTACAGATGGTATATACTCATTACTGAACACATGTGAACTACAATTGGTATATACTCATTACTTAAGGCATGAGACGCTACAGTTGGTATATTCTCATAACTGAACACATGTGAACTAGAGTTGGTATATACTCATTACTGAACACATGTGAACTACAGTTGGTACATACTCATTACTGAACACATGTGACGCTACAGATGGTATATACTCATTACTGAACACATGTGACGCTACAGTTTGTATATACTCATTACTGAACGCATGTGACGCTACAGTTGGTATATACTCATTACTGAACGCATCTGACGCTACAGATGGTATATACTCATTACTGAACACATGTGACGCTACAGTTGGTATATACTCATTACTGAACACATGTGAACTACAGTTGGTATATACTCATTACTGAACACATGTGGCGCTACAGTTGGTATATACTCATTACTGAACGCATGCGACGCTACAGATGGTATATACTCATTACTGAACACATGTGAACTACAGTTGGTATATACTCATTACTGAACGCATGCGACGCTACAGTTGGTATATACTCATTACTGAACACATGTGAACTACAATTGGTATATACTCATTACTGAAGGCATGTGGCGCTACAGTTGGTATATACTCATTACTGAACGCATTTGACGCTACAGTTGGTATATACTTATTACTGAACACATGTGAACTACAGTTGGTATATACTCATTACTGAACACATGTGACGCTACAGTTGGTATATACTTATTACTGAACACATGTGAACTACAATTGGTATATACTCATTACTGAAGGCATGTGACGCTACTGTTGGTATATACTCATTACTGAACACATGTGAAGTACAGTTGGTATATACTCATTACTGAACACATGTGAACTACAATTGGTATATACTCATTACTGAAGGCATGTGACGCTACAGATGGTATATACTCATTACTGAACACATGTGAACTACAATTGGTATATACTCATTACTGAAGGCATGAAACGCTACAGTTGGTATATACTCATAACTGAACACATGTGAACTAGAGTTGGTATATACTCATTACTGAACACATGTGAACTAGAGTTGGTATATACTCATTACTGAACACATGTGACGCTACAGTTGGTATATACTCATTACTGAACGCATGTGACGCTACAGATGGTATATACTCATTACTGAACACATGTGACGCTACAGTTGGTATATACTCATTACTGAACGCATGTGACGCTACAGTTGGTATATACTCATTACTGAACGCATCTGACGCTACAGATGGTATATACTCATTACTGAACACATGTGACGCTACAGTTGGTATATACTCATTACTGAACACATGTGAACTACAGTTGGTATATACTCATTACTGAACACATGTGGCGCTACAGTTGGTATATACTCATTACTGAACGCATGCGACGCTACAGATGGTATATACTCATTACTGAACACATGTGAACTACAGTTGGTATATACTCATTACTGAACGCATGCGACGCTACAGTTGGTATATACTCATGACTGAACACATGTGAACTACAATTGGTATATACTCATTACTGAAGGCATGTGGCGCTACAGTTGGTATATACTCATTACTGAACGCATGTGACGCTACAGTTGGTATATACTTATTACTGAACACATGTGAACTACAGTTGGTATATACTCATTACTGAACACATGTGAACTACAATTGGTATATACTCATTACTGAAGGCATGTGAAGCTACAGTTGGTATATACTCATTACTGAAGGCATGTGACGCTACAGTTGGTATATACTCATTACTGAACACATGTGGCGCTACAGTTGGTATATACTCATTACTGAAGGCATATGACGCTACAGTTGGTATATACGCATTACTGAAGGCATGTGAACTCCAATTGGTATATACTCATTATTGAAGGCATGTGGCGCTACAGTTGGTATATACTCATTACTGAACACATGTGAACTAAAGTTGGTATATACTCATTACTGAACACATGTGAACTACAGTTGGTATATACTCATTACTGAACGCATGTGACGCTACAGATGGTATATACTCATTACTGAACACATGTGACGCTACAGTTGGTATATACTCATTACTGAACACATGTGACGCTACAGTTGGTATATACTCATTACTGAACGCATCTGACGCTACAGATGGTATATACTCATTACTGAACACATGTGACGCTACAGTTGGTATATACTCATTACTGAACACATGTGAACTACAGTTGGTATATACTCATTACTGAACACATGTGGCGCTACAGTTGGTATATACTCATTACTGAACGCATGCGACGCTACAGATGGTATATACTCATTACTGAACACATGTGAACTACAGTTGGTATATACTCATTACTGAACGCATGCGACGCTACAGTTGGTATATACTCATTACTGAACACATGTGAACTACAATTGGTATATACTCATTACTGAAGGCATGTGGCGCTACAGTTGGTATATACTCATTACTGAACGCATTTGACGCTACAGTTGGTATATACTTATTACTGAACACATGTGAACTACAGTTGGTATATACTCATTACTGAACACATGTGAACTACAATTGGTATATACTCATTACTGAAGGCATGTGAAGCTACAGTTGGTATATACTCATTACTGAAGGCATGTGACGCTACAGTTGGTATATACTCATTACTGAACACATGTGGCGCTACAGTTGGTATATACTCATTACTGAAGGCATATGACGCTACAGTTGGTATATACTCATTACTGAAGGCATGTGGCGCTACAGTTGGTATATACTCATTACTGAACACATGTGAACTAAAGATGGTATATACTCATTACTGAACACATGTGAACTACAGTTGGTATATACTCATTACTGAACGCATGTGACGCTACAGTTGGTATATACTCATTACTGAACGCATGTGACGCTACAGTTGGTATATACTTATTACTGAACACATGTGAACTACAGTTGGTATATACTCATTACTGAACACATGTGACGCTACAGTTGGTATATACTTATTACTGAACACATGTGAACTACAATTGGTATATACTCATTACTGAAAGCATGTGACGCTACTGTTGGTATATACTCATTACTGAAGGCATGTGACGCTACAGATGGTATATACTCATTACTGAACACATGTGAACTACAATTGGTATATACTCATTACTGAAGGCATGAAACGCTACAGTTGGTATATACTCATAACTGAACACATGTGAACTAGAGTTGGTATATACTCATTACTGAACGCATCTGACGCTACAGATGGTATATACTCATTACTGAACACATGTGACGCTACAGTTGGTATATACTCATTACTGAACACATGTGAACTACAGTTGGTATATACTCATTACTGAACACATGTGGCGCTACAGTTGGTATATACTCATTACTGAACGCATGCGACGCTACAGATGGTATATACTCATTACTGAACACATGTGAACTACAGTTGGTATATACTCATTACTGAACGCATGCGACGCTACAGTTGGTATATACTCATGACTGAACACATGTGAACTACAATTGGTATATACTCATTACTGAAGGCATGTGGCGCTACAGTTGGTATATACTCATTACTGAACGCATGTGACGCTACAGTTGGTATATACTTATTACTGAACACATGTGAACTACAGTTGGTATATACTCATTACTGAACACATGTGAACTACAATTGGTATATACTCATTACTGAAGGCATGTGAAGCTACAGTTGGTATATACTCATTACTGAAGGCATGTGACGCTACAGTTGGTATATACTCATTACTGAACACATGTGGCGCTACAGTTGGTATATACTCATTACTGAAGGCATATGACGCTACAGTTGGTATATACGCATTACTGAAGGCATGTGAACTCCAATTGGTATATACTCATTATTGAAGGCATGTGGCGCTACAGTTGGTATATACTCATTACTGAACACATGTGAACTAAAGTTGGTATATACTCATTACTGAACACATGTGAACTACAGTTGGTATATACTCATTACTGAACGCATGTGACGCTACAGATGGTATATACTCATTACTGAACACATGTGACGCTACAGTTGGTATATACTCATTACTGAACACATGTGACGCTACAGTTGGTATATACTCATTACTGAACGCATCTGACGCTACAGATGGTATATACTCATTACTGAACACATGTGACGCTACAGTTGGTATATACTCATTACTGAACACATGTGAACTACAGTTGGTATATACTCATTACTGAACACATGTGGCGCTACAGTTGGTATATACTCATTACTGAACGCATGCGACGCTACAGATGGTATATACTCATTACTGAACACATGTGAACTACAGTTGGTATATACTCATTACTGAACGCATGCGACGCTACAGTTGGTATATACTCATTACTGAACACATGTGAACTACAATTGGTATATACTCATTACTGAAGGCATGTGGCGCTACAGTTGGTATATACTCATTACTGAACGCATTTGACGCTACAGTTGGTATATACTTATTACTGAACACATGTGAACTACAGTTGGTATATACTCATTACTGAACACATGTGAACTACAATTGGTATATACTCATTACTGAAGGCATGTGAAGCTACAGTTGGTATATACTCATTACTGAAGGCATGTGACGCTACAGTTGGTATATACTCATTACTGAACACATGTGGCGCTACAGTTGGTATATACTCATTACTGAAGGCATATGACGCTACAGTTGGTATATACTCATTACTGAAGGCATGTGGCGCTACAGTTGGTATATACTCATTACTGAACACATGTGAACTAAAGATGGTATATACTCATTACTGAACACATGTGAACTACAGTTGGTATATACTCATTACTGAACGCATGTGACGCTACAGTTGGTATATACTCATTACTGAACGCATGTGACGCTACAGTTGGTATATACTTATTACTGAACACATGTGAACTACAGTTGGTATATACTCATTACTGAACACATGTGACGCTACAGTTGGTATATACTTATTACTGAACACATGTGAACTACAATTGGTATATACTCATTACTGAAAGCATGTGACGCTACTGTTGGTATATACTCATTACTGAAGGCATGTGACGCTACAGATGGTATATACTCATTACTGAACACATGTGAACTACAATTGGTATATACTCATTACTGAAGGCATGAAACGCTACAGTTGGTATATACTCATAACTGAACACATGTGAACTAGAGTTGGTATATACTCATTACTGAACACATGTGAACTAGAGTTGGTATATACTCATTACTGAACACATGTGACGCTACAGTTGGTATATACTCATTACTGAACGCATGTGACGCTACAGATGGTATATACTCATTACTGAACACATGTGACGCTACAGTTGGTATATACTCATTACTGAACGCATGTGACGCTACAGTTGGTATATACTCATTACTGAACGCATCTGACGCTACAGATGGTATATACTCATTACTGAACACATGTGACGCTACAGTTGGTATATACTCATTACTGAACACATGTGAACTACAGTTGGTATATACTCATTACTGAACACATGTGGCGCTACAGTTGGTATATACTCATTACTGAACGCATGCGACGCTACAGATGGTATATACTCATTACTGAACACATGTGAACTACAGTTGGTATATACTCATTACTGAACGCATGCGACGCTACAGTTGGTATATACTCATGACTGAACACATGTGAACTACAATTGGTATATACTCATTTCTGAAGGCATGTGGCGCTACAGTTGGTATATACTCATTACTGAACGCATGTGACGCTACAGTTGGTATATACTTATTACTGAACACATGTGAACTACAGTTGGTATATACTCATTACTGAACACATGTGAACTACAATTGGTATATACTCATTACTGAAGGCATGTGAAGCTACAGTTGGTATATACTCATTACTGAAGGCATGTGACGCTACAGTTGGTATATACTCATTACTGAACACATGTGGCGCTACAGTTGGTATATACTCATTACTGAAGGCATATGACGCTACAGTTGGTATATACGCATTACTGAAGGCATGTGAACTCCAATTGGTATATACTCATTATTGAAGGCATGTGGCGCTACAGTTGGTATATACTCATTACTGAACACATGTGAACTAAAGTTGGTATATACTCATTACTGAACACATGTGAACTACAGTTGGTATATACTCATTACTGAACGCATGTGACGCTACAGTTGGTATATACTCATTACTGAACGCATGTGACGCTACCGTTGGTATATACTTATTACTGAACACATGTGAACTACAGTTGGTATATACTCATTACTGAACACATGTGACGCTACAGTTGGTATATACTTATTACTGAACACATGTGAACTACAATTGGTATATACTCATTAATGAAGGCATGTGACGCTACTGTTGGTATATACTCATTACTGAACACATGTGAAGTACAGTTGGTATATACTCATTACTGAACACATGTGAACTACAATTGGTATATACTCATTACTGAAGGCATGTGACGCTACAGATGGTATATACTCATTACTGAACACATGTGAACTACAATTGGTATATACTCATTACTGAAGGCATGAGACGCTACAGTTGGTATATACTCATAACTGAACACATGTGAACTAGAGTTGGTATATACTCATTACTGAACACATGTGAACTACAGTTGGTATATACTCATTACTGAACACATGTGACGCTACAGATGGTATATACTCATTACTGAACGCATGTGACGCTACAGATGGTATATTCTCATTACTGAACACATGTGACGCTACAGTTGGTATATACTCATTACTGAACGCATGTGACGCTACAGTTGGTATATACTCATTACTGAACGCATCTGACGCTACAGATGGTATATACTCATTACTGAACACATGTGACGCTACAGTTGGTATATACTCATTACTGAACACATGTGAACTACAGTTGGTAAATACTGATTACTGAACACATGTGGCGCTACAGTTGGTATATACTCATTACCGAACGCATGCGACGCTACAGATGGTATATACTCATTACTGAACACATGTGAACTACAGTTGGTATATACTCATTACTGAACGCATGCGACGCTACAGTTGGTATATACTCATTACTGAACACATGTGAACTACAGTTGGTATATACGCATTACTGAACGCATGTGACGCTACAGATGGTATATACTCATTACTGAACACATGTGACGCTACAGTTGGTATATACTCATTACTGAACACATGTGAACTACAGTTGGTATATACTCATTACTGAACACATGTGACGCTACAGTTGGTATATACTCATTACTGAAGGCATGTGCCGCTACAGATGGTATATACTCATTACTGAACGCATGTGACGCTACAGATGGTATATACTCATTACTGAACGCATGTGACGCTACAGTTGGTATATACTCATTACTGAAGGCATGTGCCGCTACAGATGGTATATACTCATTACTGAACGCATGTGACGCTACAGATGGTATATACTCATTACTGAACGCATGTGACGCTACAGTTGGTATATACTCATTACTGAACGCATGTGCCGCTACAGATGGTATATACTCATTACTGAACGCATGTGACGCTACAGATGGTATATACTCATTACTGAACGCATGTGACGCTACAGTTGGTATATACTCATTACTGAACGCATGTGGCGCTACAGTTGGTATATACTCATTACTGAACGCATGTGACGCTACAGATGGTATATACTCGTTACTGAACACATGTGACGCTACAGTTGGTATATACTCATTACTGAACACATGTGAACTACAGTTGGTATATACTCATGACTGAACACATGTGGCGCTACAGTTGGTATATACTCATTACTGAACGCATGTGACGCTACAGATGGTATATACTCATTACTGAACACATGTGACGCTACAGTTGGTGTATACTCATTACTGAACGCATGTGACGCTACAGATGGTATATACTCATTACTGAACACATGTGGCGCTACAGTTGGTATATACTCATTACTGAACGCATGTGCCTCTACAGATGGTATATACTCATTACTGAACGCATGTGACGCTACAGATGGTATGTACTCATTACTGAACGCATGTGACGCTACAGTTGGTATATACTCATTACTGAACGCATGTGCCGCTACAGATGGTATATACTCATTACTGAACGCATGTGACGCTACAGATGGTATATACTCATTACTGAACGCATGTGACGCTACAGTTGGTATATACTCATTACTGAACACATGTGGCGCTACAGTTGGTATATACTCATTACTGAACGCATGTGACGCTACAGATGGTATATACTCATTACTGAACACATGTGACGCTACAGTTGGTATATACTCATTACTGAACACATGTGAACTACAGTTGGTATATACTCATGACTGAACACATGTGGCGCTACAGTTGGTATATACTCATTACTGAACGCATGTGACGCTACAGATGTTATATACTCATTACTGAACACATGTGAAGCTACAGTTGGTATATACTCATTACTGAACACATGTGAACTACAGTTGGTATATACTCATTACTGAACACATGTGGCGCTACAGTTGGTGTATACTCATTACTGAACGCATGTGATGCTACAGATGGTATATACTCATTACTGAACACATGTGGCGCTACAGTTGGTATATACTCATTACTGAACGCATGTGACGCTACAGATGGTATATACTCATTACTGAACACATGTGACGCTACAGTTGGTATATACTCATTACTGAACACATGTGAACTACAGTTGGTATATACTCATGACTGAACACATGTGGCGCTACAGTTGGTATATACTCATTACTGAACGCATGTGACGCTACAGTTGGTATATACTCATTACTGAACGCATATGACGCTACAGTTGGTATATACTCATTACTGAACACATGTGACGATACAGTTGGTATATACTCATTACTGAACGCATGTGACGCTACAGTTGGTATATACTCATTACTGAACGCATGTGACGCTACAGTTGGTATATACTCATTACTGAACGCATATGACGCTACAGTTGGTATATACTCATTACTGAACGCATATGACGCTACAGTTGGTATATACTCATTACTGAACGCATGTGACGCTACAGTTGGTATATACTCATTACTGAACACATGTGACGCTACAGTTGGTATATACTCATTACTGAACGCATGTGACGCTACAGTTGGTATATACTCATTACTGAACACATGTGAACTACAGTTGGTATATACTCATTACTGAACACATGTGAACTACAGTTGGTATATACTCATTACTGAACGCATATGACGCTACAGTTGGTATATACTCATTACTGAACGCATGTGACGCTACAGATGGTATATACTCATTACTGAACACATGTGAACTACAGTTGGTATATACTCATTACTGAACGCATGTGAACTACAGTTGGTATATACTCATTACTGAACGCATATGACGCTACAGTTGGTATATACTCATTACTGAACACATGTGAACTTCAGTTGGTATATACTCATTACTGAACGCATGTGAACTAAAGTTGGTATATACTCATTAATGGACGCATGTGGCGCTACAGTTGGTATATACTCATTACTGAACGCATGTGACGCTACAGATGGTATATACTCATTAATGGACGCATGTGGCGCTACAGTTGGTATATACTCATTACTGAACACATGTGAACTAGAGTTGGTATATACTCATTACTGAACGCATGTGACGCTACATGGTATATACTTATTAATGGACGCATGTGGCGCTACAGTTGGTATATACTCATTACTGAACGCATGTGACGCTACAGTTGGTATATACTCATTACTGAACACATGTGACGCTACAGGTGGTATATACTCATTACTGAACACATGTGAACTAGAGTTGGTATATACTCATTACTGAACGCATGTGACGCTACATGGTATATACTCATTACTGAAGGCATGTGACGCTACAGATGGTATATACTCATTACTGAACGCATGTGACGCTACAGTTGGTATATACTCATTACTGAACACATGTGACGCTACAGGTGGTATATACTCATTACTGAACACATGTGACGCTACAGTTGATATATAGAGAATATTATGTCAGTGCCTTTTACAATCAAGTTTATTAGGCGAGAATTGCGAGGCTCTGCCGAACCATTCTTTGTTTTCGTTTTCGCGTTGACGCTTCAGATGGTATATACGCATTACTGAACGCATGTGACGCTACAGCTGGTATATATTCTTTACTGAACACAGGTGACGCTACAGTTAAACGTTGTAAGGTATTGTCCTTGTTTTAATGAACAATTCCATGTTCCGCCTTGTTATCACTGTAGACATTCCATTTTGTACTTATTATTTACCAAACCTTGTCAGAGGCTTTATATCAATAAAAGCTCAGACAACCAAAAAACCAATATCGGATACAACACAGTAGAGTTATGGCCCTTGTTTTAATGAAAAATGTTATATCCTGTCTTGTTAACACTGTAACTCTTTTGTATGTGATCAAATCGTTACCAAATTTGGTGTAACTATTTATATTATTAAAAACTTGAACAAGCTTGAACAAGTTAAAGGGAAGCTATATTTGACGAGAAGCAATGAAGGTCTGACCCTTGAATTATTGAACAAATGCTTTATTGCTTTAATGAACCCTGTAAACACTCTAGGACCGTCATATTTCATCTTTAGTACTGAAATTTGGTCAAGCGTTTATAGTTATATAAACGTTCAGAGAAGTTTGAATATCAGCTATATTCGATTAGAGTAAACAGAGCTATGGCCCGTCGAAATTGCTGAGTGTCTTGTCCACAGCACATGAACTACTTGAGCTATTGACACGAACTTAGATTGAGTGTGCTTGAGCTATTGACACGAACTTAGATTGAGTATATATATCAGCAAGATATGGTGTATTGCGCACCAAATTACAAGTCATAACATGTTTATGTCCGGTTAGCCATTTCTGGCAACATGACTTTTTGACTGGGTTTACGGCAAACAATATAAACAAAACGCTCGATTAAGGTATGTTTTTGCTTCATAACTTTCTTAATGTTTAACGAATTTTGATAAACTAAAGTGCACATACCCTTAAACAATGAGCTCTTTTCTCCGCCACAAAAGGCAATACGATTCCTTGAGTACTATCTGAGATAGCTCTCCCAATGTTTTGGAAATGGAAGAAAGCGTATGATTGTGTTCACGGCTCTCGCCTAAAATCAAGTACAGTGGCCTTAAAAATGCCGGAATTTTTACAATTGTGTTTCCATGAATGTGCCCAATGCAAAATTGGAACAAATTCAACCAGTTATAGTGAAGATTTACGCGAAAATTTGCGTTGGTTTATCGATTTATATAATGAATGCAACGATCACGTTCACGGGTTTTCGGTGTAGCTTAAATACACATACAAAAAGCTTTGCCAAACGTTAAACTGCCCACTCCTTATACATTTCTTTACACCGAAATGTGCCTGTCTGCTTTGAGAACATGCTCGTTCTAGTACCTGACTGTTTGACAACTCGATGTACACCGATTTTAAACAGAATTAAATCAAAGTGATTGCAAAGGTCGAACACTAAACAAGTTCATATTCCGGTTCCATAATTTTATTTTCAACGACGTTTCCCCGTTGGACAGTCAAATACTAGAATAAACATGTTCTTGAAGCAGAACGGCATACATAGGTAAAGAAATGTATAGGGATTGGACAGTTTTTCGTGATCAGTACGAGGTCATTTTGTTTAAGCTTGGTTAGAACAGCTTTTCGTTTTATATAAGATATTTTTATAGTATAAAAACACAAATATGATAAATACATTTTAAAACGCTCGTCTGAATTTTTCAGATACCATCATGGCGAAAGCCAAAATCAGTCTATCGCTGGAAAAGTGAGCGCAGAATTTTGGATTAAACAGCAGATGACATTTTACAAAGTCCTTTCCAAGGCAAGTGCGGAGAAGGCCAATAGAAGTTTATTGACAATTATATCCACATATTCCCACCAGAGAGGAAATATGAAATTTACATGAAAAAAGTAGTTGAGACAATGTGCTTGACCAACACACCTTTCTCACATCTTATCTGAAACCATATCTGAAGATTTATCTGAAGACTGTTCGGAACAATATCAAATGAATCAGTTTCTGGTTGCAGACACCGATACAGTTTATAACTCTTCTGCCAACTGTTTTTGAACAAAAATGAGAAGGATTTGATGCTACTTTTCAATGGATAATATTATAGGGTCAACTTTACAGGCAAAACAACAATATGCTATCAAATGCATTTAGTCCATTTTACTCACGATGCACTAGTTAAATGAAAGGAATGAAAATGATATACTGAATCACAATGGTCAGTTTGCCTATGTGTGCTACATGAGATGGATTGACTGTGGTAGTTTTACATGTAGTTGTTTGTTATTCAAAATTTCTCGTTTGGCGACAGATGTTATGATTTTTAAATTCAATGCAAGAAACATATTTCGTAAATAATTTAACCAACTTCATTAATCATTGAAAATGTGCTAATAAAGCCAGCATGTTAATTGAAAATAAAACATCTGTAGCTTGAATGTGTTATTTTCCTAAAAGGCTTTGAAAGCCAGACAATATTTTGTATGGTCTAAATAAATGTTTCGACATATGCAACAAGATGAACATTGTTGACTTGTTTCCCCTTAATATATTGACGCCCCTCTGTGGACACCATACCGCCTTTCCTGATATATTATGTATATCTTGTAACCAAACGGGTCCGTTAACACGGCTTGAATGTTTTCTGCTGCCTGATCTGTCTATATGTTAAATGCTGAAGTCGTTAAGCAATTCATTTGAATATATATCAGAGGTGTAAAAAATGATTACATGAGTAACATTGACAATCGAAAATTAATTAAAAGTTTAAAGTAACTATAGGACTATCCCTTCCCACCCCACCCCTCTGAATTTGTTGAAAAATGGCCACGCTTCGACTCTGTATATACATATTATACTCCGAGTATATCCTCCATTGTCTATTATTGAAGGTTCACACGGCAATCTTGAAATCTGTATCATGAATTTAATGTGGCATTTCGAGTTATATATCCAGTATCGTTTTGAAATTAACGCTGCTAGCATATTATTTTATACAATATTGAGTTCAGTTATAATTTTGTCTTCGTTATTCTTACGAAATGTTTAAATATATCACTAGTAATGTAAAATCAATCAACAGTTAGTAATATCATTTGCTTTGAACTGTTCTCATTATTAATATTAATGATTGCATCAATGCAAGTTATGTAGAAACATTTACGGGACTCCAGGTGTTTTAAACACACTGAGATTGCCGCGTACTCATTCAAATGTTGGAGCCAAATATGCCTAAAGTCCTTATCCCCCATCAACAGACACATTTTACAACAGATGTACACCGTTTCTGAACCTACTGACGACGTATATATTTTGAGAATCCAAACTATAAAGACAATATAAACGACCTGAACCAGCAAGGCCAACCCCAGATCTGTAGCGTCGAATTAAGAGTTACCAACTCATAACTTATTTTACGAATGTTCAATCGCCCTAAAATCAATCATAATAAAAGGGACAGATTGAAATATTACAGAAAATATTGCTTCATTATTTATTTTTTATTTGACTATATTGTGAAAATTAAGGTAACCCGTTATCAATATAATACATCACAGCCTATTAACAAAATAACGGTAATATGTCATTTTGATAATAATTAAGAAATAATAAATATGTACCTGTGTTTTATCGGTGAATAAAATACAGTTAGGAGTTCGGATGCGTAGTAATTAAATCACGAGTGCGTTAGAACGAGTGATTTAATTACTCGCATTCGAAAGACAATTTATTCACCGATAAAATACTGGTACGTATTTATTATTTCGATTCTAACACAACAATAACCCCATTGTTTACGCTATTGTTGGGGCACTATATATTATCTCGGAGGTCAAGGTAATCAGGCTGCTACGTTTACAGGCTGAATCAGGCTGCAAGGTTTACAGGCTGTTCCATTGGGCGCCCCCGTATGCAAAGTTCTGCGTTTCAATGAACTAGTAGTCACGTGACAAACAATTAAAGTCATTGCTTACGTCATATACCTTGCGCTGTATGACGTCAAACGTTCTCAGCTTGTTCAAGATGCTTATTAATGTTATATGTACTGATGCATATGATGGGTTTATATCGGGGGATGAGCACGGACTGGGAGCATTGCAAGTTTGTTGTAATTAACATTTCATTCATATTACTGTTGAGTTTGTCTTCGTGACGTATATTTATCGAGTGTCGTCATGTAACGCGGCGCTTCCAACGGATGAAATAAACACGGGGAATTAATGGAACAGCTGTATTTTATCGTAGAATAATATACAGCTGTCTATCTTCTTTGTGTATATGAAAGACTGCGGAGTTCGTGTTAGAATTAAGAAATAATAAATATGTACAAGTGTTTTATCGGTGAATAAAACACAGTTAGGAGTTCGGATGCGTAGTAATTAAATCACAAGTGCGTTAGCACGAGTGATTTAATTACTCGCATCCGAACGACTAACTGTGTTTTATTCACCGATAAAATACAGGTAGGTATTTATTATTTCGATTCTAACACAACAGTTACCCCCTTGTTTACGCTATTGTTGGGGCACTATATATTATCTCGGAGGTCAAGGTAATCAGGCTGCTATGTTTACAGGCTGTTCCATTGGGCGCTCCCGTATGCAAAGTTCTGCGTTTCAATACACTAGTAGTCACGTGACAAACAATTAAAGTGATTGCTTACGTCATATAGCTTGCGCTGTATGACGTCAAACGTTCTCAGCTTGTTCAAGATGCGTATTAAAGTTATATGTGTATTAATGCATATGATGGGTTTATATCGGGTGTGTGCATGGTTTGGGAGCATGGCAAGTTTGTTGTAATTAACATTTCATTACAATTACTGTTGAGTTTGTCTTCGGGACGTATATTTTCCAAGTGACGTCATGTAACGTGCGCTTCCAACGGATGAAATATACGCGGGCAATTAATGGAACAGCTGTATTTTATCGTAGAATAACATACAGCTGTCTCTCTTCTTTTTGTATACGAAAGACTGCGGAGATCGTGTTAGAATGATCAGTAATCTCAAGAAGAAAAGATCTTCATAATTTAAGTATGGCGTGCACAATTGGATCAGAACTCTTCAGACACAGTATACTGCTTTATAACAGACAGACGAAGAAAGAAAACATGGTCAAATAAACATGGTCAAAGTTTTAGAATGGGAAACAAGAGGAAAAAAATAATATCACGCAACATATTCTTTCAAATGTATGTGAACGCATTGTAATTCAGAAATCAATACAAAATAGTATGAGAGTGGACCTTTGAAAACGGCCGAACACGACCAATACGAAATATTGCAGTCTCCGTTTGAGACTGTTCTTGAACGGTAGTGAAATATGCTATCTACCGCTCACGCCCTCTAGCCCCGGGTTGAGCAGAATTCAATATTAATAAAATCAATAGTACATAATTTTAACCATCCCCAAGCTGGCATGCATATGGCGGTAGACATAGAGATCTTTTCTTCCCCCATGTACAGCGGCGTATGGTCCCAGTATCTAACAAAATAGCGAAATAAACAAAATGGTATTTAGTTGGGAGCAGCGGTTATAAAGCCCACGTATCTCAAGTAACAGCCAAAAGTGTATTGTGAAAAATATTTACTGAAGGCATTACTAGAATTATGCTAGACTACAAGCATTCACTAAGATATGACACTACTATTGCAAACCAAACGAACTAATCAAACCACACAATTAAAAACAGTCACAAGACATGGTAAAACTAAAATCATGTTTTAAACGCTCACTCTGTTACTTCTGAGTCTTCTTTTTTTCTGTTAAACTAGGACTCCGGCAAAACCCAAAATGACAATCTCAATAATTATTTTAAATGGTTATCATAGACTAGACAACTGGGACTATCATCACAATGCCTTTTAAATATTAGAACTACGTCTCGTCTTTAAACCCAGTGAAGGTGTGCAGCGTTACTGAACGATCTCAGATAGGGCTATAATCACTTGTGTGTCGTCGTGTCCCATATCCACAGCTTCTGTTACAAACGATGCAGCGGTGTAACTTCTGATTAGAGGTTTAATTACACTAAATCAGCCGGATATGCTCGCCTGGTGCAGTCGAAAGTAGTTCTGTATTAAAGAGTGCTATGTTTCTTAGAAGGTATTAAACTTCCTATTTCCTTGTTGATGTTTAATAGCAGACATGTTTATTTGCGTGAAAAAGTAAGTTTCCCAGAATTCTAATCAGGTCTGAGTTTTTAACAGGTTGTCAACATTCTTACTTTACTATGGAAGGGGCATGGAGACTCTTTTACGCTATTATAACCTAGAGTGTTTTCCCAGTATGATCCCTCCTGGCAGTTTTGTCCGCTGTCGTGTAGTCACATAGTACAGATTCTTTTTATCTGCCCACTTTCCTTCGCTGATGTCGAACAAGGTCGTGGCGAGATATGTATTACAAGTCACGCAAAGGTCATTTATTTTCAACACCGTTTGCATTGCAACGATGGTGCTGCAAACTGGACCGGGAAAAGCAGCACGTGTATATTCCCGACCTCCGTGCGCTTTCTCATACTTGACTAAAATGCTTCTTGTGTTTAAATGACTTCCACCGCTCTGACATACCGGTACAGGTGCCTTTGATCCAGATGCTAGGTTCTTCATTTCTGAAGAGTAATAAATCATGATTTCATTAAACACTTATACAACTATAGGTCATTATTTAAATGATGATATACGTCGGTCGATTTTTTTTTTTGTGGGTGAGGCAGACCACTCCATTTTTCCTGGGTAGAACCAATACTGTATACCTTCCGCCATCCGTATGAGTCGACACTTTCTCACGGATGGCGGGAAGTATACACGAAAAATGTCTGTTTTACTGATAAACATTTTATTTGGGTACTAGCTGTATTTTGTCTTAACAGTATAAAAAAACTTTTCCTGGAAAAAGCACCCCAAACAATAGTCTGTTTAGGATGATATTTATTGTACATTTCGTTTATTCCAGCGCTTTCACCCGTGCACGCAATAATTACATTTTCCGCAATCATTATACAAATCTTTCCACCAAAGGAAGTTTCTATGAACTTTTCACTGAGAATTGTCAAATGTGTTCCGGTATTGTAATAGGCACATGCGTACAAACCGAATTATAAGAATTCGCCGTTTTCAAAGCCGATGTACTTGGTTTTAGGCGAGAGCCGTGAACACAATCATACGATTTCTTTCATTTCCAAGACTTTGGGAGGGCTAATCTCAGAACGTGCTGAATGAATCGTATTACCGTTTACGGCTGAGGAAATAGCTCACTGTGTAGGGGTATGTCCGCTTTAGTTTATCAAAATTCGTTAAATATTAAGAAAGTCTTACCTGAATCGTCCTTTTTTGCCGTGAACAAAGTCAAAAAGTCACGTGGTTTCGCCACCCTGCATTTGGTCGTGGACACCATTAGACATAAAGGAGCAACCGTTAGTGTAGAAAATCAATGGAAAAATACAAGAAATCTATACACTTCTCTGATTCTGCAATACAAAAAATACTGTGTTATTTCGCATCAGATGGACAAAAACGTTCGTGATTTCCTATAAAGTTGTTAGAGCCCAATCGTTAAAACTCGGTCTATGCCGCTATTATTCAGGATGCTTCGAAAACGTGAGCGAGATGTTGCGAATTTTAAGAGCCATTTTAGCAAGTTAAGCGTCCTCGTCACTCTTGGTTTTGATTTTAACTATTTCAACAGCTGTTTTAATGCAGTTTGCATGGTGAACAATTAAACGTAATTTAACGTGTATCATCAGATGATGTCGGATGAATCATACATTCTGTTGACTACACACATGTCGTCTGCTGTCTAGCCATATTTTACGGAAAATGTGTAATAAATAAGTTATTTCAACATCCGTTTAGTAGGATTGATTTAATTGGATTTTAAGGTGCACCGACACATGCAAAGTTATATGACGACTAACAGGAATGAACGTGCCAGGCTCATCCTCCAATAACACCAAGATAAAAATATGGAGAATGGGCCTAGAACCTTCTTACCCTCAGAACTGCAGAGTTGCTTCAGATTCTATAGTAGACACTATATTTACGATAGAGCAACGTTTCCACGTTTGCATACGCGGTGTCATGATTAAGACCTTGAATGAGCATGATAAACAATGCCAAAATGAATATGAATAGGTGTGTTCTATCCCTCTCCACGTGGCAATGTGTTTGTGAGATTGCAGTGGCTGTATTCTACCCCGGCAACCACACGGGGACCGTTTCGTAGGAGGATGACATTAACATGAAATACTGATACGGGAGATCCTTTGGAACCACAAACACAACCAAGGGAATCAAGTAGCATATTATTGAGTCTGTTCATGGGAGGTAATGTAATGGCCCTGTCACACTATAACGTTTTAGACAACGTATGCCGACGTATGAAATTTTTATCAAACACGCTGGCATACGTTGAAAATGAATTAAAAAATCAATTGGAAGCCTCCATAGCGTATTGCTAACGAGTTGAACGAATTTATAACCTATGTTTAAAGTATGAGTAACTTATTCATAACTTGTCCCTAGCGTTTACATAACTTATACAACTTTTACAAGCGTGTGACAGCGTGTGCCCAGCGTACCTCTAGCGTTCATGACTTATGCGGAACTTATGCGCAACGTTAGTCTAACTTATGACTATATTATGCATAGCGTGTTGGTGCGTATTGTATACATCAGCAGGAATGATGAGTTGCTCATCGGTACACCATATATATAGCTGAACCTAAAACGCTGGCAAATACGCTACCTGTAAGTTCTAAACACGTTCAGTAAGTTTTAAACACGTATTTAACATGTTGAGTAATTCAGGGATCGTCAGGCATACGTTCAATACGTCAATATACGTTGTGGAAAGGTCAGATATAAGTTAATGATAAGTTAACAGTACGTTGCTCATAGGTTAGAAAAAAGTTTCACAAACGCTACACAATCGCCGAGCTGGTTGCCGACGTTTTTCGACGGATGCCAACTTATGTGTAACTTACTTGTAGCGTATGTAAACGTGTACATAACTAGCCTGTCACGTACCTCTAACTTATGCTTAACTTATAAACAACACGTCGGCATACGCTACAAATTTTGTGCATGCATACAATTTTTGACCGGCATCGGCGTACGACAACCTATGCCAGCGTATTTCGGCGTGCTCGTAACTTGTGTAAAACTTATCCCTAACTTATTTGACGTACACCAGCGTGTTTCCCAAATTTCTCGTACGTCGGCGTACGCTGATGCTATACGCCGTAGTGTGACAGGACCATAAGACGCAAAACCTCTCACGCCCCCTAGCACCGGCTTGAGCGGTATTCTACTTCTAAGCGGTATCTCTATGGGTACGAACTGTGCACCTCTTGTCGCAGATTTGTTCTTGTATTGCTATGAAAGAGATTTCATGTTGAGTCTTTCATCCGATACTCAGGTAGATGTAATTGAAACCTTAAATGACGCCTCTCGGTATTTGGATGACATATTGAACATTGACAATCCTTTCCTTTCTGCTATGTTAATACTATCTGTCCTAAGGAACTTCATCTCAACAAAGCTAACATTTCTTGATTTACGCTTCTTTTCTTGATTTACATCTCTCTATTAAAAATGGCGAAATAATTCGTAAAATCGGTGACAAAAGAGATTTTTTAAATTTTGATATTGTTAATTATCCCCATTTAGATGGGGATGTTACCCGAGCAACTTCTTATGGGTCTATGTTTCTCAGATTATTCATTTTTCTAGAGCTTGTAGTCGTGTTGAGGACTTTAATATTCTTAATATTTGTATAACTGAAAAGCTAGTCCATTAGGGCTCCCGTTACCATAAACTTCGAAAAACATTTACACAATTATATTATCGTAACCCTGATCTACTTTTAAAATATAAAAGTAATTTAAGAACTCTTCTGCGACAAGGACTATCACAACCTGATGTGATTTACAAACTTCGTAAGATCCTCGGTCATAATCACTTTCATAGAATATTCATTAAACTTGTTAAAACATTTATCAAAAGAGGTTATGACCCTATCATTTTGCAACGTACTGCATGTTTAATGGTTAACCATTTACAGTTCGCCACTATATTATGCCTTTCTCTTTGATTGTGCAATGACCGAACAGATTGTGGACCCTATGATGACGTCTACCTAAATCATTATAGAACGTTTGCTGTTTGTCTTTAATCTTGTATTGTCGTACCCTTAACGGTTTGTTCTTTTGTTGCTTACTTTGTGGCTTTCTAGGCTTTTTTTAAATATTATATATGCTTGATCATTTATGTGTTTTACTTAAACTTCCTATTAACGCTGCCTTGTTTGTTAGAGTTTACAACCTGGTGGGGGATATCTTTGTTTTTACACTGTCCTGTTTATTGGGATGACAATAGAGTAAAAGTGAGGTTTTGTGCATCCGAGAACCTGGTTTAACCCCCCAGCGGCTTTTTTGCCACTGACCGTTACAAGGCGCTAGCCGTATTGTCAACCCTTGTGAGTCTGTGATTTCTTATATTGCCTTTTATTCATTCTTATATATAGTTGTTCTTTGTTTCTTTTTATGGTTGACTGTTGTCATTGAATGCAACTTTTCCTGTTATATTTTTATATCTACTTCAAACATCTATTTTTGTCTCGATGATCCCAAAAGACCAATAAAATAACAACCGATTCGTAGCACGGGGAGACTTTTTACAGCTGCCACGCAGCACTTAAGAACGCTAGTGTGAATATTAAATACTGATAAGGGAGATCCTTTGGAAGCAACAGACACAACCAAGAGAATAAAGTAGAAGACCCGATTTTATTGAGCCTGTTCATGAGAGGTAATGCCAGAAGCAACAAAAAGTAATCTGAAAGTTGTTCTCCCACTTTATAGGCAATATATTATGGTGCTTAAAGCTACAGACGCCCTATATCAATCGATTTCTTCTTTGTAGGCGTGTCTTTATTTGTAACTTTATGTTCACCAGCTCATGTCGAAATCGATTATTTAAGCGAGAAAATATAGTGCATGAAATCATCATCATCATCATCATTCCAGTTCAGACCATCGAACAGGCAGGACGTCTTGCGTTTGAAGTCTGGGACAAAGTGACTCCGCAAGGCGTTCTGCTGTCTGGGATCATCCACCCTGCACTGTATAGATATATACAGTGTAGAGCCACATGGAGGCTTGGACATCGCCTCAAAAATGCTGTATATATGTTTTTATCCTGTTTTTACGTGGCCCTAAAGATGGACGATTAAAGCTTCTACTGGAAATCTGACGTTGTACCAGCGAGCTACCCCATGTCACTGCAAGTCCCCGCATTAGACGACATGAGGCACCTACGATGGACCACAACTAGACTCACACTAACCCACCATGGATACCGATGTTGGCGAAACCCTGCGAGATACTCACTGATCCTGTATTGCATAACGGCTTCAGGATCAGCGCGTGAAACGGAGAAGTTTTCACCAACAGAACTCGGGCAGCTCATGCAGCCGGATCGACCTACTTGCGACACATTTGGCGCCAACACGGACGATCGGATTGACCTACTTGATTGCGATACTTCTGCAATTTCCTGATTGGCTGGGACATTCCTAATCTACTTTCGAGCCGACAATCGGATTGACCTAGTCACAATTCTGCAGGCAATCCGATTGGTCAAAATCTTCAATTGGACTTAGAAATCTACTTGGAATAATAATCTTCTACAGACTTCAGAGGGGTTTCTACACTGATGTGCCACCATCTCTAATCTACTGCTGCCATCAACTAATCGACTTTGGACGAGATACTCCAACCCTTCCCGGACTCTACTGCATAATCATCTGACGAAAAGCTCGCCAAAAGGCCTAGTGCCATAGGGCGAGGGTAAAGAAAATCTACCACTCACTCGCATGAAATCATTTACTGTATATACATCGACTAGTGCACATCGTACCTATACACAGGTAACAGTACTTTTTACCGAAAAAAAAGTTAGCTTCTTTCGGGGCTCGAACACACGACCTTCTGATTTCAAATCCTGTGCTCTATCCACTGAACTACAACGCTACTTGAGAAAATAGTATACTAACTACCATATATTATGAGGCAAAATAACTTCACATATTTGAACTCAACTAAAGATGGTTCAATAAATATGCAGTCCATATTGTCGCACGTGTAAATTAATATTGCCTGGTGTAATACTGTATCTTATCAATATGAAACTAATACTTCGTCTCAAATCAACCATATATCGACTTGTTATTTAGCGCTTGATGAGTTTTATGCGCGCTCTTGTTATTACGTAATGCCTATTTAGTGTTAAAAATGCTACAAAATACCAATGAATGGCAGTGGTCTAGAGGTTCAGCGTAAATCTTTCAAATCTTAAAAGTGCAAGACTGTGGTTCAAATCCCGTTCCGGGCAACTATTTTTTTTATCACATATATTCTGGAGCGGTATATTTATCGATGTTACCTGTACGGAGGCTTAAAAAAATGTGAAATTTTACGTATCGATTTCTCCTTATATACCGACTTTTGGGGTGTTCGTCGATTTGAAACTACTTCACACGTGACTCATTCATATTCATGAGTTATTACCAGTTAAAACAGGGACTGTACAGCTATAATACAATTATTTAGTTGTACGTTTTCCTATATATTTTCCCTGTTGAGTCACTAATTAGGGATTGATTATTATACTTATATTGCCTATTAATGCTGCATTGTTTGTTAGAGAATATAATCTGGCGGGAATATCTTTATTTACACTGTCCCGATTTATTGTAAGCGACTTGGAATGGTAAGTTAATAGGGTAAGAGTGAGGTGTGGTGCACCCTAGAACCTGGTTTAAACCCCTAGCGGCCTTTCTTGCCACTGACCGTTCCAAGACGGTAGCCTTTTATGTTTGTGATGTCATATTTAGCCTGTTATTCATGTTGTTTGTTTCTGTGCATGTTTGTGATGTTACTGTCGTTGAATACTACTTTTCCTGTTCGAGTTTTATATCTACTTTGATTAAATTATCATGACTTGATAACAACTTGTATTTCTTCTTTATTGTTCATATCCATTGCTGTTTACTTACTAGTATGTAACTCTTGGGAATAAAATATTTTGAATTGAATTGAACTATTCAATATTTGTTTATCTGGAAAACTATGAATTCTGGGGATTGAAGTGTTAGAAGATGCTGTCATGTTTGTGTATACATTGGATTCACCGAATGGTCTTTGGCTTTTTTCTAAGCAGATACTACTTATTTGATATCAAACGGAAATATCCAGTTTATATTGGGGAGTCTGATGTTGGCTGTGCTTGAGAGAGCTTCTCTCATGTGGTCATGTACAAACGGGCTGCATGACGAGGATTATGAATACTGGAAGTAAGAATTATAAGTTGTTCTACGTAAATGATAATTTGGAATGAGATATTTGGAATTTTCTATAAATACTATGCGAACTTGGACGTTAAATACTAACTATCAGATTAATAGAAGTAAACTACTGTACGTTACAGATATCTATATATCTATATCCATATGTATATGATAGAAATATTCATAGTGTACTATAAATATTTATTTATTAGGGATGTTTTAGATGTAGAAACAAAATAGTGATCACACAAGGCGAAGTAGAACTTTGTTATTTAACTCAGTTGACGCATCTATATAGGATTGTGTTACAAATACTCTGAGGTCAAAACAGTTATAGGACTGTCCCGAAAAATGCAGTAGTTACTACTCAGCTCAAGTTACATGATAATCAGCTTGGTGTCGGCATACCTAGCATGACGTCAATAAAATGGCAATAAATCACCTAACTAGCCAGCTAATGAACTAAAACTTTGTCCATGCAGAATTAAATGTTAGAAGTATATGTCATGCCTTATTTTTATTTAAAGATAGCATTTTGTTACACCAACTTATTTCTAATTTTTTTAATGTGCCTATCTGCTGTCGGATAATTGATGCCCTGCTGTGCGAAAATGGGTATTTTATTGCTGTGGGATCAGTTAATTACATGAATGAACAATAGAGATTCTTAATAAACAAAGGAATCTCAGGACAGTCCTATAACTGTCATTTTTGGTCACAAACTTAAAATTTCCGATTTTTTTTTTTAAATTCTTCATAAAACTCTAGATATAGGCACGTTATGACAATAACCACACACATATATACTAAAGGAAAAATTTGAACTTCTTCTATATAATTTATATACTTCATATTTAATTGCACGTAATATTCAAGAAAAATCTCAAGATGTTTTGTAAAAAGGGGAAATTTAGAGAAAATAAAAAACTGTGCTGTTGTAAACAAATTTTAATCGCAGTACACGTTGTAACACGAAATTCATAAATGTTGAAGTTCCGCTTTTCAAATTTGAGCAATTTCAGTACTTTATTTAAAGTAAAAGAGATTGCAAAATGTTACATCCTAAGTTTGCTCACCGGCTTGAGCCAAACGCGTATTCTATCAATAATGAAACTTTGAAGGAATAACATTTGGGGTGATATGTGTTGTTTAGCCTTTTTTTCCGAAATGCAACGTCTGATGTATAGCTGAAATTCCCGAGTTGCGTTTCTTATAAAGATCGAGCTCATTCTTTGTAAAAGATAGAAATAAAGATAAACTATTAAACTAAACTTTGATTGAACAAATCTAATTGATGTGATCACTTCCTTTAGTACTGTGAAGTTGTCCCGACTACGAAATCAGTAATGTTATTATTGACTGGCATTTTGGGGTGTTCGAGCCCATACTCTGCATTTCTTTAAACTATATTATCTCTAAGACGAAGCTAAGGCACCATGTCCAAACGTTACCCATGGTGGAAGTAAGACATTTTGTGGTGGAATAACGCCTCAGTGGGAGTAATTTTACACCGAAGGTAAGAAAATGACATTGTTCATGACTTCTTATGCTTAAATGCGAAAATTTGTATGTATGAAATCATTAGAAATTGAGAGATGAAGATCGAGGAATGCTGCTTCATTATCCGAACTGTTGGATTTATTCAACGTGAGCTCTGGTGGATAAATGTTAGTAACCATATGAGCAAAGAACGGGTTATCAATATTGAGTATGACATCTAGATACCGAGGTGTATTATTAAACGCATCAATAGCTTAACTCTGTTTAGCAGGTGACAAACTGAACCTAAAAGCTCTTGCATAGCAGTACAAAAACAAATCTGCGACAAGTGGCGCACAGTTAGTACCCATAGGAATACCAGCAACTTGGTGGTAAACAGCTTTATCGTATCTTATAAAATGTTATCGAGAAGGAAAGATAACGCTCTACAAACATCAGCATAATTCCACAAATTATAAGTATCAATTGGGTCGTTTGTAAAGAAAGCCCTGACATTAAGAACAGCAATATTTATCAAGAACGGAACTTTTGATGAGTTATAACATTATAAAGACCTACATTAATAAAAACATTTGAAACTGTTATTGTAAATAAATGTCTATTTTAACGATGTTTATAAGTCGCATATTCTATAAATCCACGCACTAAAACTACAAAGGAAACCGCTGCATCGTGATGACAAACAATTTATGAACCAATTGGGTTTATGAACCAATTGGGTATTCATATGAAACATTGGATAAATACATAGATTACATAGAGAGTGCTGGGATCGATTATAGGGAGATCCTTCACGAGATGGTAGACGTGTGGTTCTTTTCACGAACGAGAGTAAGCAAGTGAGTGTAAAAACAACACACTCGTCTTCTCCAATCGAGTGAAGGATTTCCATGTAATCGATCACAACAGTTAAATATCAAATTATGTATGATTTTAATCAGAATTATTCGCTTTATTTAGCGTTAACGGCGGATGACATCGACGTCACTAAGACGATATTGACGTCATAACTCTACGTCGCAGTTAGTTATTTTTGTGTTCGGAGTTAGTTATTAATATTTAGCTATTATGAACATTCTTTCACTGAGAAATCGCAAACTTTCACCCATAGAAATGTAATAATGTAGCTTTGTCAGCAGCATTGCCAGCATCTATTTATACATAAAACGAGTCCTATATAAACCACAGCACTCAAACCCAATTGCACCGTAGGTAACTTGAACACTGTACAACAAACTAAATTTAAAAAATCAAATTAAATAGTCAATGAATGGGACAATATACAAACATAAAGCGTGGTGACTACAGGGTAAGCGACTTGGAATGTAAGTAGGCAATACGGCCTATCAGTTAAATTGATGTTATGTGTACACAGCCTCGCTATTAATCTTCTTGACAAGACAGTGAATTAAAGTATATCCCATCAAAAGGAAATCTTTAGCAATAAAGTCAACACCCAGAGAAAATAGTAAAGGATATGTAAGGTAGTAGTACATAGTAAGGTCCTGTGTATCGGAGTCTATTCTTTACGTTAAATAATTATAGTAATCTATTTGGCAGGTTCCCGGATTACAAAATATAGCCCCACTCTCTGTGTACGGGTCTTAATAACATATAATGTGTTGATAATCCGTTTAACAGCATCCAATTCATTCAATTATGTTTCTTTTAAAGTGCACCTTCAATAACTTCACACATAAAATTAAAGGTAAACGCATACTTTTGTCATCAACAAAAAATAAGTTAATACTAATATTGAGATCAATGAGGGACAGTTTAAGGCAGTACATAGACCCTTGTGTGATAGTATTTGTCATTGTCGCAACAACTCCTGTCTCGCAACAACCCCCGGCAATACACTTTCGATCTGTTTTAGGTAAAATGCAAAGAATATTTTAAGAAGGTGCTATTCAACAACTGTACCAATTCTAACAAATAGTTGCTTTCCATGGGTAGTAGTTAGTACAGTAGTCTATGTATTACCCTTAAGCTTCTTCTTTGATGTTTTTCGTGCAAATGCATGTAATAGTTTTCAATTTCATATACATACTTCTTTATTGTGATGTATGTGGGTGGGGTAATTCAAACTGGTGTTAAACATCGTTCATATAGACATAATTTGCAATTAAAGGCATTAAAATAGACATTTAATTGGATTTTGTGTTTGCATGTGTTAACTATTTCTTCGTGTCTTGGTGGTGGATCCATTTACAGTTCGTCACTATGCTTTCCTCTTTAATTGTGCGATGACCGGACATGCTGTGGACCCTATGATAACGCCTACCTAAAGCCCAATGGGACGGTGGCGTTTGATGTTTGTCTATGGTCTTTCTTGTCGTGCCCTTAATGGTTTATTCTCTTGTTGCTTTGGCTTCTGCCAAGTCATTGTGGCTTTTAGGCTATTGTTTTTTTGTATTATATTTACACGTGCATATTTGTGTTTTACTTATATTGCCTATTGATGCTGCCTTGTTGGTTAGAGATTAGATCATGGCGGGGATTTCTTTATTTACACTGTCCTGTTTTAATGGGATGACAGTAGGGTAAGTGTGAGGTTTGGTGCACCCTAGAACCGGTTTAAACCCCCCCCCCCCCCCCCCCCCCCCAGTGGTCTTTGTTGCCACTGACCATTCCGGTACCCCTATTGTCAACCCTTTTGAGTTTGTGATGTCGTTTGCATGTTTATTACTTTTGCCTTCTCGTTTGTCTATTTGCGTGTTTGGTTTTGTGTTTTGTGGTTGACTGTCGTCCTTGAATGCTGCTTTCCCTGTCCGATATTTTTATCTTTCTTTATGTGTAATATATATTTATAATGTCTTAATCATAATCAGTATTGAATAATGCATACACCTAAACATGGACTTATAAAAAGCGGAAACACTCACATTTCCCTTATCTAGAATCCTTTGAACTGTTTGTGTTTTTTGTGCAATATATGTTTATATCTGAAAATTAAAATAACAGTGATGTTACAATTATTCTGAGAAAGACTTACACTTTCTGGTCGATGCGTATTTATGCAAGCAAAGGCCTGAACGTTACATAGTACATACTTTCATTAATTCATACTATAATAATTAAATCATCGTAGAATAGTTCTGAATTACTGATTCTTACAATTTTATACATACAATGTTAAAAGTACTAATGTTACTCTGGGTCTTTCCATGGGGTTTCATATAAACCAATGCCTTTCTATGTTTCATCTTTAATAATGTAATGTCCAAGATGTGTAGTACAAATGAATATGAACGTGGTATTATGGTAACGATAACTGCTAACCATGTCGGAATGATGACAGTCAACACTCTGAAATATATAGTTATTAAGATGGACTTAATACTCTATCACATATAATCCTTCACACATATAATTTACACATACATGATTCATATATAATACATATCACATATAATTTACACATACCTTATTCATATATAATCTATATCATATAGTACTTACACATACATTATTCATTTATAATCCAAATCATATAGTTATGCAATCTCATTTCATAATTAAGATGTAATGCATACTCTTTAATAAAGTCACCTTAAACATTATGTATACTCAACATGTGTCTAGTGGCTCCAAGATAAAACAAGGGTTTAACAATACTGGCTTTACAATACTACACTCCACTTACCAATCTATGGGACACGTGTTTCTGTCTCCCTGCCAGATCACTCTCTCTCTCTGTGCTCGTTATACAACGTGCTGTGTTATACATCTGCAAGTTAGAAAGTTAAAACATGCAAGTCAGATAGAAAAGTTCAGTCATGCTAAGATCAACTGCCATCTTGAAAAACATCAGTACACCAACTAACACTTCGCGAAAATACATGGTTTTCCGAAATATAACAATTCCAACGTCATGTAATAAAATTATCTAAAGCACAACGTATTGTGTCAACCCTGTTCAATATAAAACCAAATAAAATAATACTGACCATGCAAATATCCCTCTACAACATTCCAAAACATAAACTTCAGAAGTTCTACCATCTCTTCAAACAGCTGTTTTCTATTGTCCAAAACAACTCACTCAAAGTCACGTGATCAAAACGGCGGTAAAATAGAGAACACCCAATTCCAGTACAAATATGGTTAAAGGGAAACAACTCTCTAACATGGATAAAATGACCCTGTTACATCAATCTTAATGCTTACAAAATGTGTCAATAGTGAGTGGGGGTAATTTGACTTCGAATTTTAAGCAAAATGGTCATTTTAAGCAAAATGCAATGTTGAAACAAAGCTTATTTATTCTGTATTATGTAATAAAAATACTTATCTTAATTCATACAAAATGTGTCAATAGTGGGTGGGGTTATTTGACTTTCCAATTATAAGCAAAATGGTCATTTTAAGCAGAATGCAATGTTGAAACAAATTTTATTTATTCTGTATTAAACTACATTATAAATTTAATTGCATATTTTAAAATTATATAAAAAATTATCAAACAATAGTTATGCAAACATGAACATCCAAAATGTGTTATTATTGTTCGAATTAAACCGTATAAGCTACCCGTTCCAGATTGCTATCATTGAAAAACGTCATCTACAGATATTGCTCTTTCCAAAAATATTGATAGATTTTGCCACCTGAGTGGATAGCAATATCGAAAATTTTGGGTACTGGCTCAAGGCCTAGAGGGAGAAAACGTCAATAACTCTTTTACTGAATGCTTGAAAACTTTAACACCGTTAAAATACTCAGAATATAAGCCAATACCACATTCTGAAAACAATAATGACTCTTTAAAAAAAATGGTAACGAATATCATAGATGAACAGAAACAACATGGACATCTGGAAACAAGGCTTCACATGAACAAAATGATAAAAGATGGACATTTTGCTTTTAAAAACATTGCGCTTTTACTGTTGTGGACGTACTTAAATTCTAATAATGTGGAGACACATCATCAATGAAATACAGTGCAACGGTTAAGCTATTTTGGAAAATTGGTTATTGTCTTTTCCGCGGTAAATGGCTTCGTTTCATGCGTGGACCAAAAAACACTGTCACCCAGTCGTCCGAAACATGCGAAAATGGCTCATATAACCCTGCAGAGGGAAGCCTTTTGGAGTCATTTAGAGCCATTCTGACTCCTAGAAGGTGCAAACATATTCGAAGCCTTCCATTTAGGATAGATTACGGATGTCACCGTCCTCAGCAGGACTACAATATATGAGAAATTACCTTTGTATCGTTTTACATGTGCCGTGAAAACAAAAGGAAGCCTTTAAGTGTTGTATTAGGCAAGTAAATGTCTTAATTATACTAGTATGGAAAAGTACCCTGATTTACATCAGCTTTTTGCCTTTGATGTGTACCGTGTACATTTGTTGAGGTCAGTCCACGTATATGGAGCATTTCATTGTTGTATATATAATCTGTTATTGTTTTGGTCAATAAAAAACGTAAATTATACACGTTTAAAATGAGCACAGGGTTTTATTAACCAATACAATCACTTGCGTTATATATGTTATGCTTTAAATTTGGAGGCAAATTTTGATGTTCAGAATTTATAAAAATAAATAAGCAGTAAAATTAATTTTCTATAATGTTGTAGTATTCAGAAGTTTCATATATAAAGTGTCAGTTAATTATTTTAGCAAAGAAACTGTTTTTAGTATATTTTGGTTAAAACCGTAATTAATGTTTTTCTTTCGATTTCTTCTAGGTGACATAATTTTCTCTTAGGCTTAATTTTAACAGCTGGCTTCCTGCTATGATATCTTATAATTAATCAGTTTAACAAAAGAAATGCAATCAAGATAAGTTCACAGGAAAGTCTAGTTGATTATTTAATTGTTAGTTGTAGACATTTATACAACCTAGAATACACTTAATATCCTGTATGAACAACAAAGCTGTTCACGCTATTTTCATAACCAGGGGCTACATTTTCACAACCCCGCCTACCTGATAGGTTTTGTAACATGTATTTTTATTGGTCGAAGTTGTGTAGACCAAAGTCCTTTTTAAGATCTAATTTTTCAAGTAGAACATACGTTTTAAGTTTAAGGTTTGAGGAGCAGAGGATTAGTTTTAAGTTTTTAAGACAGAGGAAAACCTTGTGCATTTGGGTATCCATTTGAAGACTATTGAATAAATTCATGTTTGGTGATTCCAACATTGTGACATTTGTTAAAGTGATATCTGGTTTTCCAGTGAAGCATTTACATTAAATACGTGGACATTTGAATATTAATGTAGAAGATCATGTTTGGTGATTCCAACATTTGTGATTATATGTTTAAGTGATATTTGGTTTTCCATTTAGCTTTTACATTGAATAAGTGAACATACATTGAATAAGTGAACACTATATTTGTTATCGTTTTAAATACATATACATATACTTAGAGGAACATTAAAATACAATACAGTGACAATTTGAACAAGACTTCATATATTTTATACATCACACATTGTGTGGGCCTACAACAGCCGCATAATATATACAACAGTTAGTTTAATGTATGTAGCAAATTTCACGTAGATACTATCAGTGGTTGTTTAGTTATTTTCTTGAAAGTTTGGCACATTTATTAATCAGACTGGTGAACTGAAGTAATGTGTTTACAGCCAGGCAATACGTGATTTAATATACTATACATAAATGTAAACAGTGATATATTTCTTCAACAAAATCTACATGCAACTTGTTACATCTAGATAAAGTTAAAGATATTACTATTGTAATATCTTACAATAGTATATATACAGTATAAACAAGATATATACTATATTTGAATACAACCTGTTATTATAGATCTTGTTAGCGATGATCTGTCATAAATATACTGATAAGGTCACAACACACAGACATACATACACGAAACTGTTTTGAAATTATTTTTCATATAAGCGAATGCAAGTCATGGCTATTGGTAAAAATATCCTATTACCAACAAGTGTCTCAAGTAGTAAATGTTAATAATCTACAATTTAATTTCGTGCATGTAATGTTGAAATGATAGATAATTACATTAAAATCTCTTGTTATTATGTTTAGTTAGCATCTGTATAAACAGTTATAGATATACCCTTGCTGACCTAGTAAAAACGTAATTGGACACTAGTCATACATATTTTGGTGACACTATACCAATATAATTAAATACACGATATCACATCAAGCGATCGAAACTGCAAAACATATAATAATTTCCGTTTAAAAAAATTGAAACCCGATATAATTGAATGATGTCATCAAAACGACAAAATGTTGACTATAATTCGCTTTCGCTACCACACCGTGAGTATATTAGGACGATTCAATGGTATTAGTGAAACAAATTCTTATAAATAGTATATGTTTCAGCATAAGAAGGAGTATAAAAGAAACACTTAAAAAAAGGTAAGCTTGTGAAGAAATGACGTACGATGTTTTTTTTGCCTTGTGAATTAAGAAATGCTAGGCGTGGATTGTCGTCTGCATAATACCATAACCCACCATATGAGTGATGGAAAAATAAATTTGTTTCAAATTTATCAATGAAGGCTTTTGGGATTGTATCCTTTGAAAAGTGTTAACTTTTGAATAAAACTATGACCTTCACGTGTTAGTTATTTCCATTGTGGACAGTTCATGAACCAACGCACGGTAACGTTGTCAGATGGCATTTTCTTTGAAGGATAAATGGATTAAATATATTACTCACCCTACAGACAAACACTATACATAACATAACATAACATAACATAATTTTATTCAGCATTAAACCATTACAATAGTTTATAGCCTACAAAATGAATAATACAATCTTTCTCCCATTCATGGTGACATAATGCAAATAAATATAACTATCTGTTCCTTCCAATTATTTTCAAGGAGGAATGCAATTATTATATATTTTCTGACATCTTTCGTTCATAAATACTCATACCCGGAAAATGGTATTGTACACGTTGTTATACAATCAATGTGATAATTATTACAATGCGCTTTTCAGAGGCATAATATAGGTATTTGCTTAACCGTTCGAGTAAGTGTTTAGATTGCTTCGACATGATCGTATCAAATTTATTAAGTGTTGGCCATCTACAGAAAAATCTTGGCAAATACTTTGTTCTCAGTTCCACATAAAACGGACATACATTGGTATAATTAGAAAAAACGCAAAGTTAAGTCGCTGTTGAACTTGTCTGTAGAGAGATTATCAGCACGTAACCTGGTAAAGAACTTGGGAATAAACAATTTTTGTCGCGTAGAGATCCGTCAAAGTGAAAATAAGGCTATAGAGCTACGTTTTCGCCAAATCATTTATTTTAAAATCTTTAAATATCTTAATATCTTAAAATCTTTTGATGCCATTTAAGAAACTTTAAAAGTAGATATAAAAGTCGGACAGGATCTCAGTCAACCAAAAGCACGCATAGAAACAAACAACAATTACAAAGATTAATAAGTTAATAAGTTATACCATCAAAAGCACAAAAGGGTTGACAATAGGTCACTGGCAAAAAGGCCGGTGGGGTTTACCCCAGGTTCTAGGGTGCACCCAACCTCACTCTTACCCTATTATTATCTAACTAAAACGGGACATTGTAAATAAAGATATCCCCGCCAGATTATAGTCCCTAAGAAACAATGCAGTATTAATAGGCAATATAAGTTTAACACATAAATGAGCATATATATATATATATATATATATATATATATATATATATATATAAAACAATAAAGCCTGGAGAGACACTAAACAAGTACTCATTGACTTGGCAGAAGCCAGAGCAACAGAAAAAAAACCCATTAAGGTTACGACAAGACAAGCTTTAAGACAAGCATCAGACGCTACCGTCCCTTGAGGATTTAAGTAGACGTCATCATAGGGTCCACAATCTGTCCTGTCATCGCACAATCAAATAGGAAAGCACAGTGGCGTTAAATGGGTCAATCACTATTAAAGTTCAGTAATGCCTTCGTAGTAAATGTATCTTGATTATATACGATATTATACTATATCGCAATTATGTAAGGATCATTAAATCAGAATGCAGGAAATGTACTCTGTTCATTATTATATATTCTAATCGGAAATTATTTCCCATTGCAGTTCTCTCCAAAAAGAAATGCTCACACTGACAACCAAGCTGATGGTTTCAATGACAATAGTCGTCATTCTTGTTATACATGAAACAGAATGCGCAACACGCCAGAAAAAAATGTGTCGATACAAATCAAAGACTAATGAATGCATAGATGTGATACCAAAGAAGTACAGAAAAATGCCGAAACAGTGCCAAAAGAGTCTAGGGAAATGTGCGTTAACAGGCGGGAAGTGTCGTCTGATGCCCAGATACAAAAACAGGTGTGAATGTCCTACTGGTAGCCGTATTTTCAGGCGGTGATCGCCACGTGCTTCGTGATGTGACCGGCCTTCTTCATACTGCGTATAATGATTGTTTTTATCTGAAAACAATTGTATTGTTCCTCACTGAAAAACACAACAGTTAAAGTAAATATAAAGGTCGAGCAGGAAATGCAGCGTTCAAGAACAACACTCAACAATAATGCCTATACAAAAGCAAAAACCTGGAAAACGACAAAGCAAGTACTCAATGACTCGGTGGAAACAAGAGCAACAAGAAAATAAACCAATATAGGCACGACTAGACAAGAATGGAGACATACATCAAACGCTACCTTTCTCTCAGAATTTAGGTAGACGTCCTGCCATCGCACAATCAAAAAGGAAAACATAGTGGCGAACTGTAAATGGGTTAACCATTAAACACGCAGTGCGCATTGAACGAATTGGATCATACCCTGTTTTGATAAACTGTATAACAAGTTTGATAAAGACAGCATGAAAGTGATCATAACCACGAATCTTACGAAGATTGTAAATCACGTCACCATAGAATTCAGGTTTTTGGTAGTCCTTGTCGGACTTAATGATTGTATTTCACGAAAGACAAACTTCAGAGAAAATCGTCTATTTAAATAAGTCTGGTCGCAGGCCGATGCAACGAGAGAAAACCATTTCTGTATGTTTGTATAATGATCTTTAATTACGGAAATTATATTCTGGATAGAGGAAATGACAGCCTTCTCCATAAAATAAATGTTATGTTTGAAATTTAAAGAAGTAGAAATGGCATAAACACTCTGTCTACTAACAATATGGTTCATCTGAATGTCCACAAGACACTGTTATGTAGTATTTCAAATAGATCTCAAGAAGTGAAAAGGAGAAAAGGACATCACATTCCAAACAAACTGTAAGCATTTTAATTGACAGCGTGTACGAATATATTTACTTGGGTTGTTTTCCGTGTCAATTACTGTTCAAGACTGTTGTCACAGACAGTTAATTGAGAATTAACGTAAACTTGAGTTTTATTTTTAAACACACTAACGGGCTACTTCTTTAATATTGTCAGGAATGAACAAGTTATTTCTTTTAATTAACTCCAAATAAAGGTCAAAATAACAAAAGCTTAAAAACGGTACAAAAATAAATAAATTCAAAGTAAGATAAAACCTCAAACATGTGTTCCAGTGATGTAAATTAATAAATGATTAACTCTTTAATGACACATTTGAAAGATAAACAGTTATGTTTTCAAGAAACAGTACAGAAATAATGTCTTAGTCTAGGTATTGATAGGCATACTCTTCCCATAGTTTGTTTGACCTTGTTTATACAATTGTATGATATTTGACAGGCACATATCGTAAGGTTTTATTGATGCCATGTTAAAATTAATATACACAAATTCGGATAGATATTTTGGTTTTTACCGTTACCTCGATACCTCGAAGCCACCGATAGCTCTAACATATCCCTATGGTCCCGCTGACTTCGAGCTATCGAGGTTCGACTGTATAATAAATATTACGGGTATGAAATGGAAAGGAGGCGGGCATACCATGGGGATTAGATGGGCATACCCTGGGGATTAGATGGGCATACCCTGGGGTCTAGATGGGCATACCCTGGGGTCTAGATGAGCATACCCTGGGGTCTAGATGGGCATACCCTGGGGATTAGATTGGCATACCATGGGGACTAGATGGGCATACCCTGGGGATTAGATGGGCATACCCTGGGGATTAGATGGGCATACCCTGGGGATTAGACAGACATTAGTCAGACAACACGATATCATAAGAATGGGTAATTAATCAGAGCCCTTCGTTCATGACAAGAAGTTGGAAAACATCTAAAATTAGGAAGAACTTCTTTAAAATACTCTCACTCTGGCGAATTTGACATAATATATGAGTCTTTTGAGACAATCAACGAAATTTGTCTAATTCTACTGAGTGTGCTCTTGGTTGTGGTTGTGGTGGGTGGATGGAGTTTGTGTGTGGGTGCGGGGTGTAATGTTCATATAGAAAACAAATTTTCCACTTGAAAAATCACAAGAAAAGGTGGGGTCACAAGACATGTAAAAATGTTCTTGTTTGTTTACTAAACTGTCAAGGGTACAGCTGTTTTCATTGATTGAATGTTTTCATTGCTCACAATAGGTAAGCACAGAGTCGAAATTTCGAAAATGCTCATGCGTGATCCAGTAAAACCTATTAATACGCTTATTATACATACAACCACAAAATCAAATAGAAATGGACAATTTTCCCCTACTTATAATGCCCATGTCCATCAAAAAAGGAGGCTTTACTTTTTATTATAGGAACTACATTCGACTACACCTCGGAGGCTTACATGTAATCAGTGGTTACACCTCGGAGGCTTACATGTAAATAGTGGTGGTAAACTATTAGCGTGGACATGGGATAGGTATTATTGTGCCATTCGTCAGTTTCTAAGCATTCTCACGACATTGCAAAACAAATGTATGAAAGGAGAAACCATACTATTTGTCATTGTATATTTTCATTCGATTTAATATTTGTATTGTTCATTTATACAAATATATATGTTATACCAATGGATTCTTTCGCATTTCTTATTAGATGATCCGCGTCCATCCACCAATAATTTTTCAGTTTTAAGAAATTGCACAAAGTGACTGCACAAATCATACAATTGTGTCATTGTGTATTTTCATTCATGCAAAAGCATCCGATTTTCCTTTCGGTAAACCTTATTGGACAGTTAGATGTATTCGATAAATATTTTTGACAAATGTCGCGACTCCAAATGTTGCGACTCAATCAAAAATTGTGTCAGATCAGTCAGGAAGTACTTCCATGTCGTAGGGTGCTAAAATAATTCCATGAAAACATCATGTGACATTACAAACACAAATGGGTTGACAATAGGGCTACCGCATTGGAACAGTCATTGGCAACAAGGCGGCTAGGGGTTTAAACCATGTTCTAGGGTGCACAAAACCTCACTCTTACTATTTTGTCATTCTAATAAAACGGGAAAGTAAATAATGAAATCCCCGCAAGGTTTAATTCTCTAACTAACAAGGCAGCATCAATAGACAATATAAGTATAACACATAGATGATCATGTATACGTTTATATAAATATAAAAACCTAGAAAGCAACAATGTAAATACTCAATGACTTGGTACAAGTCAGAGCAACAAGAGAACAAAGCATTGTACGACAAGACAAGATGTAAGACAATCACCAGAATGATATGCAGTTTGATGTTTTCTCTCAAATATTGTACAAACAGATGAACTAATGAATCAATATCTATCATTATATATTTTCTTCATTTTCATGCCCAAACAATGTAAATCAGCCACGAATGTCTTTTAATGATATGTTCCATGTTTATAACGTTTAAAACACTACTCTTGAGAGCTACGACTTTGATGGATACCGGCCTCACACTCCATGCGCTGTTAGAAAATGGTTATTCTTAAAATAGAAGCAGCCGCTGGTTCCCTTTTCAACAAAATCACGCTATTTCTGGTAGAATGATTGAGAACATGATTGGGAAAAGACGCCGTATCATAAACATGCATTTGGGAGAAATGCAAACTTTTTAAATATGCAATATACAAACAAATCTATAATTTGTTATCTACATAGTGCATACAATATAATTATTGTATTAGGCCATTTGCTGATATTAGTGTAGAACGAATATACAACATGTGTACCAATCTCTACCCAGAGTACACTCGTTCCTCATTTGACTCTGTCAACGTCAAAGGAAGTAGGGCGAACGGTTAGGTCACGTGATTATTCAAAAATGTTATGACGATGTTTATAATAAACCCTTTTGCGTGATAATATAGACCTATATTAAATAATTCCAATTTTATTTCTATGAGCTACTTTTTTTTAGTAATTTTCTGCTATCGAGCTTCGGTTTGAAATGTTTACTTATACGTTTCGATTAGTACGTATTATTTTTGGAGTAAAATAGTCCCGATTAAAACTAAATTGTTTTCATGCATTATTTCAAATCTTGCAACATCTAGTTTGCAGATATTCTGAAAATTATATTTACACAAGAAATAAATAAGTTTCAGGCAAACATGTTCCAATTTAACAGGTTTTACCAAAGTCTTGTAATTTAGTAGTTAGCAGAGATATATGTGAGTGCAAGGAACGATAACTCTGCGTGGAGATTGCATGTGTACCACTAATTATTTCTCCTTCCAGTACACATAACAAACACAGTCACACATATATTAACCTGAATCTCCGCCCGAAAAATAATTATCACAATCAAAACAATACAGAAATTTGACAAACATATAAGAGATAAATAACTTAATAAGAAACAATCCAAACTATGTAAACTTGTAAAATTAACAAAATGGCGAAATGGTCATAAATGCTAACTAATAACCTTGTCCATTTGTAAACACTTGCAAAACTAACACACGAAGATCAGATAATACCGGTCTTGAAAGTTCGGGAGATCTATTAAAGGTGTTCTAATATAACTCTATTTTAAACTGGTACCCACGGACGTGCTAAAATATAACCAATTGGTCACAATTTAAACAAACTTAAAGCCTATGCTGCACAAAAAACGCAAGCCTCTAGCTGATTTAATTTCAGAGAAGAAGACTTTTTATAGACTTTCCTATATAACTAATTAAGTAAATAAATACTGAAAAGGGAGTGATCCCTTGGAAGCAGCAAACACAAACAAGCAGCTGACTCGGTTTTGTCACAGACATATTAATATTTGTTATTAGGTCTGTGGTTTTGTTATGTCTGTTCATGAGATCTATATAAGCTGCAACACCGCTCACGTCCCCAAGCACCGGCCTAAGCAGTTGTCTACTTTAAGCCGTTAACGATTGGGTTTGATGACCCCAAAGGACCAGTAAGTAAAATCACTACTGAATTGTAGTCCTGCCAAAACCGTGGAGCCCTAGTGACATAATTTGAACAAACATGGCAGAGGACCAAAATCTTAAGCTTCAGAACTCTACGTATTATAGTTTCATAAATGATATTTCATTTTACCTCTTCATTTTATATTATAGTTTCATAAATGATATTTCATTTTACCTCTTCATTTTAGTAAAAGATGGGACCCTAGTTCGCAGTTTGAAATTTATTTTAGTAGAGGACAATAACCATAGCTAAATTCAGGATATTACACACCTTTAACGTATGTAGTTTCGGGGAAGAAGTTTTCTTAAAAGTCTTTCCAATCTAATAATTGTAAAATTGTGACCTCAGGGAAGAGCCAGATTCGATCCTAGTGTCACCATTTAAACGTTTGTGATGTCATATCTTGCCCTTTATTTATTTTTGTAATTGTTGTCTGTTTCTATGTGTGCTTTTGGTTGACTGTGATCCTTGAATGCTACATTTCTTGTACGACTTTTATATCTACTTGTTATGCTTATTCTTCATGCAATGCTCTATTCCCAGTCGTTTCAGAGAACTGTTTCTTTCATTTGTTTTGCTATTTAAGTCTATGTAAAATATGTGACCCGTGGGTCCCCATTTGATTAAATTTGATAGAGGACCATGCGTTTATTCTTACTATAAGACCTCTAGCTTTTGTAGTTTCAGAGAAAATTGTTTACAGACTTTTCTCTGTAAGTCTTTGAAAAATTATGCCTTGTGGTTTCAGAGAAGACGATTTATAACGTTTTGCTGATATAAGTATATGTAAAACAGGTTCGGCTACTTTCCCTGTCCGATCTTTTTATATTTCTTTGGGGTATTGCTAAGTTTGACACCAGTGTGCAAAATGTAAGACCTAGCTCTTCTAGTTTCATAGAGAGGAAGATTTCATGAAGAGTTTCTTATATAACGCTATGTACAACTGTTATTCCCGGGGCCGGGCTAGATTTTACCGTCGGGTCAGCATTAGAACAAACCTGGCAGACGACCATCAACTAGATTATCAGCTACTCGCAATATATGAGAGCCTTATACTTTGTGGTTTCATAATACAATAGAATGTTTCCTATGTAATAAATATTGATAAGGGTGATCCATTTGGAAGCAACAAACACAACCAAGAGATTAACGTAGCAGCCTCGGTTTTATTGAGTCTGTTCATGAGAGGTAATGTGAGACGCAACACCTCTCATGTTCCTAGCATTGGCGTATTCTACTTCAAAGCCACCTATGTTAGGTTCGTTGGTCCCAAAGGACCAGTAAAAATAACACTATTGTATATCTAAAGTTTACATGTATTGTTGCATGTATCAAGTTGCAAGTTTGTTACTGATTTGGCCTTGAAGAAAGTTAAAAAATAAGGTGTAAACATGTTTACAATGTTTATGCAAATTATTTATGCAAATTCATTTATGATTATGTGGACAGTTTTCATTGGACTATTTTATGCAAATTTATTTATGATGAAATTTGGACTATTCGCATTGGATGGTTTTAATGGGAAAGCCTTCAGGAACTGTCTGTGACAGAATATAAACAAACTCTGGGAGTTGAGTTGGGATCAGATATCAGTATTCTTCAATAAAGTTAATTTAGATTTGGATGCTTTCAGAAAAGTAATTGTTGGAGGATTTAATACATAGTGTGTTCATTCATAATAACACTGAAATGAGATATTTGGACTAAACTGGAAATACTGAAAAATAATTTAGACTTAAAGAGACCCTTACTGTTTTGGATTAAAGAGACACTTACTGTTTTTGATTAAGGAGACACTTGCTAATGTGAATTAAAGGAGCATTGGATAATTTTATTTGGATTTAATTAAAAAATTGGATATTAATGAAAAACTGGATTTGTGTATTATGTAAATGAATATTTTATGTATCCCGATACAACCACTTTTCGCACACAACCTGAATTCGAACACTTCCGTATAAACAGCGGAAATAAGAATGCGTGCTCTCATTTGCATACAATGACCTGATTACTTTGACAGATACTCCTGCAGAATGTCAACATGACAAAATAAACAAAAATGGAGATACGAGAGGCATTATTCAAATAAAAAGCTGACTTCAATATGTATTTCAGTCGATTTCACCATTCCATAATATTCCTTTCCTTAAAACTTGATTAAAACCATTTTTTGATTGGTTACAAATTAAACAGATGTCGTCTGCACAATTGCTGACGTAATCTTCTGATCTACTTTCCCTCCAAAAAGTCAAAAGTATACTGCAGATAAAACAAATAATCACTTTAAAAAATTACCCTCTCTTATGTAATTTTACTGAAAATGTTTAAAAATAATCTGGAAAATGTGTGCTCTGCAAGCATTTCATTCTCTCAAACCTCAAGATGTTTACTCAAATTAGGAATGTTAATTGTGGGAAGATGTGACAATTTTGAGAATTGGGTGTATTTATCATTTTCAACTCATGTAAGGGTCATTAAGAAGGGGAGACACCTTGTTTTGCCTTTCATGTGCACCTGAAAAAAACACAACATTAAAAATAAATTATAAATACTTTCTATAAGTTATTTTCATGGGTTAACACTATTTTTTAACTGTTGAGAAGTGTTGACTATATGTTAAAACTATTATTGGGTACAAATTTCTGTTCTGCAGTATACTTTTCATGTTTACCGGAAGTGCTCGGAAAGAGGTTGGATGTTCCGTTAGGAATGAGGTAAGTAGGTCGTCTTTTTGCTTAAAAAATGTAAACAATACCGGTCACGCCAATTTGGCATGATTCTACAGAACTTTAGTATTATAATTAATAAAAACATTGACTGGAAAGGAAAAATCTTTTATTTAAATGTAAGGTTTTAATCTCATGTTTTGTCCTTATGTGTGCAAAGACTGGTTGTGCCGGGATAAATAATTTTGTTAATACTATTTTGTGTGCTGATTTTGCTACCTTTCTTGTTACATTTTACTCGTAACAGTAGCACAGGGAGACATTTTACAGCCGTCACACTGCATTAAACGAAAGCTAGTGTAAATGTTAATAAATACTGATAAGGGTGACCTTCGGAAGCAAAAACTCAACCAAGAGAATAACTCAGTATTCTATGAGAAACAAGTGACTCCTGTGACTGTGCCAAATTTTACCGCAGGGTCACCATTTGAACAAAATTGGTAGAAAACCATAAGCTTATAGTACATGCAACATATTAGACCTCTAGCTCTTGAAGTGGAAGAGAAGACTATTTGTTAATGAGTTTCTTATAAAACTATTTGTACCCCTGTGACCCTCTCCCCGCTCCTCACACGGTTAGGAGTCATATTTGACCCATATAAAGTTTGGTAAAAAAATATGTTAAGTTGTTTCTGAGAAGACTGACTAACGATGGCCGGACAAAGGGAAATCCCAATAACTCATCTTTGTGCTTTCGGCTTAGGTGAGCTGAAAAACATAAGCTAAACTATAACAAATGAGAGAATACGTGAGCAACAAGACAAAACATTAGACAAATATAAATATGAGCAAAATAGTATACATAACTCAAAATATAAGAAACAAGCCGGCATATTATAACTGGTTTAAACATATTTTATTGCATTTTTATTTTTACAAAGTATGCCAATGTGTCGGGCCACAAGTTCTTACAACATTAAACATGCAGTGCGTTGCAAGTTACCTTTCTATTAAAAAATAGACATAAGAAAGTATTTGAAAAAAAAAGAGTAAATGAAGTTGGTATTTGTAAGAATTTCTATTAATTTTACTGTTAAACATTCATTGTTTAACTAGAAGGTGCCCCATGGAACACTTGTGTTGCTTGCCATGTGATTATTTTAGCAAGAACAATCGAACTATAAAGTTTGAATACAGGGGTGCACTCCTTCATGTCTAAGAGGAGATAATTAACGACGTCAGAATAGAAATGATCTCGCTTGTAATAGATTATGTTAATTAGTTCTATTATATACAAATGAGAAAAGTAGCGACTGTATCGGAATTATTAGCTTTGTTGATATATATTATTACCTATAGTAGAAAAGAAAGGGCACATCATCCAAATGGCGTTAGATGTTATTAAATGCTTGGATTACATCTGCCTGAGTATTTGGTGAAAGACATAACATGAAATCTCTTTCATAGCAATACAAAATCACATTTGCGACAAGAGGTGCACAGTACGAACCTATTGGGATATACACATTTTTTTTGTAGAAGAATAGTTTCATACCTGAGAAAAATAGTATCTAATAGTAATTTACAGACGTCAGAAACTTGGCAAGTTCAGATAGTGTAATTATCTTACTTGCCTTGGTAACTAATGTTTTAATACTGTTACAGGCGAAATTATATTATTTTTTCTCTACCAAAGTTATTTTGAATTAGAGCAATTCGATTGTGTTTCCTAAGGTTATGTGATAAGGTTGTATATAGTGTTCAAAGTCATAAGTACGTAGAGTTGAAACTTCAGTGTAGATAAAAAAAGTCCGCCGCGTTAGGCTGTGTCCTCTGTGTACATAAGTCATAGATAATCACGTATATATGAAATATAAAACAAAATCAAGCTCAGAAAGACACATATAAAGTACTCAGTGCTTTAGGAAAAGCAGAGCAACACGAAAATGAACAACTAAGTGTACGACAAGAAAATATTAAAGGAATCATTAAACGTTCCCTTCGGTTTCAGGATTTAGGTAGACGTCGTCAAAGGTCCTCGATCTGTCGGGTCATCACACAATCAAAGGGGAAAGCATAGGTGAAAAGCGGAAAGCATAATGGTTCAACCACTAAAAATGTATAGTGTTACAAAATGATAACCTGACATAACCTATTTTGATAAGTCTTTAAATCATTTCACGATAGGACTTAGGTTCGGATAGTTCTTGTCCCAGAAGAGTTTCTACGTAGCTTTTATATTTCATTAGTAAATATGATTTTCGATATTAAAATTTTGCAAACAATTTTCGAAGTTTATGTGTTTCGGTAGCCTAGTCTGAGTAGTACGGTTACGAATAGTAAATGCTAGAATACATTATTATATATGAGAAACAATGTAATATTTGGCGGTATTCCAGAATCCAGAGACGAAAAACCCGAGGAAACAGAACATAAACTTCGACATTTTTTGTGTGAAAAGCTTGAAATAGCTCGAGATATTGTAATAAACATGAAAATGGAACGCGTGCACAGGATCGGTGCCCCTGCCCCAGGGTATAAACGCAAAATTGTGTGTAAATTTAATTTGTTTCCAGACCGCGAAATGGTTAGAAAACTGGGATTCAAACTTGCAAACAGCGAGTTCTTCCTTCGCGAGCAGTTTCCGCCGGAAGTGATTGCCAAGCGACGAAAGCTTACGCCTTTGCTGAAAGACGCCAAGAGAGACGGCAAACGGGCTTGGATCAGCTACGATACACTGTACATAGACGGGAAACAGGTCAAACCATAGGAATCAACCGAGGTAGGATTGAGTGTTCTTTTTTTGGAACTGTAATGGACTAACTAACAGTAAAAAAGAAAACAGTGATTTTGTAAATATTTTGTTTCAAAATGATACTGTCATTCTAACAGAGTCATGGACAGATAAAGACAGTGAACTAGATTTTCCAGGATATACTTGTTCTAATTATTATCGTAAATTCAGACACAGACGAGCTAAGAGACAGTGGTGGGATTGTTGTTTATATTAAAGACACTTTAAAAAATGGTATTTCTGTTATTAAAGATCGATTCGATACCATGTTATGGCTAAAGTTAGATAAGATATCCTTTGGAAGTGATGAAGATATTTACTTATGTGGTGTGTATCTATGGGGTGATGACTCACCTGCTTCAACCATTATTGATGCGGACTTATTTCAAGTATTACAAAATGATATTAACTACTATGAATCTTTAGGTCGTGTACTAGTCACAGGGGATTGTAATGCAAGGGTGTCTATTAAAAAAGATTATATTATTTTCGATAGGATTGTCGATGAAATTGACGCAACTGATTATATTCCAGATAACCCTTTAGAGCGATTCTCACAAGACAGTGTTTCAAACGCCCAAGGGGTTAAATTACTCGATTTGTGTAAATCGACATCTATGCGATTAGCTAACGGACGCTTAGGTTTGGATTGTGGTGTGGGCACATTTACATACGTGAATCGGAACGCATGCAGTGTTATTGATTATTTGTTATTGAAAGAAATTGATTTTCCGCTTGTTAACAATTTTAAAATCGGCAATTTCACAGAATTCAGCGATCATGCACCTTTATCATTCACTGTAAATACTATGAATCGTACAGTTAATACTAATCCGTGTGATCGCGAATACATCTCATGTAAATGGAATGAGGCGAATAAAGAATTATTCCGTAATAGGATAATTGGCAAGTTAACGGTATTCACATCAATTATAAATGATATGAATACTCGTGATAAAGATAGTATTAATAACGTAGTGTCGAGTGTTACCAATTTAATGACAGAGGCTGGTGACCTCTTGTTTGTAAAACAGAGAACGGTTAAGAATGGATTTCAGTCTGTAAACTCGGACTCAAACAAATGGTTTGATGATGATTGTCGTCAGGCTAAGCAGTTATACAAAGAGGCGTTACTTTTGTTTAATACGAATAAATCAAATTTAAATAGAACTTCGCTTTCTGATAAAAAATCGAGCTATAAAGCAATAATAAAGAAAAAAAGACGTGCATATCAATATAGACAAATGAAAGAACTGGAACAGATGCGACATTCAAAACCACGCGATTTTTGGAAACTGTTTAATAGAAAAAGCAAAACAATACCGATATCACCCTAGATGAGTTTCATACATGTTTTAAAGACTTATTTAAGGACATAAAAAACGCGAAAAATTACGAAACTGTATCTTTTAATAATAACCATAATTTTGATGATAATTATGCTATTTTTAATGAATTAGACATGCCTATAACTATTCCGGAAGTAGAGGCAGCGATTAAGTCGCTACGCAAGACCGGCGACAATATATTGAACGAATACTTTATATCACCCTGTGATATATTGGCGGGGCATATCTTGAACTTTATTTGCAAAGTAATGTTGAGACAGGTTTAAATATAGATGACATAGTACTAATAATCTTACTTTTTGCTGATGATATGGCTATTTTGGGCAAATCTCCTGCTGAATTACAAGATAATCTTAATCGATTGTATACATATTGTTATAAATGGGGCTTAAGCGTAAATATTGCGAAAACTAAAATAATGGTGTTTAGAAAACGTGGTGGATTGTTGCCTAATGAATCATGGACTTATAACGATCAAATTATAGAAGTTGTTAATGATTTTAACTATCTTGGAAATATTTTTAATTATACTGGTAATTTCAACTTAAACCAAGAACACTTAGTCGGCAAGGCGCTTAAGGCATTAAACACTCTATTATTTAACTGTAAAAAAATTCGTTTAAAGCCAAAACTACTATGTCAGTTGTTTGATGCGTTCGTTGGTTCTATTTTAAATTATGCAAGCGAAATCTGGGGGTATACAAGGTCGAAAGTTATAGAGCGAATACATTTAAAATTCTGTAAACGTTTATTGAATGTTAAAATGAATACATGTACTGTGGGTGTTTACGGAGAGCTGGGTAGATATCCCTTATATATATCACGATATGCAAGGATAATAAGTTATTGGTGTAAAATTATTAATACTGATAATATAATAATAAAAAAAGTATACGAACAAGGGCTAAATGATTGTAATAAAGGATGTAAGAACTGGGTATCAAACGTTAAAACCATGTTAAATAATTACGGATTTACCGATATATTTGAGAACAATCATTTTGTAAACCCCAAAGTATTTCCAAATATTTTTAAGCAAAAAGTTATTGATAATTTTATTCAGGAATGGTTTAGTTCTATAGAAAATAGTACAGTTCTTGAAAACTATAGCTTAGTAAAAATGCAACTTGACTATGAAAACTATCTTGATATATTACCTTGTAATTTGAGACTGTTTTATACTAGACTAAGACTTTCTGTTCATCCTCTTAGAATTCAAACTGGGCGTTATGATAGAAATAGAATACCAAAAAATGAAAGATATTGCCTTTGTTGTAATTCAGGCGATATAGAAGATGAGTTTCACTTTATATGTATATGCCCATGTTTTGTAGATTTGCGTAAGCAGTATTTGAAAAAGTATTATTACCAAAGACCATCAATGTTCAAGTTTTTAGATTTGATTAGCTCTCATAATAAAACTGTATTATATAAAATTTCAAAATATACCAAGGAAGCCTTAGAAATAAGAAAATCAATTTTAAATGTTTAAGCATGTTGTTCATTCTCATTCTATTAAATTTCATAATCTTTAAGGAATATTGTATTACAAATGTGAACTAAAGTAATATAATTCAACATTTGTTTGTAAAAGAAAATCTTTTATATCTATTACGTGACTATATGTTTAATGTATTTGTATGTAATGTTTGTATGATGATGTACTATGTACAAATCTTAATAAAATATCTGTTCTGTTCTGTTCTGTTCATATAACTGATATTTTCCATGCGATTTTTGATTCTGGAGTTTTTCCAGAAGAGCGGACGAAAGGATATATGATAGCATTACATAAAAAGTGAAATAAAAATATCGCAAATAATTACAGAGGCATAACCTTGGTCAGTAGTATGGGCAAACTGTTTTCAAGCATTTTAAATAAACGTATCGATACATGGTGTGGCGATAATAATAAAATATCCGATGCTCAGTCTGGATTATCTACAACAGATGCTGTGTTTATATTACAAAATATCTTTGAAAAAATATTAAATGCTAAAGGTAGGCTTTATTGTGCATTCATAGACCTTAAAAAGGCTTTTGACTCTATTAATAGAAATGCACTCTGGTTAAAATTGTACAAATTAGGTATTAATGGGAAAATGCTTAGAATAAGTCGATCGATGTATGATATTGTTAAAAGTTGTATCAAGCACTGTGGATCATTTTCTGATTTTTTTTGATATATTAGTCGGATTAAAGCAAGGGGAGATAATCTCGCCGATAATGTTTGCGCTTTTTCTAGAAGACCTAGAGTTATATTTATATACAAGTATTAAAAGCGGACTTTCATTTAATGGTATATCTCTTATCCTTCTGCTTTTTGCCGATGACATGGTTTTAATAGGCACAAGTATAGAAGATCTGCAAAGTAGTCTAAATAACTTATATAACTATTGTGAAACATGGAGCCTAGAGGTAAATACAGTTAAGTCTAAGGTGGTGGTTTTTCGTAACAGAGGAACAACCAGAGTTACTGAAAATTGGTCTTATAACGGTACCATTCTCGAAGTGGTCGACGACTTTAACTATTTAGGAGTTGTGTTCAACTATACAGGGTCGTTTACGCTTAACCAACAAACATTATGTGGTAAAGCGCTTAAAGCTATGAACCTTCTATCAATACATATAAAGAAATATGAGTTAAAGCCTTACAATTGTTTGATGCTTTTGTGGGTTTTATTCTTAATTACGGCAGTCAAGTGTGGGGTTTTACTAAATCTAAGGAAATTGAAAGAATTCACGTAAAGTATTGTAAACAAGTTCTTGGTGTAAAATTATCGACAAGTAATGCAGGGGTATACGGGGAATTGGGCCGTTATCCGTTATATATATATAGACATGCTAGTGTCATTAAATACTGGCTAAGAGCGGTCAATACTGATAACGTTATTATAAAACACGTGTATGAAAGCGCAACATCTGACTGTGAAAAGGGATTAAAAAATTGGGTGCCAAAAGTCAAGTCATTACTAAGTAGTAGTGGCTTCTTGTATGCATGGCTTGACCCATGGTCATTAAATGCAATACATGTTGTACCTATATACAAACAACGATTAATAAATAATTATGTCCAAAACTGGTCAACCGACCTTGAAACGGATAGAGTGCTAACTCTTTACAAATCTGTTAAACATCATTTTGAATATGACAATTATCTAGATGTATTGCATACCAGGCGCGATCGCAGTGTGGTAACCAGATTACGCTTGTCCTCTCATAGTTTAAGGATCGAGACAGGGAGGTATTCTCGTGAAAGGTTAGAAAGACATGAACGGATATGTCAAATATGTAACACTAATGATATAGAGGACGAGTTCCATTTTGCGTTAATATGTCCTGTTTATAATACAATCAGAAGTAAATATATAAAACGATATTATAGCCATAGGCCTAGTATGTTTTAATTCATTGCTCTCCTTCAGTCGACAAACAAAAAGATGTTATCAATTTTAGCAAATACATCTCAGAAGCTTTCTCTTTAAGACGTACCATGATAAATAACTTATAATCTCGTTCATCCTCACTATAATACAATTGTTCTATTGTACCGTATTAGATATTAGATTTTTATTCCTATATATATTTATTTTTTTCTCCATGATATATTTCCTTTTTTTCTTCTTTTTTTTTTCCATATTAATGCATAAATTAATGTACCTGTACTAATCTTGTTATTGTGGTCAAATTATATTTGTAAAATGTATGTTTATATGATGAAAAACTATGTAATAGTTTAAGTCAATAACAGTTCTTCTTCTTCTTCTTCTTCATTATTATATAGGAAATTACACTTGTATTTGTTGAATTCTGCTATTTAATTTGTTGGAAACAAAAGGAAGCGTTTAAGTTGTTAATTACGCAAGTAATTTTCATATACTAGTATGGAAAAATACCCTTACATTTCACGCCTGGTAAACATTCGCTCCACAACCAAAAAGAGAACAATAAAAATTGAGCGAAAGTCATTGCGAGAAGGAGCGAAAGCGCGTTTTTCATCAACAAACGTGAGTATGATGTAATTTTATTTCTTTTATCAAGAACAACAGAGATTTTTTCAAAAATCGGGGAATGTGTTTCCGTGTAGGCACATTACGTGGTCTCGCCTTAATTCTATTAAGCAATGGGAAAGCTTATATAAGGAGGATTTTATAACGGATATTTGGACAATAAAAGATGTTTAAAACGTTTTTTTCTGAAAACATGCGATAACCTGTTTAAATTAAATTTCATACCCCAGCCAACCCCGTTTTCGCTTCATGGAGAAGGGGTTGGATGGGGTATGAAAGTTAATACTCGGACCACGTAATGATATTTATACTTCATGTAGAATACAATTTCGACTTTTAAAAGAGTAAATTATAGCGGCTAGAACTTTTCTCCTGTCGATAGTTGGTGCAGGTTTTTCAACGGATCACACTTTTAACTTGATTTTGGAACCTATTTGCATTCAAGAAGTATTTCGATGGTGAATATCACTCGGATACCGCCCATAGATTGCTTATGCCCTAAATGTGAATGTTGTAGTTTTAATCTGAGTGATTTATGGTCAGTTTTCCAGGTAGGGGAGCGAACGAGCTGTGGGTAGAGCGAACGTCAAAGAGGTAGAGCAGACGCCTGTTTAATTCCACAAGCAACATACTTTGAAAATGTCGATTCCAACGCAGTTGCATCATGAACTGATGCTTTTTTTTTGTAGATTTTATTACCTTTTCATCCCTCAAAACGCATTTAGCAGTGGATTAGGTGTCACTGTATGTGCTTGTGGCACTAACTTACTTTGGAAATGAGCTCTTTTACATCGTTCAAATTAGGTGATCTAATAAATGATACATTTCTGACACATACACGTCTCCGATACCCCCCCCCCCCCCCCCCCCCCCTCCCACCCCCAAATTCATTATTCATGTTCATTTTATCATTTTTTGTTCATGCTCATTAAAGGTTTTCATCACGACCCCTGCATTGTTTCAGGTGCCATCTCGCTCATATCACTAGAGCAGTGGCAGACAAACTATAAGGTGGCTCCAGCGTAAATGGAGTGTCTACAATAGAATTTGCAGCAACTCTGCAGTTCAGGGTGACAAGGTTCTAGGCCCATTATCCATATTTTATCTCGATGTACATAGCGGATGGGCCTGCCATGTTCATTCCTGTTAGGCGCCATATAACCTTTCATGTGTGGGTGCGCCTAAAACCCCAATTCAATTCAATTCTATTATGACTGGAAATCCTAAATTTGTTTTAAGTTATACCAAATTAATCCCTTGGTCATCAATATTTCTTCATGATATTTTCTAAAAAGAAAATGTTCACCGCCCTCACCATCAAACAATCGGATTTTTTTTTATGCGGGCAATATTTCCTAATCTGCCAATCGAATGGTCTGGTTTAGTATGTAATAGTTGGTGGATTCCTGCAATAAACTTTTTATATAAATATATATATATGGGTGAAGAAACCGTAGTAAAATTTACAAAAAGTAACATCTCTGTCGTTCTTGTTAAAAGAAATAAAAGAAGATCATACTCACGTTTGTTGATGAAAACCGCGCTTTCTCTCCTTCTCTGAAGTAGCTTTCGCTCAATGTTCATTGTTCTCCTTTTGGTTGTGGAGCGAATGTTTATCAGGCGTGAATTTGTAACATCTATTTCCTTTGATGTATGCCGTGGTCATTGTGTTGCGGCCAGTACGCGTATATGGAGCATTTAATTGTTATATACAACCTGTTAATTCATTGGTCAATAGAAACCGTAAATTATACACGTTTAAAATGAGTACAGGGTTTTATTAACCAATAAAAATAGGCTTTATATTCAACAATTCAACAGTTGTGTAACAAGTTTCATGTAGATACCTTGAGCGGATTTTTGCATTGTGTCCATAAACGAACATTTTGACAAATTAATCGATCGGACAAGTGGCGTTATGTTTTTATAATAAGGAGACAATCAGTGATTTAATGAACGATACAGTGGTTTAACGAACAATACATCAATTTAAACAATGATATATTTCTTCCGGAACATCTACAAGAAAACGATTTAATCTAGATACAACTAAAATAGATCGTAACATTGTATATACAATACAAAAACAAGACTTTGCTTTAATATATTTAGATCAATCCCGTAATGTTTGGTGCATCTCTTGGTAGGGGCGATCTGTAACATATACTGATAACTTCACAACAAGTAATACATAAAACTGTTTCGAAATTAATTGCTTTTATAATATTAGCATATATCTCATCATAAAGAAGTCCCTTTAAGTATTATTTTTTTTTATCTACAAGTCAATTTCATGTACAGGGTAAAATGAAGTAAAGTCTCATGTTGGTGCTTTTTTAACCAGTAACTCTACAAACAGTTAGAGAAATACCCATGCTGACCAAGTAGAAAAACATAATCGGACACTAGTCATAAATATGTTGGTGACAACATTGATATAACACCAACTGAAGAAAAGAACAATTTACGTCCTTATAACAGTTGTCATTACAAACAGAATTCGCATGATTGTTCTTGTATAATATATAAATCGATCGAAACTGCAATACATATAATCACTTCCGTCTAAAATTGAAACCCGATATAATTGAATGAGGTCATAAAAACATAATATATTTACTTCGAGTCTCTTTCACTTTTAAATGTGGGTATATAAGGACGATGTCCGACGCCTACAAGGGTATAATTAAAATTAATCTTAAAAATATTAAACGATTCAGTAAAAGAAGGATTACAAAAGAAACACCTCAATAAAGGTAACTGTGAACAGTATATTTTATTGTGTATTTAGGAAAGCTGGATGTTGATAGCGATTTGGATAATACTATAACTGATCATATTATTGATGATGAAATACAATTTAGTCTCAATGTATCAGTGTTGTTTGATGGGTTGTATCCAAATCCTGTATTTAGAATAAAACCTCGACCTTTTCCACTTTTCCACTTTTCCACTATAACATCAGCATTACGTAAGAGCATTGAACGATCTTTTACACTTTTTGACAGTTGATCTACAACATCAGCATCACGTAAGGGCACTGAAATGGGCAGTACAGTTTTCTTTACAATAAACAACAATATATTATATTCCACTGTTTGACTATAACTACATATGTATATGGTAATTTTATGTCATGCATTATAATACAACATTTATAATACTCTTGTTTCTTAAGAAATAAGATAGATAATGCTTAAAAGCGGACTTTCATTTAATGGTTTATCTCTTATCCTTCTGCTTTTTGCCGATGACATGATTTTAATAGGCACAAGTATAGAAGACCTGCAAAGTAGTTTAAATAACTTATATAACTATTGTGAAACATGGAGCCTAGAGGTAAATACAGATAAGACTAAGGTGGTGGTTTTTCGTAACAGAGGAACAACCAGAGTTACTGAAAACTGGTCTTATAACGGTACCATTCTCGAAGTTGTCGATGACTTTAACTATTTAGGAGCTGTGTTCATCTATACAGGGTCGTTTACGCTTAACCAACAAACATTATGTGGTAAAGCGCTTAAAGCTATGAACCTTCTATCAATACATATAAAGAAATATGAGTTAAAACCGAAAACAGCTTTACAATTGTTTGATGCTTTTGTAGGTTCTACTCTTAATTACGGCAGTCAAGTGTGGGGTTTTACTAAATCCAAGGAAATTGAAAGAATTCACTTAAAGTATTTTAAACAGGTTCTTGGTGCAAAATTATCGACAAGTAATGCAGGGGTATACGGGGAATTGGGCCGTTATCCGTTATATATAAATAAACATGTTAGTATCATTAAATACTGGCTAAGAGCGGTCAATACTGATAACGTTATTATAAAACACGTGTATGAAAGCGCAAAATCTGACCGTGGAAAGGGATTAAACAATTGGGTGTCAAAAGTCAATTCATTACTAAATAGTAGTGGTTTCATGTATGCATGGCTTGACCCAAGCTCATAAAATGCAATACATTTTGTACCGATATACAAACAACGACTAATAGATAATTATGTCCAAAGCTGGTCAACCGACTTTAAAACGAATAGAGTGCTAACTCTGTACAAATCTGTTAAACACCATTTTGAATATGATAATTATCTAGATGTATTGCATACCAGGCGCGATCGCAGTGTTGTAACCAGATTACGCTTGTCCTCTCATAGTTTAAGGATCGAGACAGGGTGGTATTCTCGTGAAAGGTTAGAAAGACATGAACGGATATGTCAAATATGTAACATTAATGATATAGAGGACGAGTTCCATTGTGCGTTAATATGTCCTGTTTATAATACAATCAGAAGTAAATATATAAAACGATATTATAGCCATAGGCCTAGTATGTTTAAATTCATTGCTCTCCTTCAGTCAACAAACAAAAAAGATGTCAATTTTAGCAAATATTTCTCAGAAGCTTTCTCTTTAAGACGTACCATGATAAATAACTTATAATCTCGTTCATCCTCACTATAATACAATTGTTCTATTGTACCGTATTAGATATTAGATTTTGATTCCTATATATATATATTCTTTTTCTCATATTAATTCATAAATTAATGAACCTGTACTGACCTTGTTATTTTGGTCAAATTATATTTGTAAAATGTATGTTTATATGATGAAAAACTATGTAATAGTTTAAGTCAATACAATTTCTTCTTCTCCTTCTTAATAATGTATTTGTAAATTTGTCCGCTTTGCAGAACTCTAAAAATAATGGTTTCGTCGACAACCAAGCTGATGTTGGTACTGACAATAATCGTCATTGTCTTACATGACACAGAATGCGCAGGAAGACGTCGGAATCAAATGTGCAAATACAAGCAGAAGAAGAACGCATGCATAGATGTGATACCAAAGAAGTACAAAAAGATAATGAAGAGATGCCCAGGGATCAAAGGAAAATGTGCGGAAATAGGCGGGGAGTGCCAGATGCAAGTGCGAAGAGACAATAAGAAAAGGTGTGAATGTATCACTGGTGACGTCGCCGTCAGGCGGTGATCGCGACGAGTCTTCTTGTGTGGGTGCCTTCCATTATGCGTCTTTACAACGATGAACATTAGTTTATGGTTTCTCACAGACAAACATTAACGCTAGCAGTTTGCACTATACACATTATAAAGATTAGCAGCTTTTTAAATAGATCTGCCGCATGACGATTAATCCAAAGGCCAACAAAAATAACAACATTACTGACGACAGTATCCGTATATTTGTATATATGACTTTAAAGAGGTTTGCCTCCAAATTTGTTTCAACATTAATATTTCACACATTTTGACGTGACGCTAATATTTTCTGTCAAATAAAAATGTTGCATGGCGATAATAAAACAAAGTTCGTTTTACCAATGTAAATAAAGCACGACTATCATGGAAACTATTCGTTAAATGTCATGTACGTATTTCACGTCGGCACGCTCAATGCACCCGTATGGAACAGTTCAAACAAACCTTTAAATATATGGCTTTGTTTAAATGTGTTTTAATAAATTTGAATTAGAAAAGTTGTGTTGAAAATGATTCATTAATATTTATAAGTTAACTCTTCTATTTTACAATACAATTTCGGAATGAACAAAGAACGATTTATTTTAGACCCTTTCTGGAGGCAAACCCCTTTTATTTTCGGACATGTTCTGCTGGACACAGGAAAGGCCTTATTTCGGAACAAAACGCTAATCGTTTGCTTAAAAATTTAAAGTTGCATGAAAATAACTGTTATTCTAACCCATTATTTACAAACTGCGCATCATAGCTGTTTCTCAAATAAAGCTTTTTTCTAACTGCATACAAAGAATGCTTCTTAAAATAAAAAAAATTACTAACCGTAAGGTTTATTTAAATATGATTACATATCTAGCATCGTTTATTAAAATACTCAATGCTGATTGGTTACTGGGGAGGTTTTAAAATTCATATCAAGACATCTGACGTCATGTCCTTCAACCGTTAGGACGTCATGTTAAACGATTTAAACATCAAAATACATCCAAAACAACGATTACGTTATTTTAAAGCAGGTTACCTTCAAACAGTACAGTGCAATTGTTAAAAAGGATGGAACTGTATATTTTTCTTCGTCTGGTGTTGAGAGATGGGCCTGCGAGGTAAGTTGTGAGAATGTGTCTGTTTTATGTTCAAACTCTCGAAAATGGTTGTATTAAATATATAAAACTCTATGTCAGATAAAAAATAAAAGATTTCCAGCGTGTTAGTGTTTGGGACGTGAGATGATCTTCCAGTTCGTTGGGACAATATAAACCTACTGGAAATATTTTATTTCTCAATTTAAATGATATTTGAAACAGAGCTCCTCGGTTAATTTGACTACGATTACATATTAAGTGGTATTTGAAACAGAGCTCCTAAAAAGTGTGCAACTTACTATCAAATCTACGTGTAGAATTTGCTTCGTATCCATTTTTATTAATTTCAGGAGAAGTATTTACAGGTTATTATTGTGAAGTGAATAACATATAATTGAAAAGGAAAGTAGTAAATATACAAGAGGCCAAATGGACGCTCTACTGGTACAAATGTGTCATTGTGTTACGGTGGTCATCCTGGATCATGAGTGCAGGCGAAACACTTTTTTGTTTTGACTTTTTATAGGAACGGCGATCACTTTAGATTGTGAGCATAAATATGAAAAGGCAACAGGACCCAGTTTCAATGAAATATTGACAGCATTTCAGATAAAATATCATTTTTAAACACGTCCCTAATAACTTTATGTTTACTTGACAGTCATTTTATGAATCTCCGGCGGCAATACAAACATAACTGTGTAAAACAAGCAACAAGTCAACAGATATTGTTGTTTTTTTTACACATTTATTCACTGTAAATTACTCGTTGCCATGACAACCATTTTTAATACTTCATAAAAAAATAGTGCTTGATATACATGATATAGGTCAATGCAAGAAGCATGCTTTTGATTTTTCATAACTAATGAATATACCGTTTTGAAGAAAGTGTCAATTAAATTTAAGTCTATTTTTAGTAACAGTGATCCACGGGTGGTGACAACGACACAAATATGAACGGGGTCCGCAGTCAAGATTGATTGTTGTCTAGTTTCGGATAAATAGAGCTGCAGAGGAGGAGATAACTGCATAGGCATTTCGCTGTTATTTTACAGTTGCTAAGCAACAATCCATCCGTACGATTTTGTCATATGTTCGTCATGTGAGAACATAAGAAGTTAATTAAGATATATTTGTACAATTTATACATTCTTTCTCCTTTATTGATGACCCTCGTCCATTTTCCAACGTTTATCACGTTAACCTATTACTTGTGATAATGTTGAAAGGGACATTATATCAAACATTATATAAATTTCCATCACCATAGTCAACAATATCAGACATCAATCCGACAATATAATTACCATACACGAATAATGATCAGAAATTGATAACGGCGATCTTTAACATACACGGACAACTCACACTACACGGAACTGTTAATCACTGAATTGCATTTATGGACGAACGCAACGCCATCGATATTGAAGAAGTGATCTTATCTTCAGGTCTCACACAACAATTCATTTTCCTATAGGATTGCTGTACAGTATTTTCCGACATCTAAGATCAAAGCTGGGCAGCCGACCTTGTTGCTTGTTTAAAATCGTCAGTATAGCCAAGACCAGTAATTTAAAACAATGAAATACATAAAGTTAGCCAGTTTCTTTTTCTCGCTCATGTTTATGTGACCCCAATGACAAATACAAAATCCATACACAATCTAGCTGAATATGTGGTCTTTGTATGGTGGGGTTTTTACGTCATTTCCAACACATGCAAGGTTATATATGTCGGTCAAATTTATTTTGTGATGGAGGTAGACCACCCACTTTTTCTGGGTAGAACCAGTACTGTACACCATCCGTAAGAATCGACACTTCCTCACTTACAAGTTGAGCTCCCAGTGGGATTCGAACCCGCAGCGGTGAGAGGCGAGAAAGTTTACAACGCAACGTCGTTAAACACTCGGCCACGGAGACGCTTAACTAAAATTTGAATGAAACCTCATATCAACATGGGATTTTCTGTATTATCTGTTTTGTACACTGCAGATGTCTGCTAAAGTAAAGGAAACCCTATTTTTCAAATTAAAAATTGCATAAAATGGAGAAATTTTTGTTTTCCTTTCGTCCGTGAGCTTTCAGGGGAAAGAGGTGTGAGACCATTAAGTAGTCGCTTATCAGAAATATTGCTCTTTCTAATGGAAAGTCGTGTATACATAACGGCTATGATACATATAAATAAAAATGCATTAACGTCTCATGGTATTATTTTTGCTAGAGATTTAAATAGTCACTTTAAGTGTTATGTTTTATGGTATGATACAAAGACGATGCACATAAAACATTTCTACAGGGTGTATTGTTTGGTGTAATGTTCGGTGTTCATTTATAAACATAGACCAAGAACACAATTTGTTTTATCAGCAACAATTTCCTAAAACTAATGCAGAAACAACTCACAGTAATACAAAGAAAATTCATAGAGGAGAAATTCATAGATTTTACTTCATCGAGGCGTGTCTGATCCATTGCTGTCAAAACCAAATGATGGAAGTGAAGCGTGAGATCGGACACAAGGTGCTGTTGACCCTTGGTTAGGAGGTCAGTGTGGAAGTGAATCTTGAGATGGGCCCCAAGGTCCTGTTGACCCTTGGTTAGGAGGTCAGTGTGGAAGTGAAGCGTGAGATGGGCCCTAAAATGCTGTTGACCCTTGGTTAGGAGGTCAGTGTGGAAGTGAAGCAAGAGATGGGCCCCAAGATGCTGTTGACCCTTGGTTAGGAGGTCAGTGTGGAAGTGAAGCGTGAGATGGGCCCCAAGGTGTTGTTGATCCTTCGTTAGGAGGTCAGTGTGGAAGTGAAGCGTGAGATGGAACCCAAGGTGCTGTTGACCCTTGGTTAGGAGGTCAGTGTGGAAGTCACGCGTGAGATGGGACTCCAAGGTGCTGTTGACCCTTGGTTTGGAGGTCAGTGTGGAAGTGAAGCGTGAGATGGGACCCAAGGTGCTGTTGACCGTTGGTAGGGAGGTCAGTGTGGAAGTGAAGCGTGAGATGGGACCCAAGGTGCTGTTGACCCTTGGTTAGGAGGTCAGTGTGGAAGTGGAGCATGAGATGGGACCCAGAGTGCTGTTGACCCTTGGTTAGGAGGTCAGTGTGGAAGTGAAGCTTGAGATTGACCCCAAAGTGCTGTTGACCCTTGGTTAGGAGGTCAGTATGGAAGTGAAGCGTGAGATGGGCCCTAAGGTGCTGTTGACCCTTGGTTAGGAGGTCAGTGTGGAGGTGAAGGGTGAGATTGGCCCCAAGGTGCTGTTGACCCTTGGTTAGGAGGTCAGTGTGGAAGTGGAGCGTGATATGGGACCCAGAGTGCTGTTGACCCTTGGTTAGGAGGTCAGTGTGGTAGTGAAGCAAGACATGGGCCCCAAGATGCTGTTGACCCTTGGTTAGGAGGTCAGTGTGGAAGTGAAGCGTGAGATTGACCCCAAAGTGCTGTTGACCCTTGGTTAGGAGGTCAGTATGGAAGTGAAGCGTGAGATGGGCCCTAAGGTGCTGTTGACCCTTGGTTAGGAGGTCAGTGTGGAGGTGAAGGGTGAGATTGGCCCCAAGGTGCTGTTGACCCTTGGTTTGGAGGTCAGTGTGAAAGTAAAGCGTGAGATGGGACCCAAGGTGCTGTTGACCCTTGGTTGAGAGGTCAGTATGGAAGTCACGCGTGAGATGGGACCCCAAGGTGCTGTTGACCCTTGGTTGGGAGGTCAGTATGGAAGTCAAGCATGAGATGGGACCCAAGGTGCTGTTGACCGTTGGTAGGGAGGTCAGTCTGGAAGTGAAGCGTGAGATGGGACCCAAGGTGCTGTTGACCGTTGGTAGGGAGGTCAGTGTGGACGTGAAGCAAGAGATGGGACCCAAGGTGCTGTTGACCCTTGGTTGGGAGGTCAGTACGGAAGTCACGCGTGAGATGGGACCCAAGATGCTGTTGACCCTTGGTTGGGAGGTCAGTATGGAAGTCACGCGTGAGATGGGACCCAAGGTGCTGTTGACCCTTGGTTGGGAGGTCAGTATGGAAGTCACGCGTGAAATGGGACCCCAAGGTGCTGTTGACTCTTGGTTAGGAGGTCAGTGTGGAAGTGAAAAGTGAGATGGGACCCAAGGTGCTGTTGACCCTTGGTTGGGAGGTCAGTATGGAAGGCATGCGTGAGATGGGACCCAATATGCTGTTGACCCTTGGTTGGGAGGTTAGTATGGAAGTCACGCGTGAGATGGGACCCAAGGTGCTGTTGACCCTTGGTTGGGAGGTCAGTATGGAATTGAAGCAAGAGATGGGCCCCAAGATGCTGTTGACCCTTGGTTGGGAGGTCAGTGTGGAAGTGAAGCGTGAGATGGGATCCAAGGTGCTGCTGACCCTTGGTTGGGAGGTCAGTATGGAAGTCACGCGTGAAATGGGACCCCAAGGTGCTGTTGACTCTTGGTTAGGAGGTCAGTGTGGAAGTGAAAAATGAGATGGGACCAAAGGTGCGGTTGACCCTTGGTTGGGAGGTCAGTATGGAAGGCTTGCGTGAGATGGGACCCAAGCTGCTGTTGACCCTTGGTTGGGAGGTCAGTATCGAAGTCACGCGTGAGATGGGCCCCAAGGTGCTGTTGACCCGTGGTTAGGAGGTCAGTGTGGAAGTGAAGCGTGAGATGGGACCCAAGGTGCTGTTGACCCTTGGTTTGGAGGTCGGTGTGGAAGTGAAGCGTGAGATGGGACCAAAGGTGCTGTTGACCCTTGGTTGGGAGGTCAGTATGGAAGTCACGCGTGAGATGGGACCCCAAGGTGCTGTTGACCCTTGGTTAGGAGGTCAGTGTGGAAGTGAAGCGTGAGTTGGCCCACAAGGTGCTGTTGACCTTTGGCTGGGAAGTCAGTATGGAAGTCACGCCTGAGATGGGACCCAAGATGCTGTTGACCCTTGGTTGGGAGGTCAGTATGGAAGTCACGCGTGAGATGGGCCGCAAGGTGCTGTTGCCCCGTGGTTAGGAGGTCAGTGTGGAAGTGAAGCGTGAGATGGGACCTAAGGTGCTGTTGACCGTTGGTAGGGAGGTCAGTGTGGAAGTGAAGCGTGAGATGGGACCCAAGGTGCTGTTGACTCTTTTTTCGGAGTTCAGTGTGGTGAAGAGCCCTGAAGTCCGCCACGGTCTTTGGTTGAATTTTATTAATTTTAGCTTAGAGGTATATTCTTCACAGTAGTCGAACGCTACTGTACTCCCAGCGGAAGTTGTGTTTTGTGAATCGACGGATAAGATGTGAAGCGATGTCTGTGCGGTATGACCATGTTACTTTTTGGTAAGTTTAGTTATTTTGCAACCTTTTTAACGAGGTTTCTTGTCCACTGGCATATTTATATACTTTGATGATGCCTCTTGCGAAAGCACATTGATGGAAATGGCGTATAAAAGCAAAAAGTCAAATGAAAACATCGACAACAAGTGAAAATTGTGTCTACCGGATGTAAACATTTGACTCAAAAACGTTCGATTTATGATTATTTTGCATAAAACCACACATAAATAATAATATTAACATCTAACAAAAGGGGAACTTAGTATAGGCACACTCAGTTTCTTGTTAATATAACTATTTTTTGTGATTGAAATGGATCGTACTATCCATATTTACTGTACTCATAGTTGAAGGTTCGGTGTATTGTAGTTGCGTTGAGCCTCCAAACAGTTGTACTCCTAGTTGGTGTTAAATCATGTTCAATATGAACAATGAGATATAGGGTAACCGATAACGGAGACAGTTGATACATTTTTCATGTTTACGAATGTTTCTAACCCACCAATGTGGACTCCACTTAAGATATGTCAATAGAAAATAATTTCAATAACAATTAACTTTCAAAGATTGAAAAGTCAATGAGTATCACTGGTCGGTCTGTCGGTTTATGCTCCCATTTCTATGGGGTGCGTTGTCATGTAAAAGTAACGGTTACGTGCATATCCTATATTCGTTGAACAGGACCATTACTGATTTCGGTTAAGACTTAAACAGTATACTATTGCTCACTTTAGTAAAAAGAACGATAACCATTGGACAATGATGAATTTGCATCGCAGTAGGTCATATATATAAACTACGATATACAGAATAAAAAGTCCTAAATACTTCTTTCTATTTCAGGCAGTTATGGATGAAATAAAATGCTACTGTTGTTCAAAGAGGCCACATGACTTTCCAGACATAATTGACCATTAAATTGCCTACCACAACACAGAAGAGCTGACAATAAAAGGTTCCTTCATCTGGAACAGATGCACCATGTTCCATCAGATATAAAAACAGAGCAAACTAATCACTCATTAACCTTCATAACAAACTGTGAACATTTCCAAAATTCCAGAATATTTCATCCACTAAAAAAATTCAAAACTTTACTTCTACACCTAAGAAATGCGCGAAAAACTGTTTTTGACTTGCGTCTTGAAAAATGGTGTGGTTTGGATAAAGTCATGCAGTGATTCCTTTGATGACACGTCGCGTTTGGATGATACGCAGTGAAAATGTTCAGCCAAATGAAAATGTGTACCAATTTGATGACGATTTACAAATACATGAGGAGCTAAAGCACACAAGAAACTTTTATTTAGTTTATTAAAATGATATTGTATAAATGCAATGAACTTTATGTTATAACTTATGGCCTTAAGGTTGGAGTGAAATATATCCAATATGCATGTGTTAAATTGAACAGTTAGGCAATATGAAATTGTCAGCCATAGTATTTTATTATAGTTCTATTCGTTAATATTAAGAAGACATGTGGCGATATTGAAAGTTATAAGTACATGTAATATCAGTGTTATACACAATATGAATTTGAATTTGAATTATATTATATCTAATGATACACGTGTAATCGTGTATGGCATGCATGTTTTAGATATACACTCAAGTGATATGAAAACGCAACACGGGAATTTCCGCTATATATTGTATATACTGCACACTTAATTGCACATAATATTCCAAAGAAATCCCAAGATGTTTTTTAAAAAGAAAGTTGCAGTTAACTAGAGAAAGGACACAACTGTGATGTTGTAGACGTTTTAATCACACTACACTTTGTAACAAGAACTTCATAAATGTTGAAGTAGCTCTTTGAAAAATTGAGCTAGTTCAGTACTGTATTTAACGCAAATAGTTTGCAAAATGTTGCATCCTAAGTTTGCTCACATGATTGAGCCAAACGCGTACTCTGTGAATAATAAAACATTGAAGGAATACTATTTGCTGTATTATTTGTTGTTTTAGTATTTTTTTCCAAAAGGAAAGGTCTTACGTAGCCATGTACCATTCGATTAAAAGCAGCATATTGTACATACAATATATAGCGGAAATTCCCGTGTTGCGTTTTCATATCACTTGAGTGTAATAATACAACATGCTATATTACATGCCTTTTCATGATATGTTTGCTTTGAATGTTGTGAATATAAATGTTTAATAAAGATGTGTAATTATAAACAAAGTCAGAGCGTCTTTTTTTTATCTGCAGTCATGGACCAGTAACCCACTGTGAAATGGAGAAGTGTCCGAAACCAATAAATCGTGTTGTTATGCATGAGTTATCAGCGGTAATAAAACTAAATAAAAAAGACACTAATAAAGAAGACATGTATTTGAAATTAAATCTGCTACTAGCAGAAAACCTGCAACCACTCTAAATATTGCATTTTTACTCTTTTTTGATGTAGTGGAGTGGTATTCGATGGAACATACTCACCAGATGAGATATTCTGGTGCAGTTAAAACAGTTGTGGAACATTGGTCACAAACTGTTTAAGGGCAAATTTCTGGTTGGAAAAACAAAGGTCAGTTAGAAAAGGCTGTACCAAGCTAGAAAAGTATATTATGTGTTTTGCAGTTCCCAGTATATATTGCCTAAACGACACGTATTTGGCTGATCACTTGAAATATATTAAACTAAATGTTCATATGGTTTAAGTGTTATTAAAACTTTGGTTGTTTGTGGCTCCATTGCCTTTCGACATGCAAAACATGTCTGTTGAGAACCCTTTGATTTAGAATTGATACAACAAAATATTTGATACTTATACATATATCACACACATAATTAGGCTAATTCCATCCTATCCATATATTATTATTAAATATGTACTTAAACGAAATTTCTATTCTGTATTTACCTACCTTTTTTCAGATCGCATATGACTTTTCAACACAACTACAATACAGTAGTTTACCAACTAGGGTGACAGTGAATATTTAAAAAATTGCAACTATGAGTACACCGTGTTTTGACAGAAACCTTTCTCTATCTGTATAATCTCACAAATAACTGCTAATGAACCACACATTTTCAAGGTCTGTGGATTATTCCTAAGATGACACAATTCAAAAACCGATACAATTGTACCTCGTTTGTACAAAATAAGCACTTGTTTACAACTTTTTTACGATTGTCAAGTGTTGTGGACAGAAAACCCAACTGCTATTACATTGTTCATTGTCAAAAACAAGTGTTTGTATATGCTGGACTACAATTAAGGATTCAGTAATAAACTGCAATCAAAGATTTTCTGAAAATCTACCAATAAATAAGGTTCTTAACGCCATCAGTCGGACACCTCTATCAGGTGTGGTGATATTGCGCAATATTTCAACACAACTTCCGTTGGGAGTACAGTAGCGTTAAACTACTGTGTTCTTAATACTCCTCAATACTGTTCATAGGGTCATATAACTGTTCATAGGGTCATATAACTGATCATATGGTCAAATAAATGTTCATATGGTCATATAACTGTTCACATGGTCATATAACTGTTCATAGGGTCATATAACTGATCATTGGGTCATATAACTGATCATATGGTCATATAACTGATCATAGGGTCATATAACTGATCATATGGTCATATAACTGTTCATATGTCATATAAATGTTGATATGGTCAAATAAATGTTCATATGGTCATATAACTGTTCATATGGTCATATAACTGTTCATATGGTCATATAACTGTTTATATGGTAATGGTCATATAACTGTTCATATGTTCATATAACTGTTCATATGGTCATATAGATTAACTGAATTCATTTAAGTCACACAGTATACCGAAGAGATGCGGAAATCCTGATTAAACTATATTAAATTTTGGTATAAAATTAAATTTAAAACATTTTGGTCAAATTGTTAGAATGCGTGGGAGAATGTATGCGTGTGAGAGTGTTTTGACACTAAAATGCGCGTATGCTCATCAGGCATATGGTGTACGATCATAGTAAAAACTCTAGCTGTAGATGTAATTTTAAACAATAGACCCAAGAGGGACTGTGAACGCTCTACTGGCTAAAATGGCTCTTATATCAAGGGTTGTCATCACAAAGTTCCCATCAGTACTTCTTTTAAACTAGAAGGCCACGCCCTACATGATCGATGAGCCCTATTATACTGGTCCAGTTTGTATTTGACCAACACCAATGTCAATCCCAAAAGATATTAAATTAATGCCATTAACGGTGGGATATGCATGTCGTAGCGGCGACAGGACGTGACCTATATTTCATCGAAAGTAGGTCACAGCAACCTGATATTTTGCACATGATGTTAGATGCATATAATGAACGTTCTGGTGAAGTTTAGTGAACATTATGCACGAAAGAAGTAAGATACACATGTCGTAGCGGAGACCGGACGTGACCTGAATTTTGTCGAAAGTAAGTCACACTGACCCGAAATATTGCATATAATGTTAGATGCATATAAGGAACATTCTGGTGAAGTTTGATGAAAATCCTACTAGAAAGAAGCAAGATACGCATGTCCTAGCAGAGACCGGACGTGACCTATATTTCATCGACAGTAGGTCACAGCAATCCAAAATTGTTCACATAATGTTGTATCCATGTAACGAACATTTTGGTTGAATTTGGTGAAAATCTTGCACGTAACAAAGAAGATATTAAGAAAGGAAAATCGGACCCACGGACGAACGGACTAACGGACGAATGAATGAACGGACTAACGGACACACACACACTCGGACGACACTGTGATCACTAAGTCGGGAGCCGTAAACGGGCTCGACAAAAATTGTGATACATTACTCACGGAAACTATTTTTCTATTTTTAATAACAGTGACATTAACCTTGAACCCCGTGACCCCAATTGCAATCCAACCTCCCTTTCCACATAAGCTACACCTATCTAGCAAGTTTAATCACAATACCTCACTCCAAACAAAAGTTATTGAGCGGAAACCATGTTTCTATTACTAACAGCGACCGAGACATTGACCCAGTGGCCCCAAATGCAATCCCAACATTCTTTTCCATATAGGCTACCTATCCTGCAAGTTTCATTGCAATACGTCATTCCTAACGAAAGTTATGGAGCGGAAACCATGAGTTTGACCCAAGTTCCCAATATAGCATGTTGTATATTTGAAAAAAAATCAATGTTCCATAACTCAGGTGTTATTGGTCCGATCTGATTGGTTTTATTAATATCAACAATCTGGTAAAAGTTTGAAAAAGTTCGGATGAAAAACGAAGGCCCTATCGTGTTAAAGAGGCCGAATTATAGCATATTTCAGAAAATCAAGGGCCATGACTCCGGTGAAAATGTTCCGATATGGCTGGTTTTCAAACTCTTCCGAGCTTTCATTGATATCAACAATCTTCTAGAAATTGGTAAAGATCGGATGACAAATGAAGGCCCTATCTTGTTAACGATGCAAAATATAGCAAACTAAATCAAGGGCCATACCTTCGGTGTTACTGGTTCAAACTCGTCCAAGCTTACATTGATATCAACAATCTGGTAAATATAGATATAAAAATCGAACAGGAAAAGCAGCATTCAAGGACGACAGTCAACCACAAACACACAAAGAAACAAAGAACAAATTTAAAGATGAATAAAAGGCCAAAGTTAACGGACGTACGGACGACGGGTAACTCGCCATCTCCTAAAATGTGGAGGTTTATCTCTATGTTTTATAGGTGCAGCTACACACCCGCCCATCTCATGGCTAGTAAACAGTGGAGCTACCTGCGTTTGGAGGTATATGCACAAGTGCTCCATCGTCACTTCCGAGGTAGTTTCAGCGCTTAAAATACAGGTAAACAAGGTGGATATGCTTTGCTATTCTTCGTTATTTTCTTTCTTTGCATTGATATGAACAATAGGCAATAGGCAAACAAATGTGGAAAGACCTCGGTGGCGACGATAAAGTTGAGAAAAAACTACAAATATCGAAAGAGCTTAAAGTCCCTGGCGTAAAATTAGGCATCTTTCGAGAACAATTTTAGGTCGTGTGCGAAGCTTAAACATAACTACACGGAACTGCATTCCCCGATTTTTCAAATCAAAGCAATTAAAGAAAATAACAAAGAAATAGCAAAGCATACCCACCTTGTTTACCTGTATTTTTGACACTGGAACTACCTCGGAAGTGGCGATGGAGCACTTTTGCATATACCTCCAAACGGAGGTAGCTCCACTGATTACCAGCCGTGCATCTATCCTTTACCGGTTGAAATACATATACTGAACAAACTATAATTGTTTGAAACTTTTAAATATTCTAGGTAATGATGTGAATTTACTTTCTTTTATTATTATTATTTTATATTTATTTGTTTTTCTAATCAAAATATCGGAATTACCTCCCTTTTAATAAAAAACAGTTTTTTTTGTTATACAAATGTATTGCTTTGAACACATTTACTGTTTGACATTGACAAGAATTACCCATTCTGTTTTTGTTTAAAAACCGTTAAAATGTGTTCACAAAACATGGTTATTCTCAAACAATTTTTTTTCCAACTTTCATAACTTTCAAATTACCTCTCATTGAAATGTGAATGATTTTCGATAACCTGTATTATGTTCCAAACATAATTTGCTTAATTTTTATCACCGAGTTTGTTTACAAATGACTTTATAGCATTATTAGTTGTCATATCTATGTCACTTTCATTGATCCCGAACATATACGGTTTCGTATCTCGTCTAAGGAATTGAGTTGACATGGATTTTATGTATTACATTTATTGTGTTCAGTATATAAATACTTAAAGGGAGTACATCAGGCTTTTCAAATGGGTCTAGGGGTCCGACTTAAAACTGACAAATAATGATATTTTCTATTTTAAAGCGTCTAAACATAATGAATGATCCTAAAAATGACCCCTTAGTTACAAGGAAATTCATTCTGTACAGTAATGCATGCTATCCTAGGTTACGCACCAGGGTTAATTTCAGCATTTTATGCCCGATTCCGTCCTAGCTATATGGTGTATTCGAAGTTTAAACCTTAACAATATGGTTCGAAAATCATATTTTGATGGATATAAGTGTTTTATCATGAATTGGAACATTTTTATAATTTAAGTTATTTCTAGAAAAATCCTGATGTACTCCCTTTAAAGTCACAGAGTTATGTTATTGAACCCTATTATGGGTACCATATGATAAATTACACGCATATTGGGGCATAAGGCCACCATTTATGGTGGTATCAGGTTAATACTTTCCTTTATTGTTAATATTTTCCTTTATAAGGAAAATGTGAGCCTCAGTACGTACTTTGACAAAACGATATTGACAATACATGGATCAGGATCCTTTACTCGTGTGTACAAAATATTGTATATTCACTTAGTATTCTAACAATATGTTTTGTTTGTTTGTTTAAATGTTTGTTTAAATGGTGTTTTATGTCGTTTTCAACACATGTAAGGATATATATGACGGAGGCAGACCACCCGCTTTTCCTGGGTAGAACCAGTACTGTACACCTCCCGCCATCCGTAAGAATTGACACTTCCTCACTTACAATATAGAGGTATAATACTATAATATGCAACCTCTGAAATTTGTCAAATGTGTTTTCTCTGCTTGCTTGGACACATTTTGGACACTAACTTTTCAAACTGTATCGTCGACGAATAACTGGTGGTCGATTTATTTGATAATGGTTTATTCCGTATATTTGTAAATAAACGATCTGCTTGTACTGGGCATTGTCATTCCGGTATGATGCGTTTATTGTTGTAACAGGGTAACTTGTTTATGTGTGGCTGAATGAAATGGAAAAAAAAATACACCATACAGTAGAGGTATTATGTTCATGAGTCAGTATACGCAATGTAGTCCAGATTGGTAAGAAACCTACTAGATGAGGATATTAAAAATCCAGTAATTAGTCGGCGTACGCAGGACAGATCTATTTGTGCTTACAGTAACCGAAGCAATATCCCCCCAAAGGCTTCACGACTTTCATTCTTCCTCTCTCCGACACCTTCGCTTCCAGTCAATCAACGGTTGATATGTCAAAGTCAATGTAGAAGTACGAGTGTACGGAATGTTTGAAGAACTTATGATACGCGGATTTAGTAGTTTAATAGTTATAACTTAGTCAAGATTATTATATAGAAGAAATACGTAATAGAACATTTTATTTTCCACAGCCAATTACTCCAAATTAGTGAAATAAAAAATGAATACTATACATTTATATCTATACTCAGTTGCAAAAGAAAATGGACACTGAGTTTTGTTAAGATTTAATTGTATAAAGTGTTTTAAGAATTAAATTGACAAATTCCAAAATGAATATGCCATGTTTGGTACCACTGTTTTTTATCATTATATTTCCAATATCATGTTGTCATTTGTTATTCAATAGGTTGAATGATTAAGGGACTGTCGCTTGATAAAGAGGATAGGGTATAAAGTAACATTTTCAAAGTGTCCAGTTTATTTTGCAACTGAGTATATATTTACTTGGTGTTCGAGTCCATTTTCTGCAAATTGTTATTTTTTACTTCTGTGATTAAAGCTATACACGCTATACTTAAATCACATGCCGTTTTGTAGGCATTCTAAATTTATAATTTCATGTTAACCTGCTCATGCTGAAATCGGATATTTTATCGCAGGACGTCACTGTTTTCATAGATATCGAGTTGCGCACATTGTACCTGCACACAGGTATAGCATTATTATTTACAGAACTAAACGTTTGCCACTTTCTGGACTCGAACCAACGACCTTCTTATTTACAGCCAGTCATTCTAACCACTAAACCACAGGGACTTCTGCAGAATATCGTATATTTAGTACCATTTATACCTGAACATATATGATCGTTCCATGAGCTGTATCGGTATATAGACCATACTGCCTCACGTGTATATTAAAATTGCGTTATGAAATACTATATTGTATCGATTTTGTCTCAAAACAACTCTTTTTTTTTGTATTTAGATGTTGATAAGGTTGTGAGAGTGTGTGCGCTAGTTATCACAAATTACCTATTTAATGTTAAAACTGCTACAACGAACCAACAAATATGGATGGTCTAGGGCTTATAGCTACATGTATTTAAGAGCAATAAAATCGCAGCCTCCCTGGTTCAGATCTCGTTTCCGGGAACAATCTTTTTATGAAATATAATCGGAAGCCGTATATTGATCGATGTTACCTGTACAACATCTAGATAGAAATATTATATTTTAAGTATCTATTTCTGCCTTATATACTGACCTTATGGATGTTTGTCAAAATTAAACTACTTTACGCATGACTCACCCATATCATGAGTTACTACTAGTTAGTACTAGTTTAAATATAGCGTGTGTAGCTATAAAGCATATTTTGCCATACTGAACAATAGGGTCGGTCTACAAGTCCTGACAAAATCAGTTAATACTAATTATTTTCTGATCAGGATTAATATAAAATATGTATCTGTTTGATTGTGGAGAAAATGTAGTAGATATTAAAGGAAAAGAGGATACACTAATTTGAATATTATAATAATATTTATGTTAAGAATAGTCTTTTATCACATAACTAACGGTGTGGGAGTGAAATAACACCATTCTATATTTTCGATATACCACTAGTTATATAAGTATGCAAATAAGCCTAGTATGCGCTGTCAACAAAATCGATAATGACTATGATCCAATTCCCACGATTTATGTCGGTTTCGCGCGTTAAAGCGACAGGCAAAATGCAATAAAAGTCGATATGCGAGTGATAAATAGGATCTAACATCCGTTCTCATTCATTAATAAATTTATTAAACTCGTTAGCAAAAATGATATAATGCGAGGCTTTTTCAGCAAAAATGATATAATGCGAGGCTTTTGCGAACTCGTTTAAAAAAATCAATAATGACTGAGTACTCAATTGCAAGTAAGCTCCTCTATATATAATATTCCAGTTTATCTACCAAACATCGTTATAAAATCTATGATAATTGTAAACAATAATTTATTCAATAACTAGGATATAGACATTAAACAAATACAACAGTTTATTTATAAAGATTTCAATGAAACAAATACAATGTATGATTAAAATATGAAATACAGCTTTATCATGAATGACAACCTTTTGAAACACTCTTGGATACTTGTAAATCTTAATATTCTCTCTTAGCTGTTGAATTCTTACATGCTTTAAAACAAGTTATTTATTGCAGAGCGAAAAGACTGTACTTTTTAGCAAAACTTTGATTTCAAGACAACATGCATGCGTATTATTATAATACACTGTATTTAAAGGTAGATAAAAAAAGTCGTACAGGAAAAAATCATTCAAGACAAACATGCATACAAACAAACAGCACTTACGAGGATAAATAAAAGGCAAAGTTTATGATATCACAAGCATAAAATGATTGACAATAGGGCAAACCGTATTGGAACGGCCATTGCCAAAATAGGCCTCCAGAGATTTAAACCAGGTTCTAGGGTACACACTTGCATAATTACAAATTACAGTGGTATCAGGAAAAACTTCACAGATTTAAGAAAATCATATCCTGAAATACTTCCTAAATGTAAACCGAGAACTCTGCTGAAAAGGGAAATAGAATACACATATAATGCTATTGGTTTATTTTGATGAACGCACATAACGTAAAAGAGACCGCAAGGTTACCCTTTGTCCTTTTTTCAGTATATAAAAACAACAACACCATACTGAATTATACAGCCTACACAGTGCTGAACACAATGTAGAAGAAAATAAATATAGCCGATATCTGTGTTAATCTATGACTGACACATTAAGTCTGTTGTATTAAAAGGAATAAAGCGACACCGCCAAATACTTTTTATTATTGAGGATTCTGAAAAACTTGGAAAAGGGTAAAATAATTATCAAAATTGGATGATAAACAAAGAAGATATGGTCGTTTGAAGGTTCTGTTGAAACGGATATGGAAGCCACCATTTTTAGAGCTATGACATCACAGTTCTAAATGACCATATATGGAATATTGAGAATATGAATATTTACTCATTAATTTTATAGTGGAACAAATTAAAGTAACTGTATGAATAATATGTATAACTAATGGCAGTAATGCTTTATATGACCAGTTCAGGAGTTTGCATTCATTTGCAGAGATTTGCTTTGCTTTAAATGATATTTATCAATATTCCATATATGGTCATATGGAACTATGACGTCATAGTTTTCAAAATGGCAGCTCCCATATCCATTTTAGAACAACATTCAAGTGGTCATATTTATTTTGTTTATCATCCGATTTTGATAATTCTTTTACCTTTTCAAGTTTTTCCGAACTGTCAATACAAGAGCTGTTTGGCTGTGTCGCTACACTCCCTTTAACGGGTATTACTACGTTGACACGATGATAACAACTAACCAACTGTTCAAACAGAGCGTTTGAATTTTTTGTTTTCTGCAGATCAGGGAATCAAGTGTTCAACAAATGTTAGGTTACTCATAGTGTTGATAATAGTCGTAGTGATAAACTTGTTTAAACATATGTATTCTACGTCTATTACGAAACAAGTTCCTGCAACTTAGATTAATCACTTTCGATGGCTTCCTGGGTAGAACCAGTACTAAGCAATGTTGATTAATTATCTTGCTCAAGGATAAATAACGTGGCCGCTCGATCTCTCGATCTGGAGTTCGGCGTTCTACCACTGGACCACGCACTCCACAAGTGATAAATTAATGCGCCATTAGAAGATGTAAGCAGTGTAGACGTAAATGGAAGTTTAACACTTGTGTAGACATTATTCCCGAAATATACAGACAAATAAACCTTAGAAAACAGAAACAAGCTACGCTTAGGAAAGAGAAACAAGCTAGGGACTTGATTTTGAGATTTTGCTTGCTCTCTAACACACGTGTACTTAAATGTGATTTATAAACTTAAAACCTTGCTTTAAATATAAAAACATAAATAAACTGTTGTCAAAAGTAAAAATCATAACTAATTTAAATTCAACTCCCCAATTAATTCCTCCAAACCATAACTCCTTAATATGCTGTTATCAAAAGTGTAAGCCTGGCATTATATTTTATAACGTAATAGATAAAGGCTGTGTGAGCGAGTGATCAGTTTAAAGGCATACATTATAGTATTCTTGCATTCGCATTGTGTTTTACAAGTTTGGAATTTCAGTTGAGCAAAGGTTGGTTTTATACTGTACATTTATTCTTTTATATTGAGGCCTCAAATGGAAACAGACGTCGTATACTTATTTTCCATAATTTAATATTATTTTAAGAACTAAATTATTAGATACATTATATATGTTAATTAAATGAAATACAATCATAAACAATTGTTTCTTTGTTTAATCGATAATTTACCCGGTATGCTGCATACTTTGTGATTCATTACGGACCTATGGTGTCATTGCGGACCTATGGTGTCATTGCGGACTTATGGTGTCATTGAGAACCTATGGTGTCATTGCGGACCTATGGTGTCATTGCGGATCTATGGTGTCATTGTAAACCTATGGTGTCATTGCGACCTATGGTGTCATTGCGGACCTATGGTGTCATTGCGACTTATGGTGTCATTGCGGACCTATGGTGTCATTGCGAACCTATGGTGTCATTGCGGACGTATGGTGTCATTGCGGACCTATGGTGTCATTTTGAACCTATGGTGTCATTGCGGACCTATGGTGTCATTGCGACCTATGGTGTCATTGCGGGACCTATGGTGTCATTGTGAACCTATGGTGTCATTGCGGACCGATGGTGAAATTGCGTTTGGGTGTTGTGCTTTATATATAACAATTTTCCCATTAGTATATGGTAATACAATGTGCCCTTTTCTTATATGTACACGTTATCTGTGAACATATAATTCCGAAAGTTTGTAAATTACTGTGACGTGCACCAGACCAAACTGTTCTGTGTCACTATATCATTTCAGAATAACATTGAAATATAAGTAATATTTATAGCATATTGTTTCGAGTATATGCGATTTATACTGCTTCTCGAGGGCCGCAGGCCGGTAATTGGCATTTTGATTGACAGGTTGTGTGTAAACTTACAACTATGTGCGTGTAAAATGCTCTAATGGTTTTCCTTTGTTCTTGCTTATGATATATTTTTCATAAACCTGAAGGTCTGAGCTTAAACCGTGCTATAAATGCCGATATATTTCAGCCGTGTAATAAATGACAGATTCGGCAGTTATACCATGGTCTTCTCAAATTTACGCGCGCGCAGTTGTAATTTACAAACAACCTGTCAATCAAAGCGACCAAAACAGCACTCATTGACAGTGCATTTGCCCAATAATATACAAAGGCGATTGGCTGCAATAATCAAAACATGGGTCATGCTCATCACGCATGATAATTTTATTTCTTGATTGATCATGCTCATGCCGCGTGATAATGCTATCGAGCTGTTATTTTTACTGAAAACTACAACGCCCTAAAACTTCTTGCACATGCATAGTCGGATAAAAGGCTAAGGTACAAAACATTTATAGCATATTTTTCTCGTATGCCTGCGGCCCTCAAGAAGCAGTATAAATCGCATATACTCGAAAAATTATGCTATAAATATTACATATACTTTTGTATATACCAAATGTTTAACTGTTGTTGGTGGCCATATTGAACTCCGTCTCTCTATGCTCTTTGGTCCCAAAGGATCAGTAAGAACAACACTACTGATTAATCGCCTCGGGGGACGTTTACTGCCTAAACACATTTCTCGGGTTGTATATTATATCCTTTATTGTGAACACGTTCTCCTAAGCTAAGTTCAAGAGATATCGACGACTAAGATCCATAAACAAACAGCAGGATTTTACAAGTTCGGGTTTTTTGTAACAAATGCATAATAACACTATATAACATGTTTGATCTTTCAACACTTTCAAGGTATTTGTTTTTCTTAAAGCAAACAATCGGTCGCATTTTTTTTTTGCCATCGAGAATTTAAGAATTTAAGATCAAACGATGATCAAGTGTTGTATTTACGCATTTGTGGATAATATATTCCCCATTATAAATTTGTTAAGTGACAATGCATTGTTGTTGTAAGTTATAAACGGGTTCATATTGAAACCCTCATGTGTATTAGAAGCCTGTCATTATAAATTTAATTAAATGGATCTCCCACACAAATGAGAATGAAAGTACCGCGTACTGAATGGCGAAACAATTAGTAAGCAAATGGTTTTGAGCTGTTCCTATTGTTAAGATTAAAGATTGTATGAATTGTTATGATTGTTATTGGCGAAGCGATTCTTGTTATACGTTATAGATCACTCAAAGCGTCCTTATCCACTGAGCAAGAGGTCGTCGAATCCTCACCTGCAGATCATGATTAAGGGTTGTAGGAAGTGGCAAGTTATTGTTTGAGATGGTTGGTTAAAATCTTTTTTTAGTAGTCGCCATGAACTTGTATTTTTACAAATGTATATTTAGCTGAATTTCCGGCCAAACTGGTTTTTAGTTAAGACCAACTAGACATCAAGTTCAACAGCCCTGTAAAGTAACATGCAAATCCATCAGTTTTGTGTCAGAGAAATCGCCACAAGTTTTTCCTATATAACTGTATGTAAACGAAGATGGCCGCTGGTGGCCATGTTTGACATCGAATCAAAACGACCAACTACTTGTCATGTTAGTCATTTTAGTAACGGTTCCAAAGCAATATTACTTATGGTTTTTGAGAAGTAGTCGACACAAACTTGTATTGTGTAAAATATATTGGTAGCTGTTGTAGCCATCTTGAATTTCAGGCGGGCTGGTCTGTTTTTTTGCTAGGACCATTGAGACAGCAAGAGCAACATTCTTGTAAAGTTTCAAGGAAATCCATGCAGTTGTTTCAGAGGAGTAGTCGCCACAAGTTTGTCCTATATAACTGTATATAAACAAAGATGGGCGGTGGCTGGAGCAACCACATGACATGCCAGTCATTTTGGTTTAAGGGTCCACTTCAATAACACTTATGGTTTTTAGGAAGTGGCCGGAAAGAAATTGTATTTGTAAATATGTATTTTAAACCGTGGCGGCCATGTTGAATTTCCGGCTGACATGTATACATCAAGAGCAACATTCCTGTGAAGTTTCATGAAAAATCTGTCAAGTTTTTTCAGAGGAGTAGTCACCACAACAGTGCTCCAAGACATAATTTTTGTAGATATTGAATATTTCGTTTTTTTACTTTGTTTTATTCATAATTAATTAATAATACATATGTGATTAGAATCAAACAATAATGTTCTATTTTCGTTTATTTTTCTTTCATTTATCTTTTACATCATATAACAGAAACAATATTATTTTCTATTACATTTTAAGGATCGCGCCGTAAATCACGTCAAAAAACGTACCGGGTCCCGCAAATTAAACCACTCAAACAGTTGCGCGTTGATGTTTTCCTACTGAGCAATAGTCTTGATCATCTTCGAAGCTTAATTGTAAATACAAACATTACAAGCGTCGCAAAAATCTAGACAAATCGTCGGACTGAGATACTGCGTTCAGCAAAATAGTCATGGTCTTGAAAATATGGTAACATCCGCGCGGTGCGCTAAAACGATGTATGAGTGATAGCATATGGCTGAAAAAGCTATTTTTTCGCCAAAAATTGGTCCTATAGAAACCACAGCAATCCAACGCAATGTCACCGTAGGTCCACACTGCATCACAAACCGAAATAAATGAGCATATTTAAAATGTCAATGAAAAGGGCAATACATAACATAACGTAACGAGTGGCGAAGGCAGGGTAACCGACTAGTCTGACTTCCTTCAGGAAATCTAAAACAATACTAAAATGTATAGTATCAAATAACTCGGTCATAGTATTAACAGTGTAGAACCTTTGACGCATAGGATCAAAGTCTACACATTCCAACAAGACGTGTTTGACCGTTAACGGTGCAAAGCAGGGTATACATTCTGGTAATTGCTCACCTTGCAATATATATGAATGAGTATAACGTGTATGCCCTATCCTGCACCGGGCTAGGACAACTTCTTCTCGACGAGTGGGTCTACTAGAAGAACGCCATTCTCCAAGCAACGGCTTAATTGAATGGAGTTTATTGTTAACTGACAAATCCCAAGCGGGTTGCCAAGAGTTACGAATAAATGTGTTAATACAACTTTTAAAATCAGTTTAAGGTAATTTAGCATTAGATATATGTAAACTAATGCTGCTTTAGCAGCACTATCAGCTCTATCATTACCACGTATTCCTACATGGCTTGGAAGCCAGCAGAAAATAATAACACTATCAACTATAAGAGAATTGTACTTTTCTAAAAGCTGAAGCACAACTGGGTTATCATGTTTAATACTACCCAGTGCTTGAAGAGATGAAACGGAATCAGAAAATATTACAAAATTGTCATCATCAGATTCCTGAATATAATTTAAGGCAAGTTCAATTGCCTTAAGTTCAGCTGAAAAGATAGAGGCTTTGTCAGGCAGGTGGCTATTTATGCTGTGTTTGTGAACAACAGCTGCTGCAGCTACCTTATCTCCATCTTTAGAACCATCTGTGTATATATGTTGAAAGTTACTGTATTTCGATTTAATTTCATTACATTTGCTTTGAAAGACAGTAGGGTCGGTACTGGATTTGTTACTATTACAAAGATCAAAAATAATTGTTGGTGTTTCCAAAGTCCACGGTGGAAGTTGTGGTACTTTGTACTTGGCAATCAAATTTAGGTCGATTTCAGTGTCACTTAATTTTGAATTAATGGCCTTCGGTTTTCGATCAAAAAGAGGTTAATAACTAAGATTAAAAACATTATCGAAAGTTGGGTTTGAAGGGTTAGATTTTAATTTAATGGCATATTGAAGAGCTAATTTGTACCGTCTATGAGACAGTGATGGTTTATTAGCTTCAACATATAGACTTGCGGCTGGTGATGTACGAAAGTCACCTAAGGCGAGTCGTAATCCTTGATTATGTATAGGATCGAGCATCTGCAAGTATGACTTGCGAGTCGATCTATATGCTATTGAGCCGTAGTCCAGCTTGGATTTTATAAGAGATCTATAAAGTTGTAAACGTACTTTACGATATGCTCCCCAATTAATGTTTGCAACAACTTTAAGTAAATTAAGAGCTTTAAGGCACTTTGCCTTCAAGTACTTAAGGTGTGGTATAAAAGAATTTTGTTTCATCCACCACTAGTATTGTTGACCCATCCAGTGTTAGATGAGGGTCTTCATGATGATTACGTAGTTGACAAAAGTGCATACAATTAGTTTTAGATTTAGAAAATTTAAAACAATTTTCATCCGATCAGGTCTGAAGTTTATTCAGACATTGTTGCAGTTGTCTCTCAGTAGTGTTCATGTTTTTTGCACGATAACATATAACAAAGTCGTCAACATATAGAGAGCAATCCACACCAGGATTGAAGCATTTAACTATACTGTTATTTTTTATATTAAAAAGGGGGACAGAGAGTATGCTGTCCTGTCGCACACCCATCTCCTGTTCAGGAATGTCAGAGAGGGTTGAACCCATTCGGACACGAAACTGTCTATCCTCTAGGAAATTCTCCATAAAAATTGCTAATCGACCTCTAAGACCAAGGTCATAAAGATCATTCATGATACCGTACTTCCATGCAGTATCATAAGCTTTCTCCAAGTCAAAAAATACAGCGACTAGATGTTCTTTCTTTACGAAAGCTTCCCTAATAAATGGTTCAAATCGAATGAGATTGTCTGTTGTGCCTCGTTGGCGCCGGAATCCACTTTTATACTTTGTTATCAGCTTGCTGGATTCCAGGTACCAAACGAGTCTCTCATGAATCATTCGTTCCATGGTTTTACATATACAACTCGTTAAAGCACTATGGCGATAATTTATTGGGTCCGTATGATCCTTTCCATGTTTGGGGACTGGAATAACGATTGCTTCCCGCCAAGAATCGGGGAAGTTTCCGGTCACCCAAACCTTATTAAATATATCAAGAAGTGTAGAGAGACAGGTTTCAGGTAAATGTTTTAATAATTGAAAATGGATATCATCAGGACCAGCTGATGTATCATGAGCCTTTTTAAGGGATTCTTGAAGTTCTTTGAGAGTGAACTGTTTATTGTATTTCTCCAACTATTTAGACTTGAAATTCAGCTTCTTCTGTTCTTTTAGTTTCTTATTTTTTAGAAAGTTTGGTTTACAATTTTCAGAAGAAGAGTTTTTAGAAAAAGTTTCTGCCAAAGTATTTGTAATATCTTTGACAGATGTAATATCATCATTATCCGTTTTAGTATAGAATAGAGCATGCGTTTTGCACGTGTACGGGGAGATAATGCACGAGCGTACACGTGCAAAACTCATGCTCTATTATATTTATACCACAATAACTAACATATGCTGTGTATATCCTCGGGTATTACACGATGCATAGTGTGTATTTAGGCTATTGTGGTATAAAGATGATTTACACAACTAGAATTACCTTTACCGTTTATTGTCCGGACCATGTCCCACGTCTTCTTATGAGATGAGCGAGAGTTCAGCCTAGAGACATAAGATCTCCAGGATTTCCTCTTGCTATCCTTAATAGTACGACGGGCTTTCGCACGAAAAACTCTGAAAGTATCTAAATTATTTTGAGTTGGCCGCAAATTAAAAACATTCAATGCAGCTTTACGATCGCTGACTGCCTTTTTGCAGTCATCATCGTACCATGGTTTATGTGGGCGATTTGGATTTGCCGAGGTTTTCGGAATAGTGTGATCAGCTATGTCATGGAGGGTTTTGGTAAAAAGAGCAGTTGCGTCTTGGACATCCTCGAAAACGGAAGGCTTTAAATCTTTCTCACAAAGAGATTGAAACGTATCCCAATCAGCTTTGCGAAATTTCCATCGTTGCATTTTTTCGAGAAGTGGAGGGCTGATATTTTCAAGAAATAAGGAGAAGTGGTCACTTCCACATAGGTCGTCACCAACACTCCACGACAAATCCATCAAGAGCGTTGAATCGCATATTGTTAAATCAATGGAAGAATGAGAGACTGTAGCTGAATGTAAATAAGTATGTGATTTGTTATCATTAAAAAGACACAAATTATTTTTGTCTAAGAAATCCTCAACTTTCTTGCCTTTATCGTTGATATCCTTACAACCCCAAATGTAGTTGTGTGCATTAAAATCACCCAAGAGTATAAAATGTGATGGTAATTGTGCAACTAGGTGATTTAGATCTTTAAGGTCTAGTGAAGAACTGGGCGGTAAATATAAGGAGCATATTGTTATAACTCTGTGCATCGTAACACTGACCGCAACAGCTTGCAAACCAGTTTTCAACGCAACAGTTATGTGAGGAATGTTTTGACACAAGAATCGAAACTCCTCTAGAAGCTTTATCATCTGTATCACAAACAGAGTTATACAATGAGTAGTTTTTAAAAGATATCGTATGACTAGTCTTCAAGAAAGTTTCTTGAAGACAAAATGCAACAGGGTTGTTCTCGAAAAAAGTAAGCTGATTTCATCATAATTAGGTTTTAAACCTCGGCAGTTCCATTGAATGACCTTATTTGATTTTAATGTCACTAAGGCGGAAGTACGGCCTTTGGGTTTGGCAGACCTTGGAGACTTTGGAAAATGTTTGAGTTCCAGACGTGCTGGATCATCAACCTCCATCTCCAAGTCTCCAAATCTGTTGTGCAGTTCAATCGGATCATCAGATCCTTCTGACTGGTTCCCTATCCTGGGAGTTTTTTTTTTTTATATATATAGTTCTGCTGGGAGAGTTCGTCGGATTTGACGAACCTTTGGAAGAGTTCGTCGGGTTTTGTGGACTTTGGTCGCACCAGATTTCGAAAAATATGAAGTAGTTGCAGTAGATGTAGGAGTTGTTGAGGATATAGTTGAAGGAGTTTTAGGCTTGGAAGCCACAAGAGGTTTGTGAGTTACAGGAGGCTTATTTAAGAGGACCACAGTTTGAGAGACTGAAGATTTTTAAGAGGATTTCTGAACAGAGAGTGGAATAGTAGCAAACTTGGCGGAGTCTATTGGCCAGGTTAACACTGTCTGCACATCGATAGACCTGGTAGCTGGTTTCTCAACCCTACTCGCATCGGCGTACGATTTGCCAGATGGAGTGGGCGGAGTAGGGCTTTCGACAAGTTTTCTAGCTTCTGGGAAAGAGATATTTTTTCTATTTTCATTTTCTGAATTTCTCTCTCGTGTTTCCATTTCGGACAGTCTTTCGAGAAATTAACGCAATTAACTCAAGAGGAGGGATTTTTGCAGCGCGCGCAATCGGCAGTTCTCTTGCATCTTTCTCGATGATGCCCAAAATGTTGGCAAGTGAAACATCGGAGAGGGTTTGGGATAAAAGGGTCTACTGGTAGAATAATATATCTAGTTTTAATCGTTTTAGGAAGAGCTGGTGTGCTAAAAGTAAGCACGAATGTATTAGTAGGAGTGAGAATGCCACTCCGCCTTGTATTCAAACGAACTACTTCAGTCAAACCGTGTGATTTGAGGTTAAGTGTCATTTCCTCAACGGTGCAGTGCTCCAGTTCCCTAGAGCGTACCACACCTTTTGAGGTGTTGAGGGAGATATGAGGTATCACCTCAACAGGGATATTGACAAAAGATCTGATTTTAAGAAGATTGTCAGAGTGTGATTTACGTTCACACTTGACAAGAAGTTTTTGATTTTTAAGTTTCTTAACACTCCTCGGCTCACCGGCAATTCCGAGTAAGGCCTTAGAGAAAGGAAATGAGAGAAATTTGTAATAGGTCGAGATTCATCCAATGAGATAACATTAAGGAATCGGGGCCAATTAAGATGTGAAATACCAGTGGCCGAGTCAGACTCCGAGTCTGACTGAGGTCCTGGTCCATTTCTAGAACGTCTAGAACCAGAAATTGAAGTTGATGGAGTATCGGTAGTTCATAGGTCAAAAGCAGGTACGCAATTTCGTGTCCGGACCGTAATGTCACAACCCCTGCAGGGATTTTTAAATAACGTGGCACAAGTGATCACCATAACAAGACAATGTGTCCCCCGCAAAACCCAGATCCGTACCTCAAAGGTCAAGGTTACACTTGAAGTTTATAGGTCAAAAACAGGTACGTAATTTCGTGTCCGGACCGTAACGTCACAACCCCTCCAGGGATTTTTAAATTACTTGGCATAAGTGATCACCATAACAAGACGATGTGTCGCGCGCAAAACCCAGGTCCGTACCTTAAAGGTCAAGGTCACACTTGCAGTTCATAGGTGAAAAACAGGTATGCAATTTCGTGTCCGGACCGTAACGTCACAACGCCTGCAGGGATTTTTAAATAACTTGGCACAAGTAATCACCATAACAAGACGATGTGTCGCGCGCAAAACCCAGGTCTTCAAGGTCAAGGTCACACTTGGAGGTCAAAGGTCAAATCGTGTCCAGTCAATAACTTTTGTATGCCTGGACGGATTTTCAAATAACTTGGCACAAGTGCTCACCACAACCAAATGAGGTGTTGTGCACAAATCCAGGACCATGGCTCCAAGGTCAATGTCATACTTAGAGGTCAAAGGACACTGCGGGGGCATTTATCACTTACAGTGATATTTCTTGTTTCGTTCTATAATGGGGAATTTGTATTCATTCTTCACGCTTCCCACCCATCTCGGAGTCCAACAAGGGGATATTTGCTGTGGATATCCGACAGACAAATGCCGAGAATACGTGAAGAGTATACTCATATAAAACTAACGCATCAGACCCCCCATACCAACTAAAAAGTCGAAGAGCAGCACTTATGTTCCGCTTAAAAGTGGCATGAGTATAGCCATACTACATGATTAGCCCTAGCGCCACCGCCATAAAGGATCCTTTCTACATTGTGTTTAAAGAGGACAAAATAAAACGGGAGTAAGATGTTAAACGAGAGGGATTGAGAGAGATGTGAATTAAACGATAAGCTTGGATCCCGTGTAGCTGGCGTGACAAACCGATTGATCAGATCGGGCTAATCTGACCGCCCGTCTAGTTGAAGTCCGGACCAAAGTGGTGTGTTGTTAACGCGGAGATAACTACCAGATCTCCACGTCACTCAACCACCAGGCTTCCAACGGTCAACAGGTGGGTTACTTTTCGGGGGTCCTACCCCTCTGCTAAGTAACGAGCAGTCGGTTGATTCGTATCACCCCACCACCGACTGGGGGATCTTTGAGACTTATAGTACGCTATAGTATTTGGAGTACTTTTTGTGATGTTTTCTCTTTTCAAAACATTGACACTCCAAATGGTATTCCACGGTAAAAACTATCTTTCATAAAGACATTCAACTTACTCAACAACGCTCATATTTTCGATTTTGTCCGTTCTTTTCTCGATGTGATATCTTTATTCGAAAATGAGAAGTTATAGACAAGATCATATAAAATGGGAGATGATTTCAGTTTGATATCGACTTAGACGGAGCAGTTCCCTGAGCAATATCTGATGGGCTATGTTTTTTCTCCTTATTCCTTTTTCTAGAGTTGGTTTTAAGTTGAGGAGTTTATCATTCGTGACCTTTATATAAATAAAAAGCTACTCAGTCAGGCTACCGCTACTATAAACTTGTATTTATCGTAAATCTCGTTGACTTTCAACTTTTAAAATATTTAATTTTAATTCTGCGACAACCTGACTTCTATTGCAGGGGCGGATCCACGATTTCAGCTTAGGGGGGCGTAAGATTTTGGTCAATTTTCGGGTCCGTCTCTAGCCTCATAAAACGGTTGCGGTAGTGCATTGACAGGGTAAAAAAGTCCGTTTTCAAATAAAAGGATTTAACAATGTGTTAATTAAACCACTCATTAGCCATTATGCGTCGAGCGAGCGAAGCGAGCGATAAAAAAATTATACTGAGGGAGTGCATCGAAATTGTTTGATATTTTATCTACAGTAACATGGACATACATGTATGAATAAAAAAAGTCCGTTTTCAAATAAAAGGATTTAACAATGTGTTAACTAAACCACTCATTAGCCATTGTGCTCGAGCGAGCGAAGCGAGCAAGACATTTTTTTATACTGAGGGCGTGCAACGAAATTGTTTGATATTTCATCTACAATAACATGGACATAATGTATGAATAAAAAAAGTCCGTTTTCAAATAAAAAGATTTAACAATGTGTTAACTAAACCACTCATTACATTATGCGTCGAGCGAGCGAGAACATTTTTTATACTGAGGGTGTGCATCGAAATTGTTTGATATTTTATCTACAGTAACATAGACATACATGTATGAATAAAAAAGTACGTTTTGAAATAAAATGATTTAACAATCTGTTAATTAAACCACTCATTAGCCATTATGCGTCAAGCGAGCGAAGCGAGCGAGAAAAAAAATTATACTGAGGGCGTGCAACGAAATTTTATCTACAGTAACATGGACATACATGTATGATCCGGAATTTTTAGGGGGGGCGCGCGCCGGGTGCGCCCCCTCTGGATCCGCTAGTGTATTGTGACGTAATTTACAAACCTCGTAAGATCTATGTTCATGGTTAGATCTATACATAGACAAATTTATTTAGCATATCATGACACATATATACAAATATAAAAAATAATATACACATCACATAATCATTATGTAGTAATCAATGATCTTATGTTTGATATACACTGAAAGGAAAAAGAAACGCATAATCAAACTAGAAATATATGTAAACAAGATAGTCGGCGCGTTTGGGGAAGCACAATGTATGTGATTGATGGTCATGAAGTGAACTCATTTTAATAGCGAAATGTAAGTTAGAGAGTAGAGCAATAAAACGTTTTCTATCGGCATTCCGATAAAAGTTTACACGGGAGTGCCAATGTGGGGAATTTGAACAAAACAAGTTAGTGCCTTCCATTACATTCAAAGGGCCATAAACCTGAAAACAAGAGGCCCACGAGGGCCTGAATCGATCTACTAGAAAAATGTACTCTGTTAGATGATGCTACATGCAAAATATCAAAGCTCTAACCTTGTGGTTTCAAAAAAGAAGGTTTTTAAATGTATTTCCTAATATTTCTATGTATTACCGGTGAGGGGCTTATTCTGACCCCAGCGTCACCATTTGTACAACTTGGTAAAGAACCATTATATGATGCTACATGGCAAATATCAAAGCTGTAGCCCTTGTGGTTTCAGAGAAGAAGACTTTTAAATGTTTTAATAAATTTAAATGAGAAGAATATTTTGGTCAACACTTGTACAAACTTGGTAGAGGACCACTAATTGATGATATATACATAATATCTAAGCTCTAGCCCTTGTGGTTTTGGAGAAGAACTCATCCGGGCACCTTGAAAAATCACGTGACTAGAAAACCACGGAGATATGTAATTTTTAATAGCTAGGGTTTCATTACCAGTTACCATGTAAAATTAACGCACTTTGCAAGAAAACAGTATAAATTTTTTGCAATTTCAGCATTTCCATTCATTTCTTCATCTTTTCCGGTCACGATTGAAGTACAGCGCAACAAATCACCTAACGATATACCATTTATTAACAACTACACTCTATAAACAAATCTACTAGTTTCCTTTGGCATTGTCAGACAAATTTAGCCAATCAGCATTCAGTTTAATAAACACTGTAGGCTTCCATAATTTCTGTATCGCTTTCAACTCGAGTTTTGATAGGCTTACACAGACACACCTCCTGCGAGGCCAAAAGCCAGCTTACACGCCGCCGAAAAATTGCCTGTACTACACTATTATACACACCTAAAGAAAGGGTTATAAGTCCAACAGGAAGAGTAGCATTCACAGAATACAGTCACTCCAACAAGTAATTCCACGTAATATTCCAGATATATCTCAACGTGTTTTGTACAAAAAGGACTACAACTAATTACAGAAAGTACAACTCTGCCATGTAGTAGACCTTTTAATCAAAGTATACTTTGTTACACGAAATTCATAAATGTTGAATTTTCGCTTGAAAAAGCCATTTCAGTAATGTGTTTAACGTTGAGATTCCAACGTTTAAAGCCTAAGTTTGCTTGCGCCAAATGCGCATTCTGTCGATAATGAAACTTTAAAGGGGTAACCATTGCTTTGTTTGGTGCTTTTTAAACCTTCTTTCCGAAAGGACAGGCCTAAGGTCGCCCTATACAATTCCATTAGCATTAGCATATTAAACATAAAACATATAGCGGAAATACCCACTATGCGTTTCTTTTTCTTTTCTGTATATTACGTAATGATCTCATGTTTCAAATATTCCAGAAGGTTTCATATATTATATACAGCCACAGGATACTGATATATAGTTATCGCAAATATCAAATTTATCACGGACACTGTTATTATATTCATTTAATATACAATGCCAGATTTCTATAAAGTTGGTTACATTGCTTCAGAGAGTAATAAAATAAAACAAATGAAATCTGAGACATGATTAATGCTAGGATCACCCATAAATGTTATAAACTTAATTTATACACTAATTATCAAACTGTTATCAAAAGAGGATATCACCCAATATTGCTTTTTTTTACAACGCACTGCATGTTTAGTGGTTGACTCGTTTACAGTTCGCCATTATGCTTTCTTCTTTGATTGTGCGATAACACGACCGGCTGTCGACCCTATGATGACGTCTACCTAAATTCTGTAATGCATGGTAACGTGTATTTTTTGTCTTCATTTTTATCTTGTTGTGCCCTTAATAGTTTGTTCTTTTGTTACTTTGGCTTCTACCAAGTCATTGGGTATTTCCTGTGTGGCTTTCTAGGCTTTTGTTAATTATATTATTATAAAATATGTATGGTACTGTCTGATACTGTCGTTTCTGTTTTATACAGATTATGTTTTATTCGGTTTTATCGATTTAAATCTCTCTGTTGAAATGAAGAAATACTAAGCAAAATCTATGACGAAAATAAAATATGAACTATTTGACATTCTTAATTATCCACACTTAAACGGGGATGTTCCCCGAGCAACGTCATATGGGGTATAGGTTTTTCAACTTATTCATTTGTTTCGATCGTATATTCGAGTTGCGAACTTTAATGCAACCTTTGTATAACTAAAAGCCTACTCCATCACGGCTATCGTTACCATAATCTTCGAAAAGCCTTTGCAAAATGTTAATACCATTACCTTGATCTACTTTTAAAAACGAAAATTAATTTAAGAACTCGTCTAAGACAATGACTCTCACAACCTGACCTCTATGGTGACATGAGTAACAAACTTCGTAGGATCATTGGTAATGATCGCTTTCATACACACTTTATTAAACTTGTTAGAAAAGAAAGAATACATCAACATATGTTATGATCCTATCATTTTGCAACACACTCCTTGTTTAATAGTTGACCCATTTACAGTTCGCCACTAGATATTCCTTTATGATTGTGAACGTCTACCTAAATCTTGTCGTGCCCTTTATAGTTTATTCTCTTGATGATCTGGCTTCTATCAAGTCATTACGTACTTGCTTTGTGGCTTTTGCTTTTATTATTATAACATACATGACCAGCTTTGTATCATAGTTATATTGCCTATCAATGTAACCTAGTTTGTAAGAGGATATAGAGGATATAGCCTGCCGGTGATTTCTTTATTTACACTGCCGCGTCTTACATAGATAATAATAGGATAAAAGTGAGGGTTGGTACTTGATAGAAGTTGGCATGGAATTCACCAACCATTCCCCCACCCAGTCGGTGGTAGGGTGATAAGAATTAAGGGACCAAACACGCACACAAAAATCTACTCGTACTGGTTTTAAAAGATTTAGAAATGGGTCAGAATCTGAATCTGATGAGGATATTTGTCATTTAAATTGGCCTCGTTTCCTCAATATTATCTCTCTAGAGGATGACAGGCCAATTACTAGACTTTCTCCTTTTGATATCTCCAAGCTTTTAGTTGGTTGGTATCGCCGATGAGCCAAGAAGTGTTAAAAATCTCAAAAATTAAAAAAATCTTGTTGAGGGTGCCAAAAAATCTCATTCTGACAATATACTTAAAATTCAAACTTTTGCAATGCCATGTGTTGAGGTTATTTCTCATATTGTTCTCAATTCTTCAAAGGGTGTGGTACTCTCCAGGGAACTGGAGCACTGCACCCTTGAAGATATGACTCACACTCTTAAATCTAAAGGTGTGACTGAGGTAACGCGCACCAATACCAGGCGGGGTGGCAAACTCACGTTTGTGCTTACTTTTAGCACGGGGCTTTCTCTAAGGATTGTCCGAAATGGAAGCACGAGAGGGAAATACAGAAGGTTATTATTGGTTGAGAAGGAACATTTCTTTCCCAGAGACTATGACATTTGTTGAGAGTCTTGTTCCAACCCTCCATCTGGCAAATCGTACGCCGATGCGAGTAGAGTTGAGAAACCAGAAAACAATTTGTGTATTTTTAATGATAACAATTCACATCCTTATTTACATCCAGCTACAGGCTCTCATTCTTCCATTGATTTAATCATATGCGATCCAACTCTCTTGATGGACTTTTTCGTGGATTTTTGGTGACGACATATGTGGAAGTGATCACTTTCCCACATTTCTTGAAAATATCGGCCAACCACTTCTCGAAAAAACGCAACGATGGAACTTCGCAAAGCTGACTGGGATACGTTTCAATCTCTTTGCGAGAAACAATTAAAGCCTTCCTTTTTAGAGGATGTCGAAGACGCATCTATTATCTTTACGAAAACTTTTCATAATATAGCTGATCAAACTATTCCAAAAACCTCTGCAAGTCAAAAACGTCCACATTAACCATGGTACGATGATGACTGCAAAAAAGCAGTCAGCGACCGTAAAGCTGCATTAAATGCTTTCAACTTGCGGCCAACTCAAAATAATTCAGATAATTGTACAGTTTTCCGTGCGAAAGCCCGTCGTACTATTAAGAATAGCAAGAGGAAATCCTGGAGATCTTATGTCTCTAGGCTAAATTCTAGATCATCTCTTAAGAAGACGTGGGACATGGTCCGGAAAATAAGCGGAAAAGGTCATTCTAGTTCTGTAATTCATCTTACAACTGATAATGGAGATATATCATATGTCAAACATATTACAAACACTTTGGCAGAAACATTTTCGAAAAACTTTTCTTCTGAAAACTGTCAACCAAACTTTCTAAAAAAATAAAAGAACAGAAGAAGCTGAACTTAAGTCGAACAATTTGGAGAATTGCAATAAACTGTTCACTCTCAAAGAACTTCGAGAATCCCCTAAAAAGGCTCGTGATACATCACCTGGTCCTGATGATATCCATTATCAATTATTAAAACATTTACATGACACCTGTCTCTCTACCCTTCTTTATATATTTAATAAGGTGTGGGTGACAGGAAACTTCCGGATTCGTGGCGGGAAGCAATCGTTATTCCAGTCCCCAAACCTGGAAATGATCATATGGACCCAATAAATTATCGACCTATTTCTTCTAACGAATGATAAATGAGAGACTCGTTTGGTACCTGGAATCCAACAGACTGATAACAAAGTATCAAAGTGGATTCCTGTGTCAACGAGGCAAACAGACAATCTCATTCGATTTGAATAATTTATTAGGGAAGCTTTCGTAAAGAAAGAACATCTGGTCGTTGTATATTTTGACTTGGAGAAAGCTTATGATACTGCATGGACGTACGGTTTTATGACCTTGGTCTTAGAGGCCGATTACCAACTTTTATAGAGAATTTCTTAGATGATAGATAATTTCGTGTCCGAATGGGTTCAACCCTCTCAGACATTCACGGACAGGAGATGGGTGTGCCACAGGACAACATACTCTCTGTCACACTTTTTAATTTAGAAATTAACAGTATAGTTAAAAGCATCAATCCTGGTGTGGATTGTTCTCTATCTGTTGACGACTTTGGTATATGTTATCGTGCAAAAAGCATGAACACTATTGAGAGACAATTACAACAATGTCTCAATAAACGTTAGACCTGGTCTAATAAAAATGGTTTTAAATTTTCTAAATCTAAAACTAATTGTATGCGCTTTTGTCAACCACGCAAACATCATGAAGACCCTCATCTAACACTGGATGGGTCACCAATATCAGTAGTGGATGAGACAAAATTCCTTGGTTTTATTTTTGACCGTATATTAACATATATACCACACCTTAAATACTTGAAGACCAAGTGCCTCAAAGCTCTTAACTTATTTAAAGTTGTTGCAAACACTAATTGGGAAACAGATCGAAAAGTACTTTTACAACACTTTATAGATCTCTTATCAGATCCACGCTGTATATCAGATTCACTAGTATATGGATCAACTTGAACGTCTTACTTGCAGATGCTCGATCCTATACATAATCAAGGATTACGACTCGTTTTAGGTGCTTTTCGTACATCACCAGCCGAAAGTTTATATGTCGAGGTTAATGAACCATCCCTGTATTATCTACGGGACAAATTAGCCCTGCAATATGCCATTAAATTACAATCTAACCCTTCAAACCAAACTTTCGATACCGTTTTTAATCCTAATTATGAACCTCTTTTTGGTCGAAAACTGAAAGCCATTCGACCATTTGGCAGTCGTATTAAACTTAAATTTAGAGACATTGAAATCGACCTAAATTTGATTGCCAAATACAAAGTACCACAAATTTCACCTTGGACTTTGGAAACACCAACAATTATTTTTGATCTTTATAACAAAACCAGTACAGATCCTACTATGTTTCAAAGCAAATTTAATGAAATTAAATCGAAACACACACAGATGGTTCTAAAGATGGAGATAATGTAGCTGCAGCAGCTGTTGTTCACACAACATAAATAGCCGCCTGCTGCCTGACAATGCCTTTATCTTTTCAGCTGAACTTAAGGCAATTGAAGGTCACCATTTTGTAATCTTTTCCGATTCAATTTCATCCCTTCAAGCCCTGGGTAATATGAAACATGATAACCTATTTGTGCTTCAACTTTTAGAAAAATACAATTTTCTTATAGTTGATAATGTTATTCTTTTCTGCTGTTGGCGTGGCGTGGCGGATTTGTAACCGGAGGCCCCGGGTTCAATCCTCCGTGGTGCCACTGTGTTCCGTCGGTGTGTTCTTGGGCAAGACACTTTTCCTTAGCCTCGTCCGTCGGATGGGGACGTAAACCGGGCGGTCCCGTGTATCGGTCTATCAACCGAGCACGTTAAAGAACCATAGGAATCTATTCGATAATAAGAGTAGGGCAGGTTCCCGGATTCCTATGTATTCTTCCCCTTTCTCTGGGGCGGCTCTAAATAACCTGTACTGTGTTGATGAGCCGTTAAACAACATTCAATTCAATTCAATTCTTCCGAGCCATATAAGAATACCTGCTAATGATGCAGCATTAGTGTTGCATAATAACCTTATACTGATTTTAAAAGTTGTATTAACACATATATTCGTAACTCTTGGCAAGCCGCTTGGGATTTGTCAGTGAACAAATAAACCGTTACTCGGAGAAAGGCGTTCTAGAAGACCCCTTCGACGGACGAGAAGAAGTTGTTTTAGCCCGTTGCAGGATAGGGCATATACGTTATACTCATTCGCATTTATTACAAGGTGAGCAATTACCAGAATGTATACCCTGTTTTGCACCGTTAACGGTCAAACATATCTTGTTGGAATGTTTAGACTTTGATGCTATGCGGCAATGGTAATACCCAGTTAATACCATATCATTCCTTATTTGTAAATAGTTTTATCTTTATATATTTACATTTATTTATTACTTCATTTCTTCATCTTTCATCAGCTTTTGCGCACACTATGACCTATTTATGTGTCGACGTGCCGTAAAACCTCATTCATTCATTCACCAAGCATTTTTCAAACTATTCTTAGACTTCAGCGCAAGTACTCAAATTTTCTTCACAAAAAGTCGCATGACCTTTAAAGATAAGTGTGTACAATTTGGCTTAAAAATGGTATTCTCTGAAATCACAAGGCAAAATCTCTGATAAATTACAATATTACATGTAGTATTAGCTGAAGGACTTTTATCAAAGGTGTTCAAATGGTGACCATGTGGACACATTTATTCCTGTTCCAGGGTCATACTTTTACATGGAGTTATATAGGAAAACTTAAAAAAACATCTTCACTGAAACTACAATAACTAGAGTTTTACTATATTGTATGTACTTTTATCGTATCGTGTTATATTAGTTTTGTTCTAATGCTGACCCATGGTTAAAATGTGACCCAACCCCAGGTGTCACATGTTTACCTAAATATCTTTTTCTGCATCCACAAGAGTCTAATATATTGTACGTAGCATGCGATTATCGTCCTCTACCATGTGTGTTCAAATGTTGACCCTATGGATAAAGCCTTGTACAAATGGTGAGCCTCTACAATTATATCGTTCATAGGGGCAATACCTATCGGGCCTCTTGTTTTATATATGATTTTGCTTGTTTTTTTACTGTCATCGTTGGCAATACATAAGGTCACATGAGACAGACGTGAGAGAGAAAGATCTCTCTTTTCTAGTTATATCAGAAAGGTGTTTTCCTCATGTGAGGTAACTTAAAATAAGACTATATAACATCTCGTTAACGTCGCCTTATTCCGGCATTAAATCAGTCATTGAATTCACTTATACTATTTGCCTATACTACGCGCATAATGGAAGAAGCATAATCCATCTTGAGTTTATCCACTTGAGATAAGGAAATATCACCCTCGGATTCAGAATTGCAACCAGAAACTCGCCAGAGCCTCGTCCCTGGTTGTGAGATTTCCCTATCTTACACGGATACTCACGATGGGTTCCTATAATCTAACCTGGCCGAACATTGGAGAACATCAGCATGGCATGGATAACCTTTCTATATAGGGTATTCTAACTGTTTTGATAGGAACCTATACTTATTTATATTGACTGTCTTTAAGAGTGTTACTTTAAACAATCATTATAGTGGTCAAACAATACCTTAACGAACGTTACGGAAAAACTACTGGAAACGTTTAAATCTAAAGATTAAATAAAAAGAACATATATAGAATAGACAGAAACTATTCTGTAACATCATAAATACTCACTAAATATTGTGCCATAAGCCACACTAATGCGTTTTTTACGACATAATATAACACATTCATAGTTAATATAAATTTTAAATGCGATAATCATAAAATCTATGCAGACATCCACGCATTTGTCATTTAACGTATTCAGTTATGGGTAAAACCGTTTTGTAAATGAGTTTTGTTATCAGGTATAATCATGGTGTGTCAATTAACGTAGATCAATGAAACCAAATACAGTTTTGACTATAAATGTATGGTTATTATATGCGACATCATCCTTTTTTTTTATTACATGTTATAGCATATTGTGCTACCCACAAATAATGTTGCCGCGGTAACAGGAACTATATTCGTGTTAATAGTACAATAACACAAATTAATGTACGCGCACGCACGCGCACGCACGCACAACAATACACACACACACACACAGGCGACGTATGTTAAGCAAATGTATAATACAAGCATCCAAATCCAAATTCCTAACCCGCTAAGCACGACTATAATAGCATGTTTGTCCATTGTAAACCCAGATCAGCTTGCAATCAGGGTTTCGGCTGCTGATTAGTCATTTCCCCCAAAACACCAAATTCAAAGAAAGAACAGTCCATTATATATATGTAGCGGGTTAAGGGTTTAGTAAATTCACAAAATTGCTCAGGATAACGCGGAGATCATGGGGTTGAGCCTTAACGGCGCCACTGGGCTGGGTTTCGTTTGTTCGTCCACGGGAAAGACAATTAATTCATTAGCCTTGACCTAATTAGCACAAAAACAATTTGAATCTATCCGATCGTAAAAGTAGGGCACTGTTTCCGATTTTTCATGTTATCTTTCTCCTCTCACTGGGTCGTCTCTGCATATCCTAATGAGCTAACGGCTCATACAACGATAACTGGTGATTTAAATTCAATACTCTTACCAAATTATTATACCTATTAATCCACACTTATCCTCCGTTGGGATTTTAAAATGTATTGAACCCGGGACCTTGCGGTTATATATATATGTTATACATGAAGGTATTCATACATGAAGGTTATTACCACTATAAAACGGAATCTTGTTTGTATGTTGTAGCATTTTAACACTAAATAGTCATTACGTAATAAACACGCGCAAACGTATCATGTGCTAAATAAAAAATCGAGATTAAAGTTTTGAGACGTAATCTACGGTGTTCCGTTAGGGCCATCGTACCATCGCGCATCGACCTTTACAAGTCGATGCGCGATGGTACGATGGTACGATGGCGATGGAGCGATGGTACGATAGCGATGGTACGATGACGCGATGGTACGATGGCGATGGTACGATGGTACGATGGCGATGACGCGATGGACCATCGCGTCATCGCCATCGTACCATCGCACCATCGCCATCGTACCATCGTACCATCGCGCATCGACTTTAAACGCGATGGTACGATGGTACGATGGTAAGATGGTCCATCGTACCATCGCGCATCGACCTTTTACAAGTCGATGCGCGATGGTACGATGGTACGATGGCGATGGTACGATGGTACGATGGCGATGGCACGATGGACCATCGCGTCATCGCCATCGTACCATCGTGACATCGCCATCGTACCATCGCACCATCGCAGTCGATGTGCGATGTTGCATCGCTCCCTACTCCATCGTACCATCGCTCCATCGCCTTCCGTTTAGACATGCGCACATCAAAGCAAAACAAAAATGGAGGACATTCTTACCGTATATCATGGATGCAAAGATTCGACAATACTTTTCTTAAATATATCCCTTCATTTAGGCTCAGCAAAACATGAATTTCTCGGTAAGAAACATGTCCAAAACTTATTGTCGAATCTTTGCATCTATGATGTCCTCCAATTTTGTTTTGTTTTGATGTGCGCATGTCTAAACGGAGGCGATGGAGCGATGGTACGATGCAGCAGGAGGCGATGCAACATCGCACATCGACTGCGATGGTGCGATGGCACGATGGTACGATGGCGATGTCACGATGGTACGATGGCGATGACGCGATGGTCCATCGTGCCATCGCCATCGTACCATCGTACCATCGCCATCGTACCATCGTACCATCGCGCATCGACTTGTAAAAGGTCGATGCGCGATGGTACGATGGACCATCTTACCATCGTACCATCGTACCATCGCGTTTAAAGTCGATGCGCGATGGTACGATGGTACGATGGCGATGGTGCGATGGTACGATGGCGATGACGCGATGGTCCATCGCGTCATCGCCATCGTACCATCGTACCATCGCCATCGTACCATCGCTTCATCGTACCATCGCCATCGTACCATCGCTCCATCGCCATCGTACCATCGTACTATCGCGCATCGACTTGTAAAGGTCGATGCGCGATGGTACGATGGCCCTAACGGAACACCGTAGTAATCTTAGTTAAATTGATAATAAATAGTATTAGACCACACATGATTACTTAAAAAGTGCGACATGATGTACTTACTACGGTGTTCCGTTAGGGCCATCGTACCATCGCGCATCGACCTTTACAAGTCGATGCGCGATAGTACGATGGTACGATGGCGATGGAGCGATGGTACGATGGCGATGGTACGATGGCGCGATGGTACGATGGCGATGGTACGATGGTACGATGGCGATGACGCGATGGACCATCGCGTCATCGCCATCGTACCATCGCACCATCGCCATCGTACCATCGTACCATCGCGCATCGACTTTAAACGCGATGGTACGATGGTAAGATGGTCCATCGTACCATCGCGCATCGACCTTTTACAAGTCGATGCGCGATGATACGATGGTACGATGGCGATGGTACGATGGTACGATGGCGATGGCACGATGGACCATCGCGTCATCGCCATCGTACCATCGTGACATCGCCATCGTACCATCGTGCCATCGCACCATCGCAGTCGATGTGCGATGTTGCATCGCTCCCTACTCCATCGTACCATCGCTCCATCGCCTTCCGTTTAGACATGCGCACATCAAAGCAAAACAAAAATGGAGGACATCATTACCGTATATCATGGATGCAAAGATTCGACAATACTTTTTTTAAATCTATCCCTTCATTTAGGCTCAGCAAAACATGAATTTCTCGGTAAGAAACATTTCCAAAACTTATTGTCGAATCTTTGCATCTATGATGTCCTCCATTTTTGTTTTGTTTTGATGTGCGCATGTCTAAACGGAAGGCGATGGAGCGATGGTACGATGCAGCAGGAGGCGATGCAACATCTTACCATCGTACCATCGTACCATCGCGTTTAAAGTCGATGCGCGATGGTACGATGGTACGATGGCGATGGTGCGATGGTACGATGGCGATGACGCGATGGTCCATCGCGTCATCGCCATCGTACCATCGTACCATCGCCATCGTACCATCGCGCCATCTTACCATCGCCACCGTACCATCGCTCCATCGCCATCGTACCATCGTACTATCGCGCATCGACTTGTAAAGGTCGATGCGCGATGGTACGATGGCCCTAACGGAACACCGTACGAAATTCATACATGTTGAAGTTAAGTTTTGAAAATTTGAGCCATTTAATTTGAGGAGACTGCAAAATTTTACATCCTAAGTTTGCTCACCTTCATGAGCCAAACGCGTATTATATCAATAATGAAACTTTGAAGGGATAACATCCGGTGTGTTATGTGTTGTTTCAGTTTTTTGTTTTTTTCCGAAATAAAATGTTTAATGTAGCTATGCACCATTCGCCTAACAGCAGCAGATTCTACATAGACTATATAGCAGAAATTCCAAAGTTGCATGCTTTTTCTATTTTAGTATATACATCGATAGAATAAAATACCATTTCTTTTCAAGTCTATTAATAATATCTACGAATACTGCCATCCACAATGTTTCATAAAGTGGAGCGGGATTCGAACCATATTTTTTTTTGCAAGGATCGCACGCTCTTCAAACAAATGTGATAAACCAAAGCACTATATAAATGTGTTGAAGCTGTATAGCTGTTAAACTTTAAATATCATTACTTAAATACTTGTATAAATAAACGTATACCCTTACCTTGTTACTGTCTTGAAATCAGAACATGATTGATGAGAGGGGATTATGCAAAGCAGGATATAGTTTGTTTGAGATGGATAATAATATAAATACAAGGAGTACATCTGTTGGAAATCGAAAAGTTATAAAAGTAAGGAATGAATTTCATTTTTTTGAACATCAAGATACATGATGAAGTTCTTACTTCCATGATGATTTTAATAAATATAATATCCTTTGAGTGAATTCTTTGAGATGAAATCCTGATTTCAATTAAATAATACATCACGCAGAATTAAAACAAATGTCAGATATGATGGCATATACTCGTATACTGATTATTATTTTGAACTGTGTGTATACTTTAAGCTGTTTTTTATTGGCAATGAATACACAATTTCTCGCATAGCTCCGAGTAAATAAATAAAAATTAACTAATCAAAATACTATAATTGTTTTATTTGTGATGTTATATTTGTTTGTTTTTTATGAAATTACAATTGTTCCAGTTAACTTACCACTGTGTTTTATGTTACAGTTGTTTTATTTACGATGTTACAACTGTTTGTTTTAGTTATGGTATTACGACTGGAAATGTTGTTCCTTACTTGATGACATATGTTAATATATGCATTGAAACTCATAAATAAGCAAACACAGATTAGTTGAGATTGTCTGAAGCTATCCTTTATGATTATTGAACGTCCGATTTGCGTAATTGTCGTAACGGTTAATGATTCGTTAATTGAGAACGTGCTTCTAATCAGCTTTAAACGTATGTGTCGTGTCGTACCCGTAATGGTTTCTTCTCTTGTTGCTATGGCTTCTGAAAAGTCATTGAGTACGTGCATTGTGGTTTTCTAGGCTTTTTATATTCATATATACATGATCATCTAAGGGTTTTATTGCCTATATATGCTTCCTTGATTGTTAGAGAATAAAGCCTGACGGGATTTTTTTATTTATACTGTCCCGTTTTACTGGGATGGCAATAGGGTAAGAGTGAGGTTTGAACCTGGTTTAAACTACCATCGGCCTTTTTGCCACTGATCTTTCCAAGGCGGTAGCCCGATTTCAACCCTTGTATGTTTGTGATGTCGCATACCTTGCTTCTTATTAACATTGTAATTTTCATTTTTTTAATGCGTGTTTTGGTTGACTGTGTTCTCCAAAAGCTAAATTTCCTGTTCGAATTTTATTCTTACTTGTATAAGGGCATACATGATAGTTTGTCCAGAACACGTCCAATACTATCGGCACATTATTCTACACTTTTAGATCAAAGTTCGGATCGTCACTATGGGTGATTCCTATCGTCACCATGGGTGATTCCTATCGTCACTAAGGGTGATTCCTATCGTCACTATGGGTGATTCCTATCGTCACAATGGGTGATTCCTATCGTCACTATGGGTGATTCCTAGCGTCACTATGGGTGATTCCTATCGTCACTATGGGTGATTCCTATCGTCACCATTGGTGATTCCTATCGTCACTATGGGTGATTCCTATCGTCACCATGGGTGATTCCTATCGTCATTAAGGGTGATTCCTATCGTCACCATGGGTGATTCCTATCGTCACTATGGGTGATTCCTATCGTCACCATCGGTGATTCCTATCGTCACTATGGGTGATTCCTATCGTCACTATGGGTGATTCCTATCGTCACCATTTGTGATTCCTATCGTCACTACGGGTGATTCCTATCGTCACCATGGGTGATTCCTATCGTCACTAAGGGTGATTCCTATCGTCACTATGGGTGATTCATGTCGTCACCATGGGTGATTCCTATCGTCACTATGGGTGATTCCTATCGTCACCATGGGTGATTCCTATCGTCACTAAGGGTAATTCCTATCGTCACTATGGGTGATTCCTATCGTCACCATGGGTGATTCCTATCGTCACTACGGGTGATTCCTATCGTCACTACGGGTGATTCCTATCGTCACTAAGGGTAATTCCTATCGTCACTATGGGTGATTCCTATCGTCACCATGGGTAATTCCTAGCGTCACTATGGGTGATTCCTATCGTCACTAGGGGTGATTCCTATCATCACTAAGGGTAATTCCTATCGTCACTATGGGTGATTTCAAACGTCACTATGGGTGATTCCTATCGTCACTAAGGGTGTTTCCTTTCGTCACTATGGGTGATTCCGATTGTCACTAGAGGTGATTCCAATCGTCACTATGAGTGATTCCTATCGTCACTATGGATGATTCCTAGTGTTTCTTTAAAGATATTATAATTTCTTTATTTAATTGACATGGAACTTACAGTTCAATCTGGTAACGATTTCTTCGTAATTCATTAAACCAGGATAAAGACGAAGTAAAAATGTTTAAAGACCGATATTAAATATTTTTAAATAGTACAATATATACACATAGAAAATTAAAAGAAAATAATATGTCTTTATCTTACTCGTTTTATTCTATTTACAACTTACATACCTTACTTTTATATTTGGAATATTCAAACAAAGGAAGCAAGTAATGTTTCATGAGAAAATTACACGTCTGATGGCAAGTGTATTATCATGCGACTGCATAAAACACGTTAGTAATAATAATATTTCCTGTTCGTATTTGAATGTAGATACATATCATGATCGTTGAAAACGATCGAAATCAGTTAAAATTAATGTGCAGTGGCAGTGTTTATAGTGGTTTTTTTCTTGCAACCTCTCAGTCGGTGAGTTTTTGTTTAGAGAAAAGACTTGATCGCTGAGCCAGATACTTATATTCAGTTATCGGTGGTACATTTTCAATTGCTTTTGTTTTCTTACTTAATTTTCGATTCGGTGGTTCCACTACTCCAGCCGATATAAGGCTCTGAGTATTGTTGTCTGCTTTTTAATTTAGTCTTTTGGCTGTTACTTGTGATATGCAGGCTTCATAATCGCTGCTCCCAACTAAATTCCATTTTGTTTATTTCGCTCTTCGGGGCATAGTATTTTATTAGATACTGGGATCATACGCCGCTGGACATTGGGGAGGAAAATCTCTATGTCCACCGCCATATGCATACCATCTTCGGGATGGTTAAACTTATATACTATTGATTTGATGAATATTGAGTTTTGCTCAACCCGGGCCTAGAGGGCGTGAGCGGTAGCTAGCATATTTCACTACCGTTCCTGAACAGTCCCAGTCAAACCGAGATTGCAATATTTTGTATTTGTCATTTTCGGCCGTTTACAAAAGTCCATTATCATACTCTTTTGCAACTGTTTAGAAGTATTATTGTCCAGGACCTATTTCCCCACTTGTCAATCCGCAGTGTTATTGTTCCGAAACTACTTTTGCAAACTTTAGCGGTGTTATTACTCCGAAACTACGTTTGCAAACTTTAGCGGTGTTATTGTTCAGAAACTACTTTTGCAAACTTTAGCAGTCTTATTGTTTAGGCACTATGTTGCCTTGTGGTAATCTGCAGTGTTATTGTGCAGCAAAACCTCAAAAAACAAATTGGAAAGTTATTAACACAATTCAAAACTTCTGCGAATGGAATACTTGTTTTATTCTTGACACTACATTGTGAATATATATACATACAAGCTCTACCGTTTACTTTACATCAGCTACTAACGCATTTGGCGTCTAAACGTCATGCAAATCCTAGGACAATTATATATTTCCATATATTGATATTATAGTTAATTGCGATACTGGAGATGTTGCGTAGTGATAATTGTAAGAATAATAACCATAGAGTAAATCAATGCTTTATGACCGATAATACATATATTGATCACAATGGATTATCAGCTCTCATCAACCAATCATATTACTCCGTTCTGCGACACACTATGCAAACAATGTCTCGATTCAGTCGTTTTTGTAAGGAGAACATGGCTTTCCTAAATTGTGGACTGCTAATGCAATAAATGAACGGATTAACCGCACAGCTTGTTAAATACGACCTCAAGAAGAAATGATACAATGTCTTGCCTAATTTTGATTGGTCATTGTACCAGTCCGGCTCCATAAAAAAACGTATATTTGTTAGCACGACGAACGGTATAAAACTAAACTGAAATGCCAGAGTTATCAAAAAGAAAATGAATGTCACTTGTTTTTTCATGACTGACGATCTAGTTTGTTCTATTTCACGTGGGATGCTTGACGGAAGAGGTTTTAGACCTCTGATTTTCAATGCAATTAATCCGTATATAATAATCAAAATAAAGAGAACAACGATACTACCCAATGTTAAAAATCCAAATAGACAATACTCTAAAAACGGGTTCCTTATTCGGTCGTCAATGAGGCATCGTTTTGTCAGAGTTAGGTTTGCTGTATTGCTATCGAATGTTGTCGGCATATCTGCAGTTAAATTTGAATTTTTCACATGACTTGTGTTGCTTGTTTGGTACGATAGTCTATTGTCTTTATTAAAAATAATTTCAGTTTCTTTTATGAAAAGATCATCACCAACAAACAACAGATCGGTTTGAATACCATATATCCATAGTACCGGAAGTGCAAGGAATGTTCCACATATTACTATGGCGACGCACGCGATCTTGATATAATGTGTTTGAATTTTCGGCTTATGTGGTGTACATATTGTCCGATATCTTTCAAAAGCAATCGCGACGAGTATAAGCCCAGACGAATTATTCATGGCATGTGTAACAAAGCGGGACATTTTGCACAAGGCGGCATTATCAAAACTCCAGTACCTTGTCATAATGTACATCTCCACCGGTATACTCATGACGCAGTTGATGACGTCACATACTGCCAGCGTTATAATGGCGTACCTTCCGGTTGTTGACTTTAACTGCAGTCCGTACACAAGAATTGAAACGATATTCCCTGGAATTCCTAGTACCATAAGGACACTTATAAACACAAAAGCAGGGTACATAAGCTCAAATTGAAGAACATCAATGCTTTCCATATCTGTTCTCTATTAATTTGCGACACAGATTTGTATTGCTAGTTCCGTTTCTGAATAAAGTTTCCTAATAAAAGAAGCAGCTTGCCTGGCCAGGAACTGAAAGAAAATTGTTATAGATTATATACAACTTGGCAGAACTTATCGGCTAAATCCTTCGAGGTAAGCCGAAAAAGAAATGTTACTTTAACAACTAATATCCATTCTCAAAACAGATTAATGTGCTATCTTCAAAATTATTTATTTAACGTATGCTCATTATCAGACATATATTGGATGAACACCAGTACTCAACTGTACCCGAACATAGTTGCTAACGATGCAGATTTATAAATATGTCTTTCAAACACAGCGTCTATATAAGCCTGCGACCGATTTCGCCAACAATTCCTTAAAATTTACTTCAAACAACGGGGATTGCCATTATAATTTTAGTTTAATCCCTGCATAAGTTTCTACAAAATGTTATGTAAAATTGACGTCAATTGATAGAAAATTGATGATTTGAGCATTAAATTTACATTATTTAAAACATTTTAATCATATTGTATGGATTTTTTGTCCATGTGTTGTTGTTTGCTTAGTGGTACGTTAGTTCCTGACTGACTAAGAAAGTTAATCATTTTTTACACATTTTAATTAATTTTACTTTTTACTTTGATTTGTTGAAACATTCTTTTAAGAAAAACTAAAATTACGTCCTTAAGTAGTTTAGTATATATTAAAATACGACGGTCAAACCAGCACCTGGGGCTGGTTCCAGCGTCGCTGAGTTTTTGTACCTCCGAAAATATTTTACACGTGCAGTTCTACATGTTACACAATATCCTAATTTAGCGGGATAGGAGCATATTTAGTGGTATCATACCTACCAAATCCGCCATTATTCAGAATAAATTAACCTCCCGAAACTATCCTTTTATATAATGTCCAACGGCCGCAAATTCCCAGAAAAATATCTAGTTTGTTGCTTAACGTTCGGTGATGTGAGTTTAAACGGTTATGCATTTATTTTTTAAATTCCCCCGAAAAACACATTAATTCCCAATTCGTCAGTAATGTGAACTAGTTCCAGACATATTTGTCATCAATTCCCTAGATAATTTCGTTTATTTATAACCATTATCGGATGTTAAATGAGGAGAACAAATGTTTGCCCTCACATTCTGTGGAAATTATATTTTGCTCCCAAATGTTTTATGATGTAAACTAATTCCAGTGACAGTAAGTTTTGTTTTCTAGTACCATAAGGACAACCAACTCTAATACTACACATTTCTGTGGACAGTGATTGGTTATTAAATTCGCAACATCTCGTACACTGCTTCGCAGCATTACTCGAATGTAATACGCAGGTTTCCATATTGGTTACGTCATCGCGCCAAAACAAATTTGCATTTAAAATCGAAGTTATCATCCAAATGTTGCAATGTTATTCAGCCGATTGCTCCATCAATAGTTTATTTACATGAAATCAGTGATAAAACTTTTATCTGCATTGTAAACAAAAAACACTCAACGCAAATCATACATCAACACGTGTGGTTCAGCGGCCATATTGTTTACATAGCAACAGTGCACTATTTTCTGTGCCGTTACCTTCCGGCTAATAGAATGTCAAGATTTTGAACATACCGAAGCGCCGTGATACACACGAGGCGGGATCCCGAAGAATGACGGGATTTGCCGAGCGTTCACGATTGCACCGTGAACAGATAAACACTGATGCAGATGTTCCAAAATACATAGTTTATGTAACGACAATGCAAAGTTATACATACCGGATAATCGCTCTTATAAGTCTCGTTAATCTCTCTTATATGCTGTACATCCTAGGCTGATTATACATATAAAATAAAGTAAAACGGCCCACGTTATTTGAATGCATGTACAGTCCAGCTACCATCCACTATAAAGCCCGGATTATTGTTTGTGTAAGCACATATGCATTCAGGATTATTGTTTATATAAGCACATAGACATTCCGAATAATGTTTTACTTAAGCACACATGCATTTAAGATTATTGTTTATATAAACGCATGTACAGTCCGGATTATTGTTTGTATAGGTACATATACAATCCGGAGTATGATAAGGATGTGTACAGCCCGGATCATTGTGTCTATAAGTACTGTACATTCCAGCTTAGGTCTTGTTTGAACATATATACAATCCAAACCAACTGTCCCTTTATGAACACATGCCAACCAGACTCTGTATTCACAGCTGCTGTAAATAACTAGAAGGTTTGACCTATTACAAGTCGTTGTCAGTTACCCTAAGTTTTACATAATGGTAGTTGTCGCGATCTCTGTCGTTGTCATGGTTTTCACTGAGAATTCCATTATCGTTTATCCGCACAATTAATTGCACAATTCGTAATTGTAAATACAAGTTTCATAATACAAATAATAACACGAGTACCATGAAGCCATGGGTGCGTTCTACTTGTTTTACATATAAATGAGGTAGGAACCCAAAATGTAATTCATACGCACCTTGTACGGAAAGACGTACAGACGAAAATGAAGAAAAATAAAGCGTTTAATATACAATAAATCGATCAGGGGTTACCTTTTGGGCAGCAAGTGTCAATAATTCTACCTGATATATTTTAAAATAAGGTTACCTTCTGTGTAGTCCGGGTTCTTTTTTGGGTAGGCCGGGATAAGGTCGGAGATTACCTCTTGGGCAGAAAGGACTACCTTTTGTGTAAGGGTTACATTTTGAGGCGGGTTACCTTTTAGCTCTGTTGGTTATACTCATGTCGACATCATTTTCAACAATTTTATGGATCAAGGACAACAACACTTCAACGCAGACCCCGTTTATTTTCATTGTTAAACGCGTCTCAAACTTTATTGTAACAAACCTTCAAATCAGTCTTGGTGAAAATCCAATACCATTTACTTACAATAAATACTGAAAAGGGATCCCATGGAAGCAAAAAACACACACAAGAGATAAAAGTAGCAGACTCGGTTTTAAAAGGAATGTGCTAACGGACGGCTAACTGACGAATGACGACGTTAAATGGGATATCGCATAAACTCGCATGGCCGTTGGACAGTAGAGCTACAAACGCCTACATTATCCGATAATACTGGTAACCGAGCATCAAGGGAATTAGGAAAGTGTATTGCTGTTGATGTTTTCCATGTCGTTATGAACAATTGGCAAGAGAGGCATCAGTGGAATATTACAGCTTTATATGAATACAGGAATAGTCATATATGAATACAGGAATAGTCATATATGAATACAGGAATAATGATTCCCAGGCAGATACACTGGCAAGCTATATTATCATATAGTTGATGCATTGTATATAATGAGAACTGGGGAGTTTTGGTCTAATGTATGCTTATCATAAAACATATTTAGTTTTTGTTATATATATATCATTCTCCTTACGTATTATAGAAAATGGACCATAGGCCGACACATTGCCTTAATTCCATTAAGTGATGGCAAAGCTTATATTAGCAGGATTATATAACGGATATTTAGTTTAAACTTATTTATTTTACATCGATTGTAACGAAAGCTCTATGAACTTATTTAATCACTCCCGATGTCTTCCTGGGTAGAACCAGTACTAAGCAATGCAGATAAAGTGTCTTGCTCAGGGACACAACGCATATGGCAATGGCGGGAATCGAACTCACGACTTTTGGATCATGGGTCCAACGCTCTACCACTAGACCACAGCGCTCCACTAACGGATATTTCGAAAATAAAACGTTAAAAAACTTTTTTTTTACTGAAAAAATGCGATAACCTGTTTAAAATTACTTACTAGATGTTTTCGTTTCACAATATTCAAACTTTTTAAGCTGAAATTAAGGTTTTATTTCATACCCGGCCAACCCCGTTTTCGCTTCTTGGAGTGTTTTTTGAATATTATTTCATTTGGATCCTTTCTCTCATTTCCTATTGTTTACACATCGATAAATATTGGACTTCTCGTAATACTTGACCATTTGAACTCGATTTTTTTAAAAATCAAGGTAAAAAATTGGCCTATAATGATATTCATTTTATATGCTAATACTCATTATTTAAGGACACATATTTTTCAAAATTAGGTTAGCAACCTCAGCGATCCCATATGACCTCAAACGGATACCACTGGCCTACGTTTTTCATGTATAACTTTAGAAATTTAGCAATCAGCCTTACTTTTTAAAAATAAAGTAGACAAGTAGCAGATTTCCTTCTTTTTTGAATCAGGCATTTGCTACTTGAAATATATGATATAAGGGTATACTGTTTAGTTTGACGAAATATTCAAATCTCTTTATATTAGGGTATAATGTTTAGTTTGACGAGATATCCATATCTCTTTGAAGTTTAAAACTCAAGGACATATAAAGGTTGACATTGAAGATATGTTATTCCCTTCGAAATAAGTCGATAGTGCCAACGTTTAAAATGTGTCACGGCTAATGACCTTAACAAGCAGGTCAGATGCCTACTTTCTTACATTTTTCCAGATAGGATATTTAAAGAAATAAAGAAGGCGATTTACATTAAAATATAAAGTAAAAAGGAGTCAATAAGTAGGTCAAATGAGCTATTTCCTTCATTTTTAAAGTATAGAAACTTGATAAACATAGTGAAAATATATGGATAACGTTTACAACACGAGGCAATTGTCTACCCGTGAGTTTGAGATGTCACATGCCTTGCTTCTTAGTAACATTGTAATTGTATTAATTGTGTTTTTGATTGACTGTTGCCTGTGAAAGCTATCTTTTCTGTTCGGCTGTTATATCTACTTTTATATCTACTTTTAAATCAAACACGTTGTATCCTACTTTTTTATTTTAAAGATATATCTTTTAAAATAAAGTGATGTCACATAGTGACCTCAGTTAAGAGTCATGTTTTAACAATTTAAAAGTATTAACATGTGCGTCCCATTGCTATCATAGTTTGCCTTGTAATATATTTGTTGGCATATGTGAAGTCACTTGAATATGCCAATACCTCGCATTTAATAGGCTAATCAAGGGTTTTGCATCGAATGTTAAAGACAATGTGATAAAGGCATTGAAATCTTTGAAAAAGTAAGCAGAACAAATCCTATTCAATTGTAAAGCAAACTGAAGTTTCCGAGCGCAAATCTGTCCTTAACACAGAAGTTAAGATTTTTTTAAGCCACACTATGCTTATTTTAAGTAACATCAAACAGTTGAGAGTCTATTGGAATGCTTATAACATAAACAACAACACGCGATCTCAAATATAAATAATACACTTATGTATATATATATCTATATTGCAAAAGTGGCAAAATTATATTATTGTTACTTTGATATACTAAAAGCAATTTAAAAATTCCTTTGCGACAAAGACAACGTAGTTAAGGTATAAATGTCGAACACGAAATGTAGCTTTTACAGAAAACAGTCGACCAAAATCACGTTTAAAAACAAACAACTATTACAATGTTAAAGCAAGGCATTTGAAATCACAAATACAAACGGATTGACAATAGGGCTACCGCCTAGGAACGGTTAGTGGCAAATTATCCGTGGTGGGTGGGGGGTTAAACCCTGTTCTATAGTGCACCAAACCTCTCTCTTACCCAATTGTCATCCCAATAAAACGGGACAGTGTAAATAAAGAAATCCCCGCCAGGCAATATTCGCTAACAACAAACGCAATATTAATAGGCAATATAAATATAACAACTAGATGATCATGTATATATGAATATAAAAATCAGAAGCATAGAAAGTAACAATGCAAGTACTCAGTGGCATGGCAGGAGACAGAGCTACCCGAGAACGAACCATTATGAATACGACAAGATAAGATTTAAGACAAACATCAACCGCTTCCGTACTTTAAGGATTTAAAATGTAAGAGTAATTTAAGAACTCATCTGCGACAAGGATTAATATAACCCGACTTCCATGCTGATGTGATTTACAAACTTCGTAAGATCCTTGGTTATGATCACTCTTGTACAATATTTAGAAAGTTATCAAAAGAGCTTAAGACTCTATCATTTTGCAACGATCCGCATGTTTAGTGACTCATTTAGAGTTCGCCACTATCCTTTCTTCTTGGATTGTGCGATGACCCGATACATTGTAGACCCTATGATGACGTCTACCTAAATCCTGAAAGGGATGATTATGTTTAATGTCTTGTCTTGACATGCCCTTAATAGTTTTTTATTGAGTCGCTCTGGCTTCTGCCAAGTGATTGATTACTTGTTATGTTGCTTTCTGTGTTTTGTAAAATACATACATAACTGATCATCTTTTTGTTATACTTAAATTGTCTATTAATGCTGCCTCATTTGTTAGAGGACATAGCTTGTCGGGGATTTCTTTATTTACGCTCACGTTTTATTGGGATGACAAATGGTATGAGAGAGGTTTGATGCACCCTACAAAGAACCTGATTTATATCACTGGCGGCCATTTTGCAACTGATCGTTCCAATGCGATACCGTATTGTCATTCATTTGATGTTTGTGGTATTGTAAACGTTGTCTCTAATTTCCTTATAGTTAGTGTTTACTTCGAGTACGTGTTTGGTTGACTCTATTAAGTTAATTCGAACTAACCTGTTCCACTTGTATACCTACTTATATATACTGAAAGGACAAAGAAATGCGACACGGGAATTCCCGCTATATATTGTATGTACAATTCGAATGGTACATTGCTACGTAAGATCTTCCCTTTCGGAAAGTTAATCGAATGGTACATTGCCACATAAGATCTTTCCTTTCGGAAAAAAGACTAAAACAACACGTAACACAGCAAATAGTATTCCTGCAAAGTTTCATTATTGACAGAGTACGCGTTTGGCAAAACTCTTTAAGTTAAATACAGTACTGAACTGACTCAATGTTTCAAAGAGGAACTTCAACATTTATGAATTTCTTGTTACAACGTGTACTGTGATTAAAACGTCTACAACATCACAGTTGTGTCCGTTCTCTAACTAACTGCAACTGTTTGTTTTACGAAACATCTTGGGATTTCCTTGGAATATATATGGAATTAAGTATATATAGAATATATAGTGGAAATTCCCGTGTCGCGTTTCTTTTTCGTTTCAGTATATATAAATCATTTAAACGCGTCATCATACATATTCTCTTCCTTATCTAACAAGTCGCATTTGTATATCTCGGCCTTGCTCTTACAAATGCTAAATATGTCTAAGTGTCTATACATTGATTTCAGTTTTTATTTCTGGTTAAGGTACCCGGCTCAAAGGTTTAAAATGCAATGGCGAAGGAACCAATTCTAGGTTATCTGGACGCTTATACTGGTTCGTAATCACAGCTCCATAAGGAAAGGAAACAATGTTTAAATATCGGCACCATTAAGAAGTTATTCTCGAATCAGATTAGACACTGGTGTTCAGTCAACATAGGTTTAAGGATGAGTATAATACAACGTATATCTGTTTTAAGAATGGGTATTAATTATTTTATAATAACAACAACAATGATTAAACTATCCAAGTTCCTTCTGCCACAGTGTAATAATACAGACACGCCTGATAACTATCGCTGCGATAACGCAATAAAGCGAGTTAGAAGACATTTATATTGTTGTTGTTGCTAGCACATATATTATGCCAGGTTTTGTATTATCGATAGCACTTCTGTTCGAGCTACTGCAAAAGCAATCCGTTAAACTTTATTTAGATGTTGTCGTTATTTTTGTTTTTGTTGTTGCAGTTATATATCTGGTAAAACATATTGACACATAAGGACGTTTCCATGCGTTCTCTACATCTTTGTACGGTATACATGTTTAAGTCTTTAAGTTGCATGATGAGTGCATGAGTGTGTCAATGTAGCGTATCCATGACATAAACCCATGTTTGAAAAGACAATGGCAACGCTCACTACTCCAGCTTTTAAAGGCTCTAAGTATTGTTTAGGATATGTCTTCTATTTTTCGTTTAGTCTTTTGATTGTTTCTTTTGATCCGCCGGCTTCATAACCTCTGCCCCCAACTTGTTTATTTCTCACATTGTTTTCTCGTTTAGGGCAACGCATTTTATTAGAAACTGGGACCATACTATGTTCAATTAATGCTAACTTTCCTGTTCCACTTGTCTACTTACATATACTCCTCAAAATACTTTAAGGACCGGCCGAATATTTCTCCATATGTTTACCAGTGAAAATTACTACATACCATTTTCAAACAGTTACACAGAATGTGTAAGGAATTTTGCATTAAACTGGAAATTGTCAGGTCTTCTGCATTAAATAAAAGAACAAAATGTTGATATACATTTTTCTGCTAATTAAAAAGAGTCCGAGATTTTTGATAATTTCTAAAAAATCAATGATTTGCCCCAAAACAACAATAACACAAGTTTTAGAATGTTTTGCCAGTTTTTTCATAACTTTTAGTCACTACAATGGAACTATGGACGCGAAATTTCCCCGAAATGGACTAATCTTTGATAGTTTAAATGCATACACCGTACAGATTCGAAAAAACGCTGAATTTTTATCCCATCCAAAAACGAAGTAACTTGTCAAGACCAAGATGCATATTTGGTACTGCACGCTTATCTGTAGAGCAATTCTAACGAAATGGTGACAGATGGATGTTAAGGAATCAATAGTCATGAAAATAATACGAAATTACATTTTTGGGTGAATAAAAGCATTCATTTATTTATTTGTTGGTGTAAAATGTTCCTAAAGAATACAGTTTCCGTTTTGGTATGCACTTCGCATTTAACTTGTGCGACGATGCAAGCTTAAATTTTATTGAAATAAAGAAGGGATGGTCCTTAAATTAGTTTGAGGAGTATATATAAACTATTTTAACGTTTCATATCATACATATTCTCTTCGTTATGTGACAAGTCGTATATTTTAGGCTTTCCCTTACGAATGATAGTCTCTACATTTTATTTCATTTTTTTTTTTGGTTAAGGTATCCGTGTCAACGGTTGAAAACACAATGGCGAATGAACTAGTACTATGTTACCTGGACGCCTATAATTACAGCTCCATAAGAAAGGTAATCGGCACCTTTGAGAAGTTATTCCCGGATAAAGTTAAGCACTGCTGCTCAGCCCACATAGGCTTACGAACGAGTATAATTTAAATATAGATTTTAATAATCGCGCATTTATCTGTTTTAAGAATGGAGATCAGTTAATTAACAACAACAACAACAACAACACCAACAACATGATTAAACTGTTCAAGTACCTCCTGTCACAGTATAATAATCCAGTTTAGACACTCCTGCTATATGTACGGTACATTTCCATTGTGCCTAGGCCATACAGCGAGGCCGCTGACATTTATATTGTTGTTGTTGCTAGCACATATATTACGCCAGTGTTTGTGTTATCATAGCACTTCTGTTCGAGTTCTTGCAAAGGCAACTCGTTGCTTTTTAAAGGAAACTTTATTTTGAATGTGTTTTTCGTGCTGTTCTTGTTTTTGTTGTTGCAGGTATGTATCTTTAAAGAAACATTGACACACAAGGACGTTCCAGTGCTTTCTCTAATCCTTATGCGGTATAGATGTTTAAGGATCATGTCCCCTTTTGTGTAATCCCATTGAGATAGCATTTGAAAAAGATAAAGATTAGAACTCAAATAATCTTAAAAATGTTTGCACGACACTTTCAGTATGATATGTTTACACGTTGTTCTAGGCAGTGCTACCTTTGCATTATACATACATACTTGATAAATATGTGAATTTAGTCAGTACATAAATGACCTTGAGATGGCATATACTTTATTACGGATCAATACACACTTTTGTCACGTTAGTATTTATTATTCAAGTATAGCGCAGTCTAGATAAAAGTGTAAACATTTTAAACTGCAATTTACATGTTAACATATTCAGGATTATTTTAGTTCTATTTTTTCTTCTTTTGTTAATGCACTTTCAAAGGGATTCCACAAAGGGGGACATAATCCTTAAGTATTTTAGTTTTATGATAAGTATGGTTTGTCACTGTTACATAAACCCATGTTTAAAAAGACAATGAAAACGTTCACTACTCCAGCCTTTAAATGTTCTGAGCATTGTTTAATCACCATTAGGATATGTTTTCTACTTTTGATATAGCATTTTTGACTGTTTCTTTTGATACACAGGCTTCAAAACCTCTGCACCTAAACTGGGACCATACGCCGCTGGCCATGGAATGGTATGAACATACCACATTGGAAGTTTAATGTCCACCGTCACATGCATACCATCTTTTGGATGGTTCACATTTTTGTACTATTGACTCTGGGCTAGAGCGGGTGAACGGTGGTAGCAAGCATTTTTCACTACCGTTCATGAAAAGTCACATCAAACCGAGACTGCAATATTTTGCTGTATTTATCATGTTCGACGATTTCCAAATTTCTCCTTTCATACTTTATTATTATTTCTTTTATTTTTTTATTTTTTTTATTATAATAATCTAAAAAGTTCCACCAGGTTTCATTTTTTAGTGTAGAGCAACACGCTCTGTACTAACAATGTGTATAAATCATTTTGTGTTTACAGATACGATCATATACAATCATGTAAACCGTTCTAAAGTTTCACTGCTCTAGTTTGGGGACAAAGTAACCTGGCCCGGAAGGTAATTCACAAAATATTCACAGAAACACAAATGATAAATAGGTTCATACACATGACATAATAACAGTAAAACTAAATTTAACCCATAATCATAGCGCTAAGTTTCTGAAATAACTAGGCAGTGTTGGATTTATTTATTTATTCTCTATTTAGTTCTCTATTTAGTATGACTAACCGATAATTTGTAAATAACCGAATTGTGCGTGATAACAATAATAGTGTACGCTTAAGTTCACCTAATTATACTCAAGTTTAATCGGTGTCAAGTGCTGCACAGGTGCAAATTCAGTGACACATCGAAATAAACGGAATACATTACGCATTGGTTCAATAATCGAAACTCTTTCCGTTACAGTTAACTGGGACACATATGTTTTGTTTGCACGAGAATATACTGCTATTTAACAAGGTTCAAGTACATGCCACGTGCCACCATAAGTACATGCCACGTGCCACCATAAGGGGAAATATATTCTGGGCGTGTATATACATACTGAAAATCGGATACATCGAAAGCAACAAACACTGATAACAGATAACACTAGCAGATTAGGTTGTTGAAAGGTATCTAAGGTACAACCTTTCAAGTTCCCCTAGCACGGGTTTAAGCGGTATTCTACGTCAAAGCCACAAAGATTGGACCCAAAGGACCAGTAACTTGTGACACGTGACATGTTACATGCATTAATGGGATACCGTCTGCACTAGTTTTTCTACACTATTTAAATATTTGAAAATAATAGATGAACACCTGTCTAAAATAGTTCTAAACAAATTATGTTGCTCTTTTCAGAATAATTACTATTTGTGGAGTGTAGTAAATGCATTATTAGTTAACCATATATGGTAAAATAGCGAAACATTTATTTCGCTTATATTTACATGTTGACATGAACAGTTCAAAGAAACTAACCCGCCAAATAACGGCAAAATTACACTAGAAAACTATTTATAAAACTCTATCCAGGTGTTAAGGTAATATAATAATGTATATGTGCTGATTAAAATTATAGGTTTATTCACGGGTTCTTCCCGTGATTGAATATGTGTAAAATGAATTATGAGTTAGTAACTCTTAATTCGACGTTCCAGTTTTGGGTTTTAACCTAGCTGTGATTAAGCCGTTTATATTGTGTCCATATAGTTTGGATTTTCAATACATACAAGTTATACATATATACAGAGCTCCAGATAAGCAATTTGTGGGGGTATTTCGGCATTAAAATTTAGAAAATCAGTATTAAAATAATAAATTGGGAATCTAGTATAAGAATGGAATATTTGTGAGTAAAGAGCAACACAACTATAACATTTACTCTTTAAATATTTCAAAATCAGCATTGCAGATATATTTAGCGGGTAAACTACCTTGTTGTTGGCGGGATAAAGACTTTAAGACAATCAGATTCAGAAATCCAGGTACTAATTGTAGTTCTCGAAAATTACTTATTATTTAATCCGTCTCTTTAAATTAACCATAACTGATTAGGTTAAACCCCATGACTGTTCAGTATCTGATCAGTTCCAGACATTTTTTCTGGAAATAGTAAAGAAAGGAAGTCTGTTGACGCAATATCCTAAGTATGCACACTTGATACGTTGTGTACTAATGAAATACGAACTTGTGGGGGAATCCGTGTCCATTTAATGTAACAAAAACTGCATGTATGTGCAAGATCTACCGACTAGCTAAATAATACATCATGTCAATCAATAGTATAAATGGTGAAAAAAATACACTACCGAAAAGGTTATAAGAAAATGGATTTTTTTATGATACACGCATGCATTGTCATTTCAGAATTTTATCATTTTGCATTTGGAATAGGGAAAGTGGCAAACAAGTGTGTAGGTGTTGAAGAGGGTCAATATGGTTTAGGTTATTCCGTCACACAACAACACGAATCATTGATATGTCGTCTGCCACCTAAACGTAGCTGTAAAAGTAGATATAAAAATCGAAAAAGAAAAGTAGCATTCAAGGACGATAATCAACCACAAACATACACAGAAACAAAGAAAACTTTACAGATGAATAAAATGACAAATATGACATCACAAACACAAAAGGGTTGACAATAGGGCTACCGCATTGGAACGGTAAAAAAAAGGCCGCTGGGGGTTTAAACCAGGTTCTAGGATGCATCAAACCTCTGTCACAGGGTAGTGTTTTTTTTTTGACTATTTGTACTATTGATTGACATGCTGTATTATTTAGCTAGTAAGTAGATCTTGCAGATACATGCAGTGATGTGGCGACATGCTGTATTATATGGCTAGTCAGTAGATCTTGCAGATACATGCAGTCATGTGGCGATATGCTGTATTATTTAACTAGTCAGTAGATCTTGCAGATACATGCAGCGATGTGGCGACATGCTGTATTATTTAGCTAGTCAGTAGATCTTGCACATACATGCAGCGATGTGGCGACATGCTGTATTATTTAGCTAGTCAGTAGATCTTGCACATACATGCAGCGATGTGGCGATATGCTGTATTATTTAACTAGTCAGTAGATCTTGCAGATACATGCAGCGATGTGGCGACATGCTGTATTATTTAGCTAGTCAGTAGATCTTGCACATACATGCAGCGATGTGGCGACATGCTGTATTATTTAGCTAGTCAGTAGATCTTGCACATACATGCAGCGATGTGGCGACATGCTGTATATTTTAGCTAGTCAGTAGATCTTGCACATACATGCAGTGATGTGGCGACATGCTTTATTATTTAGCTAGTCAGTAGATCTTGCACATACATGCAGTGATGTGGCGACATGCTGTATTATTTAGCTAGTCAGTAGATTTTCACATACATGCAGTGATGTGGCGACATGCTGTATTATTTAGCTAGTCAGTAGATCTTGCACATACATGCAGTGATGTGGCGACATGCTGTATTATTTAGCTAGTCAGTAGATCTTGCACATACATGCAGTGATGTGGCGACATGCTGTATTATTTAGCTAGTCAGTAGATCTTGCACATACACGCAGTGATGTGGCGACATGCTGTATTATTTAGCTAGTCAGTAGATCTTGCACATACATGCAGTGATGTGGCGGCATGCTGTATTATTTAGCTAGTCAGTAGATCGTGCACATACATGCAGTCATGTGGCCTTTTTGGCATTAAATGGACACGGGATTCCCCCACAAGTTCCTATTTCACTAGTATACTACCTATTATATCAGTACGCTTTGAAATATAGCAATCACAGTCACTGCAAGATAAAACAACAACAATTATAGGTTGTATAGAACTAAAAGTATGCAAAACAACAAACATAAAAGAAGTGGTTGAAAAAATGAGTTACAGGATATATCCAGATATGTTATATCATATACATACATATAGAGAATATTATATCAGTACCCTTCACTAATAGGATATATCCAGATAGATTATATCATATTCATACATACAGAGAATATTATATCAATATCTTTTACTGCTAGGATATATCCAGATCTAGGTTATATCATATACATACATATAGAGAATATCATATCAGTACCCTTTACTACTATGATATATCCAGATATGTTATATCATATACATACATATAGAGAATATTATATCAGTACCCTTTACTACTACGGTATATCTAGATAGGTTATATCATATACATACATATAGAGAATATTATATCAGTACCCTTTACTGCTAGGATGTATCCAGATAGGTTATATCATATACATACATATAGAGAATATTATATCAGTACCCTTAACTGCTAGGATGTATCCAGATAGATTATATCATATACATACATATAGAGAATATTATATCAGTACCCTTTACTGCTAGGATATATCCAGATAGGTTACATACATATAGAGAATATTATATCAGTAACCTTTACTACTAGGATATATCCAGATATTTTATATCATATACATACATATAGAGAATATTATATCTGTAACCTTTTACTACTAGAATATATCCAGATATGTTATATCATATACATATATATAGAGAATATTATATCAGTACCTTTTACTAAAAGGTTTATTAGGCGAGGCATAGAAAACAAAAACAATTGCGAGGCTCTACCGAGCCATTCTGCGATTTAGTGCCGATTTAGATTTCGTTTTATCGTGTAGGTTTTTCATTTCTGTATGGTTTACTAGTTATATGTATTTATAGTTTACTAGTTATATGTATTAAACAAATTGTTACGCTTGTCGTATTGATTTTTTTCTTCATTACGTCAGATAATGTTATGTACAATAACTTCAAAGTATGCCGCATGCTTTGGCTTTATCAGTCACTGTCTGATAAAACATCATGTACATATTAGGTCACCGCTTTTTCAGGAAGAAAAGAATATGTCCGTATGATAATCTACAACAATTTCCAAACGGTTAAAGAAATTCCCCGTACAACCAAAATAAATCTGATCATTTAAGTGTACCCAAAACCGAATCTAATATCACTGTCCTACATATACCAGACAATACAAATTCTGACTTTAATCGGTGTTGTAAGCATGTTTATTCCACAACGTTTCAGAATCATCTGTGTTTCTGGGATAATTGGTATTGGTTAGTGGATAGTTGCAATTTCACTATTAACAAAATCATTTTCAGTAAATGCATTCACAATAAATGCTGCGGTCATTCCTAAAAACTAAACGCAAGGTAAGATTTTACATATATATTTATGATATGTGGATATTACTTCCATGTCTGCGGCTCGATAACCTTGTTATCCAGACAGTTGACTGATAAATATCTTACTGGCACGTTGCTTTTAAACGCCACTGAAACTAATTATTACGGAAAATAACTGAGTTCGGAACTCTATGTATACGTTTTAAATTTCAATTATTTTCTATCTTTTGTTATTCATGAACATATATATTTGTAGTTTTAACACATTGAACTGATATGCAAACTTGCCCATTTAAGTTACGATAAATTTATCGGTAAGGTATCAAGAGCATTATCAAATTTTAACAACGACTATTTTGTGTTTGGGTTTTCTGGCATTTTTTAGAAACATTTTAGTTCCCAACAAATTACTCAACTGTCTTGATCTCTGGCGAAGTTAGACTTTCGAAAAACAAAGGTTGCAATATCCTTGTGCAACATAACCTGTCATGCCCTGTTCCAAAAGGATCATACGATTGTTCTGTTGTTTTGGAGGATATATCTGGCGTCGGGGGCTAATTTGTTTAAAACATATAAAGGGCTATGAAATGATTAATTTAAAATGTGAAACGAATAGAACGTTAACAGTTTGCTATAATACTACGCAAGAATTAATAATTATACATTTCAACAAGTCTTAGTAGGCCATAGAGGAATCCAGAAGTTATAAATAGCTGTAACGTATCTACACATGACACTGGAGTTGAAATACAGTGCGATTTTTTTTTCGTTTTAAGTAGCTAACCATGGCGCGTAACCATTGGACATATCTTCCTCGGGTCTTTTTATTTTAAATGTTCAGTGTACTTTTGTCTTTGGTGGTTTATGGTTTATTGAGTTTATGTTTTCAATTTAATACAGAAATAATGCATTTGAACAGTTTTAAAACAAATTCATTAAATAAAATCAAATCTATAACTTATATAATGCGTTTTTTTTCCAGATCTCACAGTCATGTTTCCGGCTGACTTCAGGCCATTACTTTTGGTAGTTGTTTTACTTGTGTTGATATACACGACAGAGTGTGAGGCGAAAAAGAAGCGTATGTGCAGATACAAACGGACGACAAAGGAGTGTATAGACATTGTTCCAAAAGTAAAAAAGGTTAGGAATTCACCGAAAGTTAAACATGAAACTGATCTGAATAGAAATGAGAACGGAACAGTAAAGTGTTTTAGTGGTAAAGATTGTCGAAATGAAAGAAATGCTTTAAAGTCCATAAAACCAAGAAAGAAGAAATCCCAAAATGTGAAGAAAAATGCAATGGTGAATAGAAAAAGGAGACACAGAAAAAGGAGAAAAGGTTCAAGAATCAGAAATAAGGTTTGCAAACGACCGCAAAAAATGAAAGGCAGATGTGCAACGGAATTCGAAGGAGGTGGTATATGTGTGAAATCAGAGACGGTAAGAAAAACATTCTGTGAATGTCAAAATCAAAATAGTGAACGTAAATTTAAATAAAAAAACACACGTATTTCCTGCATCTCCGTTCATAATACCAGTGGACTGAATTGTTGTGACGATTAAGTATTGACTGAGCGCATGTTCGATACTATTGTTTGGGGCGCTTTTTTCAGTCAAAGGATTTTTTTTTTTTTACTTTTAAGACAAAATTCAACTAGGACCTAAATAAGATGTATATCATTGAAACAGACATTTTTGATGGTAAATAAAAATACTTTAGTTTTGAAAATCGGATGAGAAATTCATATGTAAAATTGTTTGATAGGGCATTTTCAATGCAAAATTCTGCTGCATCAAACAATTGAGAATACTTTTTTTATAGATTTTTTATCCAAAAATGGTTCAGATGTGTTGGATAAATGTAAATTAAGACACTCTGAAAGTTGTATAGCAAAATATTAGGTCTAACTGAAGTTATTTGAGATTTCTTAATTTGCTGCTGCCCCAGCAACAAGCAATTTACATGAAAAAAGACCTACCAAAAAGCATTTTGGTCGTACAAATTTATTTCTAAGCAGATTTTGAAAAATAAGATATTGTTATTTACCACTAAGCATTGCAGTTTTATAGATACATAACTGATGTAGGTATTAATAAAATTGCTCATGCTATTGACGAAAAACCTTTGGTTGAAACAATCAAGATGTCTGAGTTTTGTAAATGCTACATTACCTGTACGAGTTTTGTATCTCATTTTGCTATGTTCACTGTTTTTGAATATATTGTTTCCGTGTTGTGCTCTCTTTTGTTGTTTAGTGCTATATTTTGCATACATTGTGAAAGGCTAACTCAAGATTGTGTGTTAAGCTGCTACGGTTTTATTTTATATACTGAACAAAACTCCTAATTATTCGCTTTTGAATCTATTTTAAAATATATGTGTGTTAAGTATTTTGTTTTGACTGATAGTTTGTAAAATATTTATTTTTTGTTTAAACTGTTACATCTGGTGAGAATTACCATCCCTTTATACGAAAACATGAAATGTGCTAATAAAACACTTAACATGAATCGAAGACCGCATAAAGATATGAACATATAATATGTATATATATTATGTATTGTGTTGTACCTGTGTACTCATGGACCTAAAGGTCTTTTGTATTTTGAATAAATATATATGAACTTCTTAAATTTGGTATGAAAATAATGTAAGAAAAAGAAACAAAATTGTTTGGCCCATTTACTGCAGATGTTTCGTCTATAATAAAACGAAACATGGATAAACCTAAATTACCTCACTTTTATTCGAATATCATTTGAAATTCAAGTAACTGTAATTCAGCGTTAACATTAAATATTTCGAAATATTATTTTGCAAACGCATTTGTAGTGGTAATGCTAGTAAAACAAGATGTCAAAATAATTTTACTAGGCATATTTTGGAATTCGGAACATCGAAAGCTGCACTAATTCGACGTAGTTAATAAAATCCTATGTACCCAGTTGTATAAGTGTTATAATTATTTATAAGAATACACATCGACTAATTTAAAACTCGTTATTTTGTAGTTCAACCGTATCTCCAATCAAGCTTGAATTAAACAAAACAATGAGAAGATTACTGACGTATTCTTAGGTGGATACTTAGGAATGTTGACTAGAATATATTGTTAAAAACCGTATTTTCCCCGTTTACTTTGTCCTGTGTTTTAACAAGTTTATGAAGTGAATGGATCAACCAGAGTGTACCGCACCAATTTTTTTCTGGTTTCACTGCGGACTTCAGGGTGGTCCCCTCGGAACCAATGCTAGTTCACTTGTTTAGTCTAAATTAAAAAAAAAAACATACATATTTGTTTCTGATACGTTATACACACAAAACAACATAGTATGCAATGTCAGTAATTGTTTAAAAGTATTTAAATCATATGAAGCATGTGTATGAAATAATGTTGCCTCCTCATAACCAATGCTGTTTGCGAAAGAAGTTTATAAATTGTTATTATTTTTCTCGAATAATTTTCAAAAACGATTTTATTTTTCCTGATGTTTTTCTTATTGAATACATTATAAATGTACACATAATTAAACACGTTCAAATACATATACAAACAATGATAATACATTAAGTCTAGTCTAATGTATTCATTGACACATCATTTCCTCTTATGGTACGTATGTCAGTAAAGATTGTTCATCAATCACAGTATTGGACGAAAATTCCTTGGTTTTATTTTTTACCTTAAATTAGCTTTCATACCACAGGTGGACATGGAATTATGACAGTAAAATTAGCATGTCCACCGCCATATGCATGCCATCTTCGGGATGCTTAACATTTTGTACTATTGATTTTATGAATATTGAGTTTTGCTCAACCCGGGGCTAGTTGGCGTGAACGGTACAAGCATATTTCACTACCGTTCATGAACAGTCTCAATCAAACCGAGACTGCAATATTTCGTATTTATCCTGTTCGGCCGTTTCCAAAGGATCACTCTCATACTCTTTTAAATACTAAAAGGCCAAATGCCTTACAGCTCTTAATTTACTTGAAGTTATTGCAAACTTTAACAGGAGAGCTGATCGAAAATACCTTTTTAGATTTTATATAGATCTCTTACAAGATGCAAGCTGGACTACTGTTCAATAGTATATCGGTAAGTTTGACCGCGCTTGACCCATTACATCATTACGTACTCAGTGATAATGACTCGCCTTGTGTGCTTTTGTACATCAACAGCCGAAGGTCTCAACGCTGAAGCTAACGGACCGTCTCTGTGTCATAGACGAGAAAAAAAACAATCCTTCAATAGTTAATTCAATTGCGATATAGCCCATCAAACCCAACTTATAGTACTGTTTTTAATCATACTTATGAACCTTTTTCTCGATCGAAAATCAAATGCCATTCGATCTTTCGGTTTTCATATTAAAACAAAGTTATGACATATCGAATTGACCTAAATTTTGATTGCTAAGAACAAAGTACCACACATTTCGCCGTGGACTTTGGAAACACACACAAAACAAATCTTTGCAATAATAGCAAAACCGGTGCATACTATCCTTAATAGCAAATTTAATTAAACTAAAGTAATTTTCAACATACATATACAGATGGATAGCTGCTGTAGCTATTGTTCAAACACACAGTATTCAGAGTCACATGCCTGACACGGCTTCTTTTCAGCTGAACTTAAGCAATTGAACTTGCATTTTTATGATAAACATTTTGTTATCTTTTCTTATCTCTTCAAGCCCTGAGTGATATGAAATATGATAACCCATTTGTGTTTCAAGATTTAGAGAAATACAATTCTGTTATAGTTGAAATTGTATTATTTTCTGCTGGCTTCCAAGCCGTGTTAAAATAAGGTTTATTGTCAACCCGTTTTGTGTTTGTGTGACGTCATATGACTTTAGTCGTTGTTAACTCCATTCATGTTTGTCCTTTTGCGTGCTTTTGGGTTTACTGCGTTCTGTGAAAGCTGCATTTCTTGTTCGACTTTTATACTTATTTTTATGATAAAACTGATAGTGCTGCTACGGCATCGTTTTGTTTACATATATATAATAGTAAAATTTAAATGTCATTCTTGTAATAACAAATATATGTTTATTTCACGGCAATACACTTGGAATTCTTCTGTGAATAATAAACTGCATTCAAATAAGCCTTTACTTGGTGAATGACACATTACAGAGTCAATCGTCGAAAAGGAATTGTTTTATCTAGGGCATACACGATATATTCATTTATATTTATTACAAGGTTAGCAATTTCAGAATGTTTACTGTATTCTGACCGTTAACGGGCAAACATATTTTATTAGACTGTGTAGACTTAGACTTATGAGACAAACACTACCAGGTTAACATTGTGACAGAATGGTTTAATCGCACTGATGCCAGTTTTAGTTTGTATTTTTTGAAAAAAACCAGAGATTCGTTATAATAAAGTATTTATTTTCACAACCGTTGACGGGATTTGTTGTTATTCATATTTTGACCATATCATTCCTTATTTGTTAACAAGTTTACCTATACATTTTTTTAGAGTAGTTTTTAATAACTGACTTGTTTTTCATTTTTCATTTCAATAACTATGACCTATTTGTGTGAACACCATTCATTCATTCTTTATGTCGACGTCATATACTTTTGGCGAAATAAATGTATATCACGAGTTCGAGAATCGGTAGTGTTGTTTTTACTGGTCCCTTGTGATAATCTAGCCCAACATTTGCGGCTTCAAAGTAGTATATCGAGCAAGCCGGTGCCTAGAGAGGGCGTGGGAGGCGTTGTTTCTTGCATTACCTCTCATGAACAACCTCAATAAAACCGGGTCTGCTACTGTATTCCCTCGGTTGTGATTGTAGATCTCACTTTTCAGTATTTATTATATTCATTAACATAATAGATGATATGTGTTAGTATTATACAGCAACATATATGTATAAAGGTCAAGGTCACACTTGTGGTTCATAGGTCAAAAACAGGTACGCAATTTCGTTTCCGTACCATAACGTCACAACCCCTGCAATGATTTTAAATAACTTGGCGCAAGTGGTCACCATAACAAGACGATGAGTCGCGCGCAAAACCCAGGTGTTCAAGGTCAAGGTCACACTTGGAGGTCAAAAGTCAAATTGTGTCCGGTCAATAACTCTGACGTTCATGGACGTATTTTCAAATAACTTGGCACAAGAGCTCACCACAACAAGACGATGTGTCGCGCACAAAATCCAGGTCTGTGGCCCCAAGGTCAAGGTCACACTTAGAGGTCAAAGGTCAAATCGTGTCCGGTCAATAACTGTTGCATGCCTGGACGGTTTTTCAAATAACTTGGCACAAGTGCTCACCACAACCAAACGACGTGTCATGCACAAAATCCAGGCCCATGGCTCCAAGGTCAAGGTTATACACAGAGGTCAAAGGACACTTCGGGGGCATTTATCGCTTACAGTGATATTTCTTGTTATATCTACTTTTACCTTAGATATAGATTACTATCTACATATCGATGGGTCTGTATCGCGTGCAGCGCCATATGGGGTGTATATCATTCCTTTTTATAGAATGTATAACGAGTTTAAGGACTACAATGATCGAAATCTAGTTAAAACGTATTCGATGTTTTAGAGGTCGTAGTCGAGTTGAGGAATTCCGTAACCTTTGTATAGCAATAAGCAACTCCACCAGGACTACCATAAACTCAACTGGAACAACCTTTGCAATATTTTATAATCGTAACCCTGATATACTTCTAAAACATAGAAGTAATTAAGAACTCTTCTGTGACAATGACTATAATAACCTGACTTCTATGAAACTTCGTAAAGTCCTTGCTATGATTACTTTCACACAATCTTTATCAAACTTGTTAGAAAATGTAGCTATGATTTTGTAACGCACTGCATGCTCAGTAGTTGGTCCATTTCGAGGGGTCAGTGCAAAACTATTGTAACTACATATGAATACAGAAGAAGATACACTAGTTTTGCACTGAACCCTCGATTTGCAGTTCGCAACTAAGCTTTACTCTTTGACTGTGATGAGTCGATATATTGTGGACCCTATGATGGAAAGGATGATAACGTTTAATGTTTGACTTAAATATTGTCTTGTGCCCTTAATGATTTATTATCGTGTTGCTATAAGGCTTCTGACAAGTCACTGAATACTTAAAATAATAGTATATAAGTGAATTATATGTTGAATCCATAGTAATGGAGCGCTGTGGTCTAGTGGTAGAGCGTTGGACCCAGAATCGAAAAGTCGTGGGTTCGATCCCCGCCATGATCATTTGTGTTGTGTCCCTGAGCAAGACACATTATATGCATCTGCTTAGTACTGGTTGTTCCCAGGAAGACACCGAGAGTGATTAAAATAAGTTCATAAAGCTTTCGTTACTATCGAGGTAAAATAAATACGTTTAAACTAAACTAATGAACAGTTACGTAACTGGGTATATGTTTAGACATTTGAAGAATGCTTGATCAACAGTCGTGTGTGGAGCGTAGAGTGCAGTATATAAATTAAGTATAAATATGTAAGTTATACCGAATAATCTAGGTCATAGTTATATAGTCTATCTGCATAACATTTATCTGTAATTGTTTGTTTTGGCAAAAATCATGTCAATATGATTAAATGGCAATAAAAAGATAAACTGAATTTGAAATTTAAAGCTTGTACATAATCAAACCAATAATTAAACTTCAGAAATAAGGTATACCATAAATAATATTTGAAGAAACAAGATTTTACAAAAGAAATATCTCCCACCTATGGAAGATGGCTGCGGCCATTTCGACTTCGCAACTTAGCGACTTTTCGCCCTGTTAATACAAGGCGAAAAGTCGATGGCGAAAAGTCGCCAACACGAAAAGTCGAAAGGCGAAAAGTCGCCAACCCGAAAAGTCGAAGGCGAAAAGTCGCAATCCCGCCGTTTTGGACGAAATTTCGACTCGCAAAGTCGCCAATCCGATAGTGTAAAAAATCGACTTTTCGACACTAAATTTCGTCCAAAACGGCGGGTTTGCGACTTTTCGGGATGGCGACTTTTCGCCTTCGACTTTTCGGGTTGGCGACTTTCTCGTTGGCGACTTTTCGACTTCAAGATATATATCCCGTCTGTTGACTCACTTGCAATAGTCATTTATGAATAACCCTTTTCACAAGGCGAAAAGTCGCCAACCCGAAAAGTCGAAGGCGAAAATTCGCAAACGCGCCGTTTTGGACGCAATTTCTTGGCGAAATTTTACAATATCGGATTGGCGACTTTGCGAGTCAAAATTTCGTCCAAAACGGCGGGTTTGCGACTTTTCGCCTTCGACTTTTCGGGTCGACGACTTTTCTCCTTCGACTTTTCGTGTTGGCGACTTTTCGCCTTCGACTTTTCGGGTTGGCGGCTTTTCGACTTGTGGAAAGGGTTATTAACAAGGCGAAAAGTCGAAGGCGAAAAGTCGAAATGTAATCGCCTGTTTTACAAGGCCTGTTTTACAAGGCGAAAAGTCTCAAAGTCGCGAAGTCGAAATGGCCGCATCCGTCTTCCATACCCACTGTTTTGGACGAAATTTCGACTAGCAAGTCGCCAAACCGATAGTGTAAAAGTTCGACTTTTCTTCACGAAATTTCGTCCAAAACGGCGGGTTTGCGACTTTTCGCCTTCGACTTTTCGGATTGGCGACTTTTCGACTTCAAGATATATATCCCGTTTGCTGAGTCACTTGCAATAGTCAATTATGGAAGACGGATGCGGCCAATTCGACTTTTCGCCTTAGAGTTTTCGCCTTGTTAATAACCCTTTTCACAAGGCGAAAGTCGCCTACCCGAAAAGTCGAAGGCGAAAAGTCGCAAACCCGCCGTTTTGGACGAAATTTCGTGGCGAAAGTCGAAATTCTACAATATAGGATTGGCGACTTTGCGAGTCGAAATTTCGCCTAAAACGGCGGGTTTGCGACTTTACGCCTTCGACTTTTCGGGTTGGCGTCTTTTCGCCTTCGACTTTTCGTGTTGGCGACTTTTCGTCTTCGACTTTTCGCCTTGTATTAACAGGGCGAAAAGTTGCGAAGTCGAAATGGCCGCATCCGTCTTCCATAAAATGGTGTTAGTAAAACTTTTAACTTTAAAAATGCCTGTACTAGAAATATAGAGTATTTGTTTATAAGAACCAGACGAGGATAGAAGATTTATGAAACTATATCATAATCAAACAAAATAAATAATTGCATTTTTGTATCTTTGATATAACATACTAAAGTTAAATATCACGCATAAGCTAAGGAAATTAAATAACTTAGATAGTATAAACCTTGGGAGAGCTTTGAAAATAAACTCAGAAGAGCACGTGTTTTGTGCACTCTTTGTTAAAAAATAAGAAAACGTATGTTCTTTTAGCGTTTGAATCATATTGTTTTTATTCAGAGTAGCCAATATCGACACAATAATTACGAAGGTTCATGAGTCATTGATGTTTATGACTTGTTTTTGATTTTTAGCCAGATTATACATATTAGTTTGATATTTAAAATCACCATTGCCAACCTCCATACATGCCAACCTCCATACATATAATACATACATTTGTCAATCAATTACAAAACTAAGAGTTTCATCTCATAGATTAAAAATTGAATCTGGCAGATGGGTTAAACCTATTAGAATACCTGTTAACGAGAGAACGTGTGATCTTTGTAGAGTGTTAGAAGATGAATTTCATTTTGTATTAGAGTGTGAACGATTTTCGGAGTTAAGGAATCAATATATATCTAAATATTTTTGGAAACGTCCTAACATGATTAGATTTATAGAATTAATTAACTCAACAAATAAAGTTAGAATTCGTAAATTAGGTATATTTATTTATGAAGCTTTTAAATTCAGAAATGAACTGTTATATAGAATATAACTGTATTTCTTCGAACAACGAGTGTGTATATGAATAAATGAAATTGTAAATAATATGTAAATCTCTATGTACGGTTGTTAACACCTTCTCAATTACACATGATTGCATAATGGCTTATGAAAGTTATATTGTGATATAATATATAATTACCGTATTTATATATATATATATACATGTATATGTACTAATTACTGCACTGCTACCATGTTATACTTTGTATGTGTATCCTCACGGGATTTATAGCCTATTGGAATTTTGAAATAAAAGTATCTATCTATCTATAATAGTTTTTACATGTCCTACCATACAATTGCAGGCTATTGTCCATTAAGTATCCAATTCATGTTTTTCACAACCTTGACAAATACAATTATTTACTGTCAGAGGTTAAATTATAGAATAAATCACGTCATAACTAGTTCAAACTATATTTAGACTGATTTGACATTTATTAACAGTGACAGTTCTTTTGAAATTATGTACCCTTATCAAGATTTAAAGTATCTACACGCATGATGATTTTATCGTCAAGTGGATTGGCTATAAATAGTCATACATCGTGCGTACAAGGGTATAATTTTGTTAATAAATTATGTCAAACTTCAGCAATTAAACGGAAAATACATTTAAATATATATTTGAAAATAACAAACATGTATTTACAGTTGGACAATAATGAATATACTACATACTAGTAATACTGTTAAATTGATGACTGCAAACCATTGACTCTTTAATTATAAATATTATGTGTATTTTGTATTGTATACTGATAGGCCATTTGGTCTTTTATATTAATAAAGTTTATCTATCTTTATCTTTACAGCGATCAATGCAGTGAAGATCTATACCATTTTTTCTTAACCCAATTAAACAGGTTTTTTAAAAAGCTACTTGCTTGGTTTCACAACTGATTAATAACAAAAATATTTATCTTATACCACCCCATGTCATCTAAAAGTGAGCGAGTACAGACTATTATTCATGTAGTTCTGTGGTTAACCTATACTGAACAAAACAAAGTTACCATGACTTTTTACGGACATAGATTAAACATATGTACATTGGTATAATTGTTTGAAGATATTAGAAATGCTAGGTAAATATGCGTTTTTCAACAAAAAAAAAGTTATGTTATTATTTTCTAAGCGAAGTATCAGAACTACCTCCCATATAAACAACTATATTTCATTATACAAACGTACTGCTTTGAGAAATTTCAATTGCTTTGACAATAATTGCTGATAATTATGTATAATCTTTTATTCAGCAAAATTCAAAAAGGTCATAAGACCCATGAGGATACAAAACGTATATATATACAAGGTTGACAGCAGGTACATGCAATATGTATATGTACTTATGCAAAAGTACTAGTGTTTCAACATCAACACGATATATAATTATAAAGCTTTTGAAAGTAACAATTCAAGAAATATTTTCAATCATGCATGGTATTGTTATTATTAATACATTTTAAACAGTCTTTAATCGCATAATATATGCGGAGAAGATGAGAGTCTTTTAAATCATAAATAAATTTATTTCACCTTTTATAGAAGACATCAAAAAAACTTTAATAATATATGAAATATTTGTTAAAAAAACAGACCAAAACAAAAACAACTTTAAGTTAACTGGTCTTAATATTAAAGAGTAAGTTTCATATATTTTAATAATAAAATTTGTTTTGTAGACTAATTACTATTACAGTGAAATTCCTAGCTGCGGCACGATTCACCTAGGAAAGGTCGCGTTAAAATACGACAAAGGTTTAAATAAATGTTTTGTTTGTTTGTAACAGACAGAAGTCGAGCGTGTGTTACTATAACAAGATTTTAATGTATATTGATTTTAATGTATATTGCTTGGGGTTCATTTCACTTCATGTTACACTTCCTGTCTTTCTTCTTTTTTTGTTCAATTCCAAACTCTGTATTGGGGGTATCGTTCTTCTTCTTCTTCTTCTTCTTCTTCTTCTTCTTCTATATTTTATTAATAAATAAATCTATATATGTATTTTTTATTTAATTATTTGTTTTACTTTAAACACCTTTATTGGGGACATATGAATCCACGACACAGCGATAAGGCTTAGGTTTACGGTTGTGAAAACACAAACGTTAGCGATACCTTTAACGTGCACGGGGTATGGCTCTCCCTGCAACGAGATCGACGGCTTTACCTGTTTACACTCCACTTGTTTCAAAATATATTGCACGAGTAAACTACTGCAGGAGTCTGAGATGTGACCGCACTGTGATTTTAACCCGAGACCTTTTGAAAGAGTTGCAATGATGCTAACCAATCGGCCACCGCAACTTTATGTTAGTAAACATGTTTTGATAATGTTACATGTATAAACGGGGTAAAATTCCTCCCGAAGTCATGTTCATTGTGTGACATGTTCATTAAAATTCTTAATCGTCATCCCTGTATTGTTTCGTGTGCTACTTGAGTGGTGCATGGCAGAAAACAATGATCGTGGGCCGTCACTGGCTCCAGTGAAAGATGGAGTGTTTACAATATAATTTGTAACAACTCTGCAGTTCTGCAGATCAGCTCTGCAGTTCTGCAGCTGAAAAGGTGCTATGCACATTCTGCATAAGTTTTATCTAGAAGTAAATGGAGAGCGGGCCTGTTCATTTCTGTTGGGGCCATGTATAACCTTTTTTGTGGAAGCGTGCCGTTAAATTCCAATTCGGTTAAACTCCGACTTCATTCCGTCCGATTTAAATACTTTTTTTTTTTAATTATTTACTTCGAACTTCGTGCCTTTGATGGGGACGTGAACTGCGCGGTCCCGTATATCATCCGGGCACATTAAAAAAACATAGGAATAGATTCGTTATGAAGTGTAGGGCAGGTTCCCGGATTCCTATTCAGCATTGCCTCTCTATGGGCGGCTCTAAATGTTAAACCTATATTGTGTTGATGAGCCGTTAAAAACATTCAATTCCATAGTTCGTCCACTTCCACCCTGCTTGAGGATTTGCATTTCGTAAAAAATTATGTTTACATACATGCAGTCAAACAAATTGTTTAAATTTCATAAGTAAGTGCTAAAATGATGTAAAACTCTATTCAAATCAAATCAAATGAATCGCCTCCGTGACCGAATGGTTAACGACATTGCGTTGTAAACCTTCTTTTCTCACCGCTGCGTGTTCGAATCCCACTGGGAGCTTGATTTGTAAGTGAGGAAGTGATTAATTAATAATGGCGTTTTACGGCACGTCATCACATAAGTATAGGTCATATTGTGCGCAAAACCCATGGAAGCAAAGAAAAAGAAGTAAATATGAAAAATGACATTCATGTCAATAACAAACGATGTATTTATAGTAACACGTGTTAGTTGCAACAAACAAAGCATTCGCGCAAACCTTTGCCCTTTTGATACGAAAACCGTGCTGCCGCTATGATTTTACCTGTATCTAACACATTTAGCCTTCTTACCTCAAAGGCTTTTCGGGTAGGCGACTTTCGCCTTGTGGAAAGGGTTATTAACAAGGCGAAAACTCTAAGGCGAAAAGTCAAATTGGCCGCATCCGTCATCCATAATTGACTATTGCAATTGACTCAGCAAACGGGATATATATCTTGAAGTCAAAAAGTCGTCAACACGAAAGTCGCACTAGAATTCGAAATAAAGCGGGCCTTATATAGATTTTTTTATGTAATTTAGGAATCCAGTATATAGTAGGCAGTTTGTTTTGCTTTTCGTCTACCCCAGCCTTAAAAGTAGTGCACCGAGTGATATGTGTGGAAACAACATCCTCCTCAGTAGAATGTACTGGAGTATACGAATTGGTGCTGCCGAGTCCCAGAGATAAACATTGCCGTAATGTAGGCGTCAAACAATAATACATTATTAGCTGATTTATCGGCAGTAACTAAAACAAATTTATTATGAAATTCCTGAATTCACGATTTTAAATTACGAAAGGAAAACCTAGGTCTCGGAGGAAGTAAAGAGGGGTTAGCGTTATAAAAGTTAATACGTGTATCTATCATTTTAAGAATTGAAAGCGAGTTTGGGTCCGCATGTTCTCTACGACACCATTTCATACTAAAATCTTCAGTGGAGTGGGCGATCCGGGCACGACAGGCATTAAAATCAATAATTGAAGGTAATCTATATTTAGGACCTTTCGAAAACAAATGCCCAATACGTTTATCAACAATATCAAAATTACCAGTGATGACATGACCTGCTGGAGCATAGCAAAATGTTGATGTGTTACATTCACATACATTAGGAGTGTTATTTACTATGGCAAGGTCAGAAACAATTTTGTTGTAGTCGAAAATAACATTTCTAATAAGCTTTTTGTACTGATAACAAATTACAGGACTTTTGGAATTTTTGAAATATTTTGGGATAGAATCAACTAAATGAGCATCTCGAAAAATACTAGGCATGTCAATAAAATCAATACCTTTGTTAATATATAGTAGTTTTAGAAAATGCCTGACGTGATCAGACTCCTTGTCAATATGGGGTTGGAGAACATGTTGTGTGTAGCTTTGAATATGGAAGCAGTGTTATACAAGGGATCTGTACGAATGAAAAGTTTGTCTGCTTCCTCGTCGATCAACTTCAGTGAAGAAATGGACAAAGAGGTAAGCCGTGAAAGCATAGAGTGCTTTCCAGTTGAACAGAAAATGCAGCTTTAACAGAACAAACTAAACCCCAAAACACGCGAAAGGACAAACATGAATGGCAATGTTAACAAAAATATAAAGGCATATGACGTCACAAACACAAAAAGGGTTGACATATCGCCTTGGAATGGTCAGTGTCAAAAAAGGCCGCTGGGGGTTCAAACCAGGTTCTAGGGTGCACCAAACTTCACACTTTCCCTACTGTCATCCCAATAAAACGGGACAGTGTAATTAAAGAAATCCCCGCAATGAACTATTCTCTAACAAACAAGGCAGCATTAATGGGCAATATAAATTTAAAAAAAGAGTATGAGAGTGGACCTTCGGAAACAGCCGAACACGATAAATACGAAATATTGCAGTCTCGGTTTGATTGAGACTGTTCATAAACGGTATCTAGCCCAGGATTGAGCAGAACTCAATATTCATAAAATCATAATAGTACAGAATGTTAACCATCTCGAAGATGGCATGCATATTTAACTGTCATTATTCCATGTCCAGCGGAGTATGGTCAAAGTATCTAACAAAGTATCTAACAAAATGCTATGCCCCGAAGAGCGAAATTAACAAAATGTAATTTAGTTGGGAGCAACGGTTATGAAGCCTGCGCATCACAAGTAACAGTCAAAAGACTACAAAGATGCTTGTGTATATATCAATACAAAACAACAATAACCTAGAAAGCCACAAAGAAGGTACTCAATGACTTGGCAGAAGCCAGAGCAACAAGAGAAAAAACATTGAGGGCACGACAAGACAAGATTGCAGACAAACATCAAATGTCGCCGTCCTTTTGGGCTTTAGGTAGATATCATCATAGGGTCCAAAGCCTGTCCGGTAATCGCACAATTAAAGAGGAAAGCATAGCGAACTGTAAATTGGTCCACACCAAGCATGCAGTGCGTTGCAAAATGATAGGGTCATAACCTCTTTTGATAAACCTTTTAACAAGTTTAACAAAGATAGTATGAAAGAGATCATGACCAAGGATCTTACGAAGTTTGTAAATCACATCACCATAAAAGACAGGTTGTGATAGTCCTTGTCGCAGAAGAGTTCTTAAATTAATTTTATATTTAGAAAAAAAGATCAGGGTTACGATAATAAAATTTTACAAATGCTTACTAAGTTTATGGTGACAGTAGCCCTCATGGAGTAGATTATTAGTTATACAAAGATAGTATCCGGGGCTTTTTTTCAAAGGTCTTTTTTGTGCGAATGTACTTGTAAGAAAATAATATAAACACACTGAACTCTATAAACATTCTTATATAATGCTGATGCACAGTTGTACTTTTTCTAAATGTAAGCCATGTCATACAACTAGGACGATTACCTCAGAGACAAATCAAATGTATTGTTTGTTTCGCCGTAAACAAGTCTCAAAACCTTATTATTAGATACAATCTCCCAATACTAGATAGCCCTACATTTGCATTTGTGTTAATTATACTATTAGTCACTGTAAAATTATATCATTCAAATTCAGCGGAGTATGTACTTTACGTTATATAGTACGACTTTTTGTTGACATTTGCTGAATCATTTTTAGTAACATACTAAATAACTCTTTACGGGCTATATTTGCCTGAAAACTTTACAAAATCCCCCTATTTTGTGCATGTATTGGTTTTAATAAAATCACTGAAGTTTACAGAGTTAGGAGTTGTATATAGAAACCATTTCATAAAAATGAGAAGATTTGTTCTATAGAAACCACAGCACCCAAACGCAATGAAACCATCTGTGCTAGAAACTAAATCAAATGAAAAAACGAAATATTCAAAAAATATTATAAAAATAAGTATAAAAATCGAACAGGAAATGCAGCTTTCACAGAACACAGTAAACCCCAAAACACGCAAAAAGACAAACAAGAATGGCAATAGCAATAATAAAGGCATATGACGTCATAAACACAAATATGGTTGACAGTAGGGTTACCGCCCTGGAACGGTCAGTGGCAAAAATGCCGCTGGGGGTTTAAACCAGGTTCTAGGATGCACCAAACCTCGCACTTACCCTACTGCCATCCCAATTAAACGGGACAGTGTAAATAAAGAAATCCCCGCCATGAACTATACACATCGAATAGCAAAAGTAGCATTCAAGGACGACAGTCAACCACAAACACACAAAAAAGAAACAAAGAACAACTTTAAAGATGAATAAAAGGCAAGATAAGACATCACAAATACAAACGGGTTGACAATAGAGCTACCGCCTTGGAACGGTCAGTGGCAAAAAAAGCAGCTGGGTGTTTAAACCAGGTTCTAGGATGCACCAAATCTCACTCTTACCCTATTGCCATTCCAATGAACGGGACAGTGTAAATAAAGATATCCCCGTCAGGTTATAATCTCTAACAAACAAGGCTGCATTAATAGGCAGTACAAGTAAAACACTTAATGATCATGTATATATGATATGCTTGCTTGCTTCCTTTCTTCCTTCCTTCCTCCCTGCATTCCTTTTACTTACTTACTTACTTACTTACTTATTAGTAATAAGTAGACACAATATAAATGTATACTAATTGTATCTTTATTTATATTGGACAACTATGGATTTCTCATTCAGGAAGCCTCTTTAGATTATCTTCCTTTTGCATGCTATATATATATATATATATATATATATATATATTACATGCAGTCACGTATCTGTGATAGAAATATCTTCTTTGAAGTTCTAATTCAGAAAAAATCTGTAAGCATGGCCCACATGAATGATTGTACTAACGTGCTTTTCATGTAATTAAATATTGTCGTCTACAATATTAATATTATCGTCTGCAATAATCTTTTTGTAATTATGGGGTTTTATTTTTTTGATCATACATTTATTTCTTGGCAATGCTCTATACTGGACAAGTTTCGAATGCGATACATTAGTTTATATCTGGTGTAGAGCCTTATCAGTTTGGTTTTATAAACCTATGAACGATATTTCATGCCGAGTATTGCATCAAATGGTGAGACATATGCCACCAAAGTCGTTAGTAACACAACATTGACAGCACGTTCTTATCTACTATGCTTAATACTATCTATCCAAAAGAACTTCAACTCAAGGAAGCTCCTATTCCGATTCTGTCGTTTCTTTGTCGATTATATCTCTGTTGAAAAAAGAGCAATAATTAGCAAGATTTGTGATAATAAATATGACATCAGTTTTAACATCGTTGATTATTACCACTCAGACTAGACTTACTCTCATGTACTGTTAACATATAAAATAAATTCCAAGTATATTGTGTATGACTTTTAAGGTTGATGTTTTGTTCTTATATTTTCTTGATCATCTCTGTGTAAAATACCTATGAATACTGCATAGTGTGTCAGGTATTCGTTATGAATACTGCATAGTGTGTCAGGTATTCGTTATGAATACTGCATAGTGTGTCAGGTATTCGTTTGTTTACACAATTCCGTACTGTTGGATTGACTATTGAGTAATAGTTATACCGATGCACCCTAGAACCCAGATATCCTCCTAGTGGACCTGGTTGCCACTGACCGCTCCAATGTGGTATTCTAATGGCAAAAGAAGCTATACAAGCCGAACAGGAAATGTAGCATTCAGGGACCACAGTCAATAAAACACACACAGAAAGAAACAACAATTACAAAGATGGATAAAAGGCAAGATATGACATCAAAAACATAAAAGGGTTAACAATAGGGCTACGCCATCGAACGGTTAATGGCAAAAATGGCCGCTAGGAGCTTTAAACCAGGTTCTAGGGTGCAACAAACTTCACTTTTACTGTATTTCATCCCCCCCCCCCCCACAAAAAAAAATACCGTATTTCATCCCCTCCCCCCCCCCCACCACCCCACTTCCCCCAAAAAGGGACAGTGTAAATAAAAATACCTGCCAGGTTGTATTCTCTAACAAGCAAAGCATCATTAATATGCAATATAAGTAAAACACATAAATCATCATGTATATATATATATAAAACATAAATCATCATGTATATATATATATATATAACAGTTATGTTTGTGACAACTCACTCTTTCTTTCATATTTAAATAAATAACAATAAGGTTCATTATTTAAAAAAGCGTTATGGGATATTGTTAACGACACCGTTTGTCCGTCCGTCTATCCACCATATGATAGTTACCATATCTCCTCCTTAACCACTCAGCGGAATTCTACAAAACTTAGTGTACGACTTCCCCAATTGATAACGGCGAGCAAGAGCAAAGTTATTTTTCAAACGGTCAAATATACTATAGTTTTGCACATTACTTTATATATTGACTCGCCTATGAAAGATAACAATATATCAAACGATTTTATTATTTCAAACTCGAACGTCTGCTCAGTGGATGGCGTGGGTGAGGTGGGGTCAGTTTGTTTAATTATATCTCAAATAAAACGTTAAGATTACGGTATTACGCTGTATACGTTTTAACTCCTACCTCACTCTTGGGGCCTGGGGGACTTTGAGTCAAAATGTCAAATACACTAAAAACTCAATTTAGGGTCATTTTCTATGAAAGATAAACAACATATCAACATATTTTATTATTTCAAACTCAATGTCTACCCAGGGGTTGGGGTGATGGGTTTGGGGAAGGCGTTGAGGTGTGTAATATGGGTCATTTGTTTTAACTATGTCTCAAATGATTTTTTTTATTTGTTCTTAAAAGTGTTATGATGATTAGATTAAACACTATATTTTGCTTCAGAGTCACCTACTGGAGCTCTTTTTGGGGATGGAAATTTTAAAAGCACAATTTATTAATTTACAGTGTCATACATACAGAATAACTACATAGTACTATTTGTATTCTGAGTGTCAAAGAACAATTAACGGAAATAATACCCCTAAATTTGGATACAGAGTCAAGTGGGTGAACCTACATTTGGTTAACATAGTTATCTGCGTGAAGAACGCGTGGTTATTTGGGATGGTGTGCCGTCGAATTGATTCTTGTTCATATTGAAAAAATGTGGGTTATTGGAAATACATTCCTTTAGCTTTACACATCATGGGCCATTAAGAAAATATACATGCGACAAGGACTATCACAACCTGATTTCTATGGTGATGTGATTTACAAACTTCGTAAGATCTTTGGTCATGATCACGTTCATACTATCTTTGTTAAACTTGTTAAAATGTTTATCAAAAGAGGTTATGACCCTATCATTTTGAAACGCACTGCATGCATGGTGGTGGACCCTTTTACAGTTCGCCACTATGCTTTCCTCTTTAATTGTGCGATGACCGAACAGTCTGTGGACCCTATGATGACGTCTTTCTAAAGCCCAAAAGGACGGTGACATTTGATATTTGTCTGCAGTCTGGTCTTGTCGTGCCCTCAGTGGTTTATTCTCTTGTTGCTCTTGCTTCTGCCAAGTCACTGAGTACCCTCTTTGGCTTTCTAGGCTATTGTTTTTATGTATTTATATATACATGAGCATCTGTGTGGTTTATTTATATTGCCTATTAATGCTGCCTTGTTGGTTAGAGAATAGTTCATGGCGGGGATTGTTTTATTTGCTTTGGTGCACCCTAGAACCTGGTTTAAACTTGCATTCGTGGCCATTGCTTTTGGCGCCTCCTCATCGCCATCTGGCGGATAACCTACATTGTTTCTCATAAATCGAGGCTTCAAGTCGTACATGTATGCTGATCTATGCTAGACGAATGTATTGGATGCTGAAAACAACTATAATGCAAATAAACAGGTCAAGCGAGTTTTGCAAAGAGAGAAACCCGATGTGACGTCACGCGCACGTTCGCTTGACATCGACTATAGTGTTATAATCGCGCAAAGAGCCGATTCAGTCAACCCAAATTAAACGAGATTTCCGGGGGAAGAGTTGTTTCAATATATTTATTATGTATAATTGTATATAGCAACAACTATTTCAAAAGGGTTTTAGTGAGTCACGATGTCAGTGAATTATTATTAATGATAAGATGAAATAAAGAAACATGTTTAGACACCACTGGATTGTTATTTTGTTAAACTATAGTATTTATAGAAATCTTGTTATCGTTATATCTTCTGTACAGAACGTGAAAACAACAAGAATATTGCTTTATTATGTATAACTGTATATAACAACAACTATTTCAAAAAGGGTTTTAGTAATTGACGATGTCAATGAATTATTATTAATGATAAGATGAAATAAAGAAACGTGTTTAGACACCACTGGATTGTTATTCTGTTGGAATATAGTATATATACATATCTTGATATCGTTATATATTCTGTATTTAAGATCGGATTTGATCAAAACTTTCATAGATTGTAGAGTTCAGAGTCTCACACTGGCCTCTCAGAACGACTGGCATGGGGATGCAACGGCTTGGATTGTTTCAAAATATGGCGGAATATGCATAGAATGAATAGCTACTGTTCAGAATGTATATATATTTGGTCATATATTGAACAATTGGGCTAAACCATTACTCACACGGAACGTCCGGAACATCGACCCATTCCGTGAAATGATATAAAGCTGAATTTAATGAAAGATGGCGAAAAACATTCAGAAAAGTGTATGCACATGTGCTTCCGAGGCTGCCAGAGTGTTGAAAAGACACGTTTTTCTGTCTGTATTATCCGTTTTCGATGTTTTCTGGTATTAAAATGTGTAGTGCACGTCACAGGCATTGAAATTTAAGCATTTCAAAGTCCAAATTTGTTTTGGACAATATACAAGGCAACATTCCACACGTTATTTTTTATACAACGTTGGTGATTGAATCAAATGGGCAACGAGGTGCATACTATTCAAACAAACACTGAACGAATCTATCATGTAGGACTGTAATACAAATACGTGAGCACGTCACACGTGGTTGCAGGCCCCTAATGAACATTTATTTTTGGTGTTTTTTGTTGCAAAAGATAAAGACAATTATTCATAGTTAGTTTATTACAAAATTTTATTCTTAGACACTTCATGTTCTTGTTAAAAATTATAATTTATAAATATATACAACCTTTGTGAATTCAAGTCTTTAATCCATTTCAGTTATTATGGTGAAAAGGATGTGTATTTATGGCTGCATAAGCCAAAGCGAAAACAGTTTTCAACCCCAGCTCAAAGTTCCGGGGGTGTTTCCAAGCGTCCTCTGACGCCCAGGTCATGTGATAAAAGGAAGCTTCTCTACATTGATGCCAGTTCCACTGTAGACACGACAGTTGTCACTCCAATTGATTTCTTGCATTTCTTGCAAACAAAACATTGGACTTGGAAATGCTTAAATTTCAATGCCTGTGACGTGCCCTACATATTTTAATACCAGAACACATCGAACACGGATAATACTGACAGAAACACGTGTCTTTTCAACACTCTGGCAGCCTCGGAAGCACATGTGCATACATCTTTCTGAATGTTTTTCGCCATCTTTCATTAAATTCAACTTTAAATCATTTCACGGAATGGGTCGATGTTCCGGACGTTCCGTGTGAGTAATGGTTTAGCCCAATTGTTCAATATATGACCAAAAACATAGGCATTCTGAACAGTACCAGCATATTCTGCCATATTTTGAAGCAATCTCAGCCGTTGCATCCACATGCCAGTCGTTTTGATAGACCAGTGTGGGTCTAGTTGTGCAAGAACGTTAACACGTGTCTCTACGTCAATGACGTCACAATGCTATTAAAAAGTGTTTTTTTGTTCATGGATCGCATTTGTTAAGTTGTTTTACTACGAAATCAATCAGTGTATGTCTCAGTCAACGCTGACAGTTTTAACAACACGACGTCATCAAAATGGCCACATCGCTAACCGTTGTGACGTCATGATGTCATCCAATTTGGAAAGCTAGTGTTTGATCAGGTTCTGATAAAATCTATTCATTCATAACAAGTGTCAAGCTCCAGATTATCTGAGTTTTCATTCATAAATGACAAATGTTTAAACCGAGTTGCATTTTGTTAAGATATTTATTTTTAATTGCAGGCATATTTTAAAATCGCTTTTATGTCCATTTTCAAAAATGTATTATGGAGTCTTGAGCCTATTAATTTTCTCAGTAATGTTTGGTGAATTCGGGCACTGTACTAACAAAAAGATTTAATGTATTTCGAAATCGACTAAATTATGGCTGCGGTATTTTAACCTACTTCCTCCAGCTAGGTTCTGTTCTGCTTCTTGTTGTTGTTGTTTTTTTAAAATTATGGCCACTTTTACCCGTGTATTTACATATAGTCAATTTCAGTTCTTTTTTTCCACCTATAAATTTGTATTTTTATTTTTCAGTAAATACTACAGTAAAGTTTCTTTGCGATATAGAGAAGTTGAATCAACGGGTAGTGCCTCTTGTTAAGTTATGTGTCCCTGCAGCAGAAGGCTTTTTCTAGGTTACGCCACTGACAACTGATTATAGAATGTCTGTCTACAAAATGTACGTAGAAATTGCTTTGTTACTTAATAGTTGCTCTGTTGACAATTTCATCAAAGTCTTTGATTTGTTTATTATTTCCCTTGTTTTCTCCTTCCTTGACTATTGGAGGCAATATTTTGGAATAAAATTTTGCCCACAATTAACTGGCTTCTAATTTAATATGCATACTAGGTCCCATAACACTTGTGACGTCCTACCATTGTAACAGATTTAAAGCCGTTGTAACAGATTGTCCGTCATTTGGCCTTTGACTTTTTGTTGTTAACACTCTAACACCTTCATTATATATCCGATCATTACCAAACTGGGTCAGTGTCTTCATATCCACGAGAGCTCGGACAAGTTCGATACACCCGTTATTGCCCTTGATATACTAAAAAATCAAATTGTTTGCCTTGTGAACACACTAGCACCTTCATTCTGCATCCGATATTTACCAAACTTGGTCAGAGTCTTTATATTAATGAACGATCAGACAAGTTCAAAAACTATCCATACTGGATAATAAACGCCAGAGTTAGTGTCAAATGTTAGTGGAAAATCCTATATTTTGCTTTCTGAATACTAGTAGTCTCTTCATTTTGCATCCGATGTTTACCAAACTTGGTCAGAGTCTTTAAATTTATGGAAGCTTGGATAAGGTTAAAAACCACCAATATCGGATAATAAACGCAAAAGTTATTGACCTTGATTTAATGAAAAATCCTATCACTAGCCCCTTCAGTTTGCATCCGATCTTTACTGAACTTGGCCGGAGTCTTTGTATTAATGATGGCTCAGAAAAGTTTGAAAACAACTCATGTCAGTTAATAAAATTCAGAGTTATTGCCCTTGATTTTGATGGAAAATCTTGTATTTTACCCTGTGAACTCTTAATATAGACCCCACATTGTGCATTCGGTCTTTACCAAACTTGATCACAGTCTTTATATTAACGAAAGCGTATACCATACTGTAAACTACAGATATCCTATAATAAACACGATAGTCATTGCCCTTGATTTAATGAAAATGTCCTATATTTGCCTCGTGAACATATCTTTCATTCGATCTTTACTAAATTTAGTCAATATATTTATATTAATAAAGGCTTGGACTAGTTCTAAACCAGTTGCATCAGAATTGAGACATCATAGTTATAGCCCTTGATTTGTTAAGCAAGTTGAGTGATACAGACCCTCTTGTGCATCTTGTTCCCGAAAGACTACTTAATACACGCCACTCTGTAAATGACATAATTTTAGACATGGAGGTCATCTTGAGTGACATTTTGGTCATAAAACACAAATCTGTCTATCCATCAGTAATTTCATAAAAATATTCTAGTCTAGATTTAAAACAATTTAATGACACTTAAGTCACAATATATTTGGAATGGATCGACCCTCTAAGATTTTTTGTAGGTCGCCCAAGATCGCCAAGTTGGCTAAAACTATGTCAAATTTATGGAAACGGCAATCGTGCAAATATTCATACTGTCTCTCCAATCAAACCTTGCATTCTCAGTACTTTCAGTACTTTGATAATATCTATTTGCTTGAAACATCATGTACAACATTAACATAAGGTAACTATTATGCTGATTAAGTCATGCCCCTGCCATCAATTATATTATTTTATTACTGCATCGCACTTGAGGTTACAATAGGTGAGGAGAGTGAAATACGCATTACGTGGTCTCACCTTAATTCCATTAAGCGATGGGAAAGTTTTTTACTGAACAGATGCGATAACCTGTTTAAAATTACCTATTAAATGTTTTAATTTTACAATATGCAACATTTTTAAACCGAAATTAAGGTTTTATTTCATACCCCGTTTTCGCTTTTTGGAAAAGGGTTTGGATGGGGTATGCAAGTTATTACTCGGACCACGTTAAGTGCTACATATTGACCGCTCCCCACCACCCAAAATGGCTCTTGTCATTTGTTTTGCGTCAGTGCACTCCACTTGCAATGGCGTTCAATTGCATATGAAACATGACCCTATTTGGGAAAAAAAAAAAGTTTGATCCCGTGTAGCTCCAATCACCCATATAGTCTAGCTCCAACGGCATGACCCAGAGGTCACACGCAGAAAAACTTTATATATGTATTGATCCTTGAGTCAACGATACTATGTATACAATTTGAAACTCTTACATTAATCATGTAGGAGTAATTGTTACGGTGTCCTGTTAGGGCCATGTTACCATCGCATCTTACCACGATTGTAAGATGCGATGTTCAATGGTAAGATACGATGGTAAGATGCGATGATCGATGGTAAGATGAGATGGTCGATGGTATGGTCGAAGGTAAGATGCGATGGTCGATGGTAAGATACGATGGTAAGATGCGATGGTCGATTGTAATATGCGATGGTCGATGGTAAGATGCGATGGTAAGATGCGTTGGTCGAAGGTAAGATACATTGGTCGATGGTAAGATGCGATGGACCATCGACCATCGCATCTTATCATCGCATCTTACAATCGACCATCGCATCTTACCATCACATCTTACCATAGACCATCGCATCTTACGATCGACCATCGCATCTTACCATCGACCATACCATCGACCATCGCATCTTACCATCCATCATCGCATTTTACCATAGCATCTTACCATCGACCATCGCATCTAAGATCTAAGATGCGATGATAAGATGCGATGGTCGATGGTAAGATGCGATGGTAACATGGCCCTAACAGGACATCGCATCTTATCATCGACCATCGACTTATCAATTCAAATGCTGATCAAGATCTTACGGTGTCCTGTTAAGGCCATGTTACCATCTCATGTTACCATCGCACCTTACCATCGACCATCGACCTAGGTCGGGTAAGATGCGATGGTAACATGGCCCTAACAGGACACCGTAAATTGTACTATTTCTGTTAAACCACTCAAACATCAGATATAGACTAGGTTCTACATCTTGACCACTTCTCACCAACCAAGATGACCCTATACGAAAAACAAAAACGAGTTTTACTTCCGCCCCCCCCCCCCCCCCCCCCACCCCACAACCACCAAGTCCATCCCCCAGGGCATGACCTGTGGAGCCTACGCAAACCCCCATAATATATATATTGAACATTGAGGCAACGGTATTTTACACTCCTACGGTAAATAAAGTAGGAGTAATTGTTATTTTAAACTGTTCAACATAATTAAACAAGTTACCGAGTACTAGCAGACGACATACAGATCGCAATCAGATAAACAGATCAATACATCTGATGAGTTTAACCGTCCACTGGATGTGGGTAGAGATACAAGGATCGGCACAGGCAACTCGTACATTTGTTGAGCGCTGTGGACTAATGGTAGAGCGTTGGACCCATGATCGAAAGGTCGTGGAATCGATCCACGCCATGACCACATGTGTTGTGTACCTGGGCAAGACACTTTATCTGCATTTGCTTAGTACTGGTTCTACCCAGGAAGACATCGAACATGATTGAAAGAAGTTCAGCGAGCTTTCGTTACAATCGATGTAAAACAAATAAGTTTAAACTAACTGGAACATTTCGAGCCAACTAGTGTTCCTCAACGCTGTTTTCAAAAGGGGAAATGACCTGTCATGTTTGCAAACACATAGATAACCCCTTCCGACCATAGATAACCCCTTCCGACACATTCAGGATATTATCAAATGTCAATCTCATCTATATCAGATAAGGAGATCAATATCGACACACCAAATATACTGAAAGGAAATAAAAAAATAACCTATCCTACACTATCATATGCACCTAATTCCACGTAATATTCCAGATATATCTCAACGTGTTTTGTACAAAAAGGGGCTACTAATTACAGAAATGACAACTCTGTCATGTAGTAGACGTTTTAATCAAAGTATACTTTGTTACACGAAATTCATAAATGTTGAAGTTCCGCTTAAAAAAGTCAAGCCATGTCAGCATTGAGTTTAATGAAACTTTAAAGGGGTAACCACTGGTGCGTTCGGTGCTGTTAAACCTTCTTTCCGAAAGGACAGGCCTGAAGTCGCCCTGTACCATTCGATTAGCAGTAGCATATTAAACATACAAAATATAGCGGAACTACCCATTATGCATTTCTTTTTCTTTTCAGTATAGCTTTATTGTTGAATCTCACGTGTTATATACCACCTATGTTTGATAATCTTAAAATTTGCTAGCAAAGGTAAACATGTTTATGACTGCTGTTTTTGTTTCACTCAGGCTGATATCGCAATATTTACAAAAACTAAACCACCCTTATCCTCATATCAATCATTCGTTAATATTCTCGATATGAAGCGTTTGATGTTAAACTTTCTTAATACAAGCACACAGTGATCCAATAGTTGCAAAATAAAAGTTAACAGGTGAATGTGATAATTGTTCAAGTAGCGAATGCTCCCAGTGGATAGCACGGTATACGTTTTATCCAACTGGGTAAGATGTTTTCCATTAACCTCGACCGTCGAATGGTGAAATGGCAGCTCTGTGTGTTAAAGTATACAACTATGTTAACGATCCTCCCAAGACTATTTTCGATAATAACAGTAGGTTCCTGCTGAATGTGTATCCTTTCAAACTCTCCCTGCGGCGGCTTTTAATAACGTAGGAGTATATGCTGACGAGCCGAACAACAATTCAAATTCAATTTTGTATAACTGAAACCACTGGAGGAATATATTCATTTACAAGACTGACATTTCTATAATGTCGACACACCAGCGTACACAGTGAAAACACAATTTGCATAATATACTTCAGAATTTAGAAATGCAACACATACTCAGCTAATAACTCTGAAATTGCAATGCAGTTGAAAAAAATATGTTAACGGATTACTTATAAATTACTACAAACGAAAAGTAGGTATGCAAATCGAATGTGAACTGTAGCTTTCACAGAACATAATCAACCGAAAAAACGCATTTAACACAAACAGCATTCACGAGGATATATAGAAGCAAATCACGCGACACCACAAACGTAAAATGGTTGACAGTAAACGTACCGCCTTAAAATTTCAAGAGCAAAACAAAACGATGGAGGTTTAAACCAGGTTCTAGAGTGCATCAAACCTCATTCTTACCCTATTATTACCTAAATTAAACGGGACAGTGTAAATAAAGGTTCCGTAAGGCTATAATCACAAAAAATATATGCAGCATTAAGGGACAATGTAAGTATATGTCACAGATGATCATGTATATATGAATATAAAAATCGCACATATTTCATAATTGCATTTGTGTCACTTACACCGCCTCCTTGACCGAGATAGTAAAGACCTTGCGTCGAAAGCTTTCTAGCCTCTAACCGACGCGGGTTCGAATCCCACTGGGAGCTCGACTTGTCAAGTGAGAACATGACGATTACTATGGATGGCGGAAGGTATACGGTTTGGTTCTACCCAGGAAACAAAGTGGCGGTCTTCCTCCACCACAAACGAATCGACCTTCGTATATTTCCCAAAAGTGTGCTAAAACGACGTAAAACACCGTTCAAACAAACAAATTATTTCACATATAATTTATAATACGTGATTAGCTGATAGTTATAATATAGGAAATATTCTGCTATTCATTCTTTATTCTTTCGCCATGGATGTAATCGTTTTAGATTTACATAAATGTAGATGATTATGTCAATGCAAATGTTATAAAATTACAACGATTCTAAAATATGAAACCAGTTATATAACTTGTTTTGAAATGTTTAATGCTTGAATTGTTAGGCATTCGGAGAAAGCACTAACGCATTGCTGTTGTTGCTGTTTTTCGAATTGGTGTATATGTCACATATGAAACAATTAATATATGTTTGTTCATACAGTCATGAGAAAATGAAATGGCCATACGATGCATTTTTGCAAAGATAAGCACACAACAGCATAGTAAGTATGCAACGCGGTGACATTGCTCTTATTATTCTTAAGGACTATTGGTAATAGTTCATAAACATCAACATGGATGGGACATGGTCAAGTGAAATGTTCAAACAAATGCATATTTTAGGCATGAGCTTATTTTGTTTAGAAATGATGGCTAGTCTATTCCAGATAGATAAATGGACCATTCCATGGACTAATTCAGATATAAAGGGCTCAACGTCTGCATGAGAAGTATTCCTTCTGCTATTATGTTCACATCATTAGTGTTGAATTACTGACATTGTTCATGCCTAAAATAAGCATTGGGTTGACAATTTCGCTTGACCATACCCCATCGATTTTTGATTTTGTTTTAATGATGGTGGACTAATAGTCCTTAACAAAGCTTCTGTGTCTCGGTGTATGCTCACCAAACATACTAGGATATATATAGCAGACGACAATTATAAACCAACTGCACAGAAGAAATTATTAGCTAAACATATATTATGATAATTGTTCATACCACTGGTCATATCTTACATGTAATTACAAATAACCTCGGTGATTCAATGACTTATTCAACGGAAACACCAGATGTTTTCTTCTCCACTGTTCAGAACTTTGCCTTCTCGGCTTTTCAACAGAACCAGATAGTTTGCGCGACTCTTCACCAGACAGCACTCAGACGCCTATATTTGTTTAACACCACCATTCAGTCTTCTAGTCTCTTCAGACATCACAAATGATGTAGAGTTTTTAATCCGTGTGTGCAATGAACAAATTGCAGATCTAAATTGTGGACTACTTATGCAATAAATGAAAGGATTTATTGCACAGTTTATTAGGTAAGACCTTAAGAAAAAGTGATACAACATTTTCCCAACTTTTGGTTGATCATTGTACCATTCTGGATTAAAATACCGTATATTTGTTATAACAATAAATGGAATATAATTGAATTCAAATGCCAGTGTTATCAAGAATAGTATACGTGTCACTTGCTTTTTCTTAGAAGACCGAATTTCACGTCCTATTTCACTTGGGGTGTGTGTTAATGATCTTAATTTTCTAATCTTCCAGGCTATTTGTCCATACACAAGTACAAGTATGACGAGGACCCCTATACCGCCGAGGGTTACAAACCCAATCATGAAATAACGTAAAAACTCACTCCTAATCTGATCATCAATTAGGCATATTTGAGTTATCGTAAAGTTACCAGATACATTCAAAGTACTCATTTTAGCATAGTCACCATGTTCTGATAGACTATAACTTATGTGACCCATATGTTCTGTTCCATTTGTCAAATTGCCTCCAAACGTAAATCCGTTTCCTTCAATTAGATGTTTCTTTTGAACTGACATGAAATTTGTTTGAATACCGTATATCCATAAGGCCGGAAGTGCCAATAATATTCCACACAAAACGAGAGCAGCACAAATGACTTTGATATAGTGTTTTGGGATTTTCGGCTTATGTGGTGTACATATTGTCCGATATCTTTCAAACGCAATCGCGACGAGTATAAGCCCAGCCGCGTTATTCATGGCATATGTAACAAAGCGGGACATTTTGCACAGTGCGGCATTATCAAAACGCCAGTATCTTGTCATAATGTACAGCTCTACCGGTATACTCATGACGCAGTTGATGATGTCACATACTGCAAGTGTTATAATGGCGTACCTTCCGGTTGTTGACTTTAACTGCAGTCCGTACACAAGAATTGAAACGATATTTCCCGGAATTCCTAGTACCATAAGGACACTTATAAACACAAAAGCAGGAGAGAGGATTTCAAATTCGAGTGTGTCGATAGTTTCCATTCCTGATATTATATAGTTGGCATTTGCATCTTAATGTAGTTCTTACTCTATTCAAACTCATTAATTCCTTTAAAAATATAGATATTCGGCGTTAATGTGCAAGTGATTTCAGTATTTATTGTTAGTACATGTAGCATACAGTATAGCAGTAATTGCTTTTTTGTTTTGTTTGAAGAAGATAACCTATCTTCACTTCAAATAAACATATATGTTTTACAATCCACGTTTCATCTTCTAAGACACTCTTTCAATTACTCGATCTTAAACTCGAAATGTTGGCGGTATTAGCTGAAAGTAGTTATGCTATGTACATTCTTTCCAGCTGGCTCCATATAAACGTATTGTGCCAGTGAATTGAAAATAAAAATTGAAAATAAAAGCACGTATCTTCCAAATCACAACACTGGTAACTCAATCCCATTGTTGAACAAAACCAAAAATCACATTGCCAGTTTGCTATAAATTGTCCCTGAAAAATCAGTGCTGACAGAATATTGCAATTAGATGTAATGATAACAGAGACGATCTACTATATGAGCATCATAAAGTCGTATTGGCTTTGGCAATGGTTCTCATTATACCGGAGTAGTGATGATACATCAGCAATCCGATATTACTGTTAATGAATAATGCAGAAACGAGAAATCGTACACGTCCTATACAAGCGGCGACAATTCATTTACACCATTCGGACAAATAAACAAACAGTGCTTTTTTAAAAAAAAAAAAATTAGAAATATCAATTTATGTATAAGCCATCGACAAGAATGTTTTCTAGTCGTATGTCTTGATAGACGTTGTTGTACGCAACATTTTTCCCAAGTTCCTTCTGATCGTTTTCTATTAAGTTTCTCATCATTGTCTTTACTCTAAATGCCATGCGTGACTCGTGATAATGTGATAATGTTGTTTTTATACTCGTATATAGCATATCCTGATACGATGATTGGAAAACGGCATGGTAAAATTCCTGAATCATAAATAATAATAACTACAAAAGTAACTTTATCTTTCTCTAAATGTTATGTTTGCCGTTAATAGCAATCAGTATATGGCTGGCACTTTGCTTGAAAACAAGTCATGCATGCTCTTATCAAAGTGTTAAAATGTGCCAAGTAAGAAATAATCATATGTTACATATATTTTTGTTCAGCCACCTTAATGGCAAACTATGCTTAATGAAAGTGTCGATATTTTTTTAAGTCTTATAGCTTAAGGAATAATAATTAATAATAAAATGACAGACTATGTATGAGGGCGCTTTCTTTGTGTATTATGTAAGTTAACATGTTATTATGACATGTCGTAAGTACGTTACAAAGTAATTAATAAATGTTCTAAATAAGTTTTAATCTTTACATTCTAAAACTAGAAACATTTAACAAAGAAATATTCCGGAGTATTCACTCGCACATTCGAATTCATCTTTTATCTGAATCATTAAGTGCTTTAGCTGTTCAGAATAGGATTCAACTTACGAGCCACTGGTAAACTCATGACAAAATTACGAATGAATGCATAGGTTAATGGGCGATAAAAAAAATACAGAAATTAAGGAGTCTTAATACAAACAGAAGGCATACTATTAAATGGACTTTAGCATATCAAGCAATTCATCAATCAATGAACCATATCGGTTTATACAATATAGCTACTTATCCAGAGTGACGATTATTTTATGTAGCAATTTGCAGTGCAGTAATGTTTTCCAATTACCGGCGCATTGTCGGATATTCAACCTCTGGTACACGCACTTTGTTTCCATACCATTAACAGTATGACATAAGTGGAGTTTTAATTTCTCATACATAGAGTTCGACATTGATATAATGCTTGTGAATATTCACTAAAGTATAAAACAGGCGGAGATACTTTTATTTAAACCCCCACCGGCCCTTTTTTGCCACTGACCGTTCCAAGGCGGTAGCCCTATTGTCAACCCTTTTATGTTCGTAATGTTTGTTTATCTTTGTAATTGTAAGCTTGTATGGGTGCTTAGGTTGACTGTGGTCCTTATAAGCTATATGTTGTGATCAAAACTTCATGTGAGGTAAAAGTAGATGTAAAAGTCGAACAGGAAATGTAGCATTCAAGGACCACAGTCAACCACAAACACGCACAGAAACAAACAATAACTACAAATATGAATAAAAGGCAAGATAAGACATCACAAACATAACAGGGTTGACAATATGACTACCGCCTTGTAACGGTCAATGGCAAAATAGGCCGCTGGGGGGTGGGGGTGGGGGGGGGGGTTAAACCAGGTTCTAGGGTGCACCAAGCCGCACTCTTACCTTATCGTCTTCCGGTACAGTGTAAATAAAGAAATCCCCGACAGGTTATATTCTCTAACAAACAGAGCAGCATGTATAATAGGCAATATAAGTATAACACATACAGGACCATGTATATATAATTTGTAGAATGATCACTGAAATTTATTTTGTATTTGCCCAGGGGTAAATCGTTTAATTAAAAATAATACCTATCAGAATAAATGGTGTACTCTAACTACCAGTTATTGGAAGTTAGAGTATGGCAGACAGCTGAAAAGGAAATGCTGCAAAACAAATAGACCATGCTCTGCCTAGAAAGACACAAATCAAGTACTCGACTTAAAGAACAAGAGACTTCCAACAACAAGAGACCAAACCACTAATGGTACGACAAGACAAGATCATACATAAAAATCATACATACCATAGATAAATATCGTTAGATGAATTGTAGACAAAATAGTACTAGAATACACTTAACAATTTCTTAACTGTATCGATAATAATAAAAACACGATTTATTTTGACAAAATCACCACCTAAACATCTCTTCAACCAATATTCTTGGATATACAATAGAAAGGTCCACTCTCATACTCTTTTGGATATGAAATAGTTTGTTATTCCTATTACAAATTTAATAGATTCCCAAATTTGTCTGAGGTGCTCAGCTTCGTTTTCATTTCGGTAATAGGTGTCGTATAGAAAATGAGGGCTTTGGATAACACAGATTTGATATTTTTATCAATGTTTACCTCTTTTTAATATGTTGGGTATTTTAGTAACTTAAAACGTATAAATAAATACTGAAATCGGTATCCCTTGGAAGCAACAAACACATAAAAGAGAGAAAAAATAGAAGACTCCATTTTATTGAATGTGTTCATGAGAGGTAATATAAGGTGCAAAACTCCTCTCACACCCTCTAGCTCCGGCTGAAGCAGTGTTCTACTTTAAAGCAAAAGGAATGGGCTTGATGATCCCAAAAGACCAGGAAGTAATAACAATACTGATCTGTAGTTGGGTTGACTTTTTACAGTTTTTTAAACTATACTTTTTATATTGTATTAGTTTTACTACTAGAGTAACTTGTTCTGGAAGTTTGTATCACCTTGAGTAGTTAAATACCTGATCAGGATCACACAAGGGGCGTTATAGTCCGATCATGATCAGGCATTTACATAGGAGGGCTCTTTAACTCTCACTACACAGTTTGCTCCCTTGAAAGTCATTCGGCGCCTTAAACAGTAGTAGTGTGTTCTTCGATTTTACATGTTTTTAATAATTGTTCACAGATGGTTTTGTTGTTGCAGGTGAGATGAACCCAGTAACTAAGTACGCCGTACTTAGCGAAACAACATTACCGAGTCTGCCAGTGTTCTCTCTTGTTTATGGTTGTTTGCTTTCAATGGATCCCCATTGCAGAATTTATTGACATTCACACTATTGTCTCTTTGGTGCTGTGTGGCGGCTTAAAAAGTCGCTCCGACAAAAAATCTGTAGTGCCATTACTTACTTGTCCTTCGGGATCATGCCCAACCTTTGTGGCTTTAAATTAGAATACCGCTTTAAGCCGGTGCTAGGGGACGTGAAAGGTGTTGCACTTATATTGCCTCTCTTGTACAGACTCAATGAAACCGAGTCTGCTACATTTCTCTTTTGTTTGCGTTTGTTACTTCCAAGGGATCCTCTTTTCAGTATTTTTTTACTAGTAATACACAACGAACAACACGTATAATGCGTTACACTGTTTTATACGAGTGTACACGTTTAAACACACTACTACAAAGCACTCTATTCATATTGTGAGCCGTTTTCAACCAAAAGTTTATGTAGGACTGGATTGTATGCTGATAATCATGTGTAATAATTCAAATGCACATTATACTTGATCAGAGGCTAAGCGTTCACCATCATTAAATAGACGAGACAGTTCAGTATGATTGCGTATTCATGATTTAATGAGCTGATAGGATTATTGAGCAGCGTAGAGTTTCAATCAAACCAAGTCTGCTTCCTGAATACGCTTATCTACGTGTTCATCTTTTTTATCGATGTAGTACACATATGGAGTCATATTGTAAACATGAACAGGTACTTTATATGTATAGTACATTTATTTGAATAATATACAACACAGATAATGAGTCTCTTAAGTAACATATTTTTAAGACAATTCAAACAATAGCGATTTGACGTGCCAAAATGACATACAACACACACTCTATTATGCGAACTGACAATTATCGTACGCATTACGTGGTTCGAGTATTAACTTTCATACTCCATCCAACTCCTTTTGCAAGAAGCGATAACGGGGCTGGCTGGGGTATGCAATATAACCTTAATATCGGCTTAAAATGTTTATATATTGTAAAATTAAAACAATTAATAGGTAATTGTAAACAGGTTCTCACATTTTTTCAGTAAAAAAATGTTTTGAACATTATTTTATTGTCGAAATATCCGTTATGAAATGCTGCTAATATAAGTTTTCCCATCGCTTAATGGAATTAAGGAGGGACCACGTAACGATTTGTCTTAATGGCAGTATATTGATACATCTTTTTATCTAATTGGTCTTGCAAATAACGGGTTTGTTGCTGAAATTATATACGAACATTGATTTCAAACCAGTGCTTAATGTCTATGTACCAACCATGACATGATAGAAAAGTATTGTCTTTATTTACCATTAACGTAACTTCTACAGTTGATCTATATGAATGATCAGAAATAGTAAAATCAAGTGTAACCCAAATCAAATTCTGGACGTTTTAATGTTTCTTTGAATATCAATTTATGACACATTTCAACAAATAACAATATTGTCTGGCAATCATGAGTATTAAATACTTGACGATGTGCTAATGCTTTCTTTGCATAAGGGATTGTCAGACATGGCTTTGGAGGTTTAATGAATTTCATGAATATTTGTTGTTGTCATGGGGAAACATGTACATTTTTATAGTGGAATGTAATTATGAGATATGCTCATCGTATTGAATATTGACGGTATTTTATACGATTATCCTACCAGTGTGAATTGTGCTTTCGCATTTTTCGTCTATGTGTCCATTTTTAATTGTATGCTCGGTTATACCAATTATTAAAAAATGAAGCAGTATATCCATTGGACAGAGATTATGCGTTGAAACTACTTCATTGTACTTGTACGTAAATGTATTTTTGAATAATATTCTTGCCACTGAAATACAATAATTACTTTCTCACTTACTTGCTTACTTACGTATATTACTTTTCACGAACTCCTTCTTCCAACAATTCCAAACCCAGACTAAGGATCTTGAACTAAGAATCTCCGTTTTGAGCCTCAGACGAACTATTGACAATTTCGGCGAACCAATCATTCATTACATGTCAAAATCATATTAATGAAAACGAGTTTATGCAGTCTTATGAATATGCCTCGCATAATATGTCATTTATTCATATCATTTGCATGCAAACAAAAACTCATCTAATTCCAAGGCGGTAGCCCTATTGTCAACCCTTTTGTGTTTGTGATGTCGTTTGCATTTTTGTATTACTTATTACTTTTGCCTTCTCGTTTGTCTGTTTGCGTGTTTGTTTTTGTGTTTGTAGTTGACTGTCGTCCTTGAATGCTGCTTTCCCTGTCCGATATTTTTATCTTTCTTTAGTGTATCCTAAAGAACTCAACAAAGCCAACATTTCTGATAATGTCGCTTCCTTTCTTGATTTACATCTCTCTATTGAAAATGTATTGTTGAATTGGATTTTATAGTCGCACCAACAGCTAAGGTCATATGGCGACTTTCCAGCTTCCACTGGTGGAGGAAGACCCCAGGTGCCCCTCCGAGCAATTTTCGTGCACGGGCGGGCACCTGGGTAGAACCACCGACGTTCCGCAAGCCAGCTGGATAGCTTCCTCACATAAAGATTCCTAGATTGAAAATGTAAGTAAAATCTATGACAAGAGATATGATTTTAATTTCGATATTGTTAATTATCCCCATCTAGTTGGGGATGTTCCCCGAGCTATTTCTTATGGGGTCTATGTTTCTCAACTCATTCGTTTTGCTAGAGCTTGTAGTCGTGTTGAGGACGTTAATATTCGTAATATTTGTAAAACTAAATAGTTACTCATGCATTGCTACCGTTACCTTAAACTTCGTAAAACCTTTGCAAAATTGTATTATTGTAACTCTGATCTACTTTTAAAACATAAAAAGTAATTTAAGACCTCTTCTGCGACAAGAACTATTACAACCTGACTTCTATGGTGATGTAATTTAGAAACTTCAAAAGTAAGATCCTGTATCATAATCACTTGCATACAATCTTATTAAACTTGTTAAACAGTTTATCAAAAGAGGTTATGGCTCTATCATTTTGCAACGGTAGAGTTTGATGTTTGTCTTTAACCTTGTAATGTCGTACCCTTAGCTGTTCGTTATCTTGTTGCTCTAACTTCTGTCAAGTCATTGAGTACTTACTTTGTGGCTTTATAGGCTTTTGCTTTTTTATATTATATATACATGATCATGTATGTGTTTTGCTTATAATCGCCTAGTAATGCTGCCTTGTTTCTTAGAGATTATAACTTGGCGGGGATATCTTTATTTACTATGTCCCGTTCATTTGGAATGACAATAGGGTAACAGTGAGGTTTGGTGCACCGTAGAACCTGGTTTAACCTCCAGTCACCTTTTGTGTACAACTTACCGTTCCAAGGCGTAGCCATATTGTCAACCCGTTTATGTTTGTGATGTCATATCTTGTCTTTTATTCATCTTTATAGTATTGGTTTGTTTCTCTGTGTTTTCTACTCCTTGAATGCTACTCTTCCTTTTCCATTTTTATATCTACTTTTTCTTGATTATTTTCTTACATACTTGATGGAATGTATTGTATTGTAGATGACATATTATCATATTACAATGCCATTCAACTATAATGCGATTTCTGCTTTTTTTTAATAAATACATATTAGTGATGAATACATGGATGCGAGCTTATACACTTTAATTTTAATCATGCAAACTATGTACGCTACATTCAGTATAGTTATTATACATTATTACATTTCTATGGGTGATATATCACGATTTCTCCGTATTTTTTCAAATGTATAATCGCACATATTATTAACTCCGCACTTCGGCTACTCAAAACAGTGCATTATGTTCGACTTAACCCGGTTTTGTTTGTGATGTCACAATGCCTTTCTTCTTTCTAACATTGTAATCGTTGTTTGTGTTAATACGTGTTTTCGGTTGACTGTGTTCTGGAAAGCTACATTTCCTTTTCCACTTTTATACTTACTTTTATACTTACTTTTTTACTTACTTTTATACTTTTTATACCTACTTTTATACTTTTTATACCTACTTTTATACTTTTTATACATACTTTTATACCTCCTTTTATACCTTTTATACCTACTTTTCTACCTTTTATACCTACTTTTTTACCTCCTTTTATACCTTTTATACATACTTTTATACCTACTTTTATACCTTTTATACCTACTTTTATACCTTTTATACCTACTTTTTTACCTCCTTTTATACCTTTTATACCTACTTTTATACCTTTTATACATACTTGTTTACCTCCTTTTATACCTTTTATACCTCCTTTTATACCTTTTATACCTACTTTTATACCTACTTTTATACCTTTTATACATACTTTTTTACCTCCTTTTATACCTTTTATACCTACTTTTATACCTTTTATACCTACTTGTATACCTTTTATACCTACTTGTATACCTACTTTTAATGATAAGGGAAATTTGAAGGTTAAAATAAAACTTGTATATTGCTATACAATACACTTCTAGTGAGATTTCACTAAATTGTTTCAGCTTTTATTCTTTGTATCACCTGTTTGACCTGTCTGACCTAGTTTATTTTAACTATTAAGGAAACCATGCGATCTATAATGACAATAACGTCTAAAGGTAGATCCACACGTATATCACGGATACGTCATTTCTCATACCCGATCTCAGCGTCGCAATTATCAAAATTACCTTTAAATTGCAAAGCATTTACCTTTACATTAAAAAAGAGTCTGATAATGGACCTTTGGAAACGGCCGAGCACGACCCATACGAAATATTGCAGTCTCGATTTGATTGAGACTGTTCACTGTAGTGAAATATGCTAGCTACCGCTCACGCCCTCTAGCCCCGGGTTCGGCAGAACTCAATATTCATAAAATCAATAGTACATAATTTTAACCATCCCGAAGATGGCATGCATATGGCGGTGGACATAGAGATTTTCCTCCCCCATGTCCAGAGGCGTATGGTCCCAGTATCTAACAAAGTACTATGCCCCGAAGACCGAAATAAACAAAATGAAATTTAGTTGAGAGCAGCGGTTATGAAGCCTGCGTATCACAAGTAACAGCAAAAAAAAAATCGTTCACTCTATATATATAATATTGTCTTTAAAATGCATTTTTATGTTATCTTCCTGTTATTGATCGAGATGGTATCAGATTGTTGCTTGCGGTTTATAAAGTACATAATTAAATTATAAAATATAAGGAAGGTTTATGTGTTATGTGTTTGGAATGAAGAACTTACTTCCCCGGGTCTTTTAGATTCATCATATAACTAATAACTATTTGTTTACTAGTTTGCACCGTATATTCACAAGCATTCCAATAATACTAGAATTATTTCCAACTAAGAGTGCATAAAACTCCACTTATTTCACAATGATTAAGCCTCTACAACAGAGAACTTATGCCAACCCGAAGATTGTATAATTAGCCAAAAAAAACTTCAGTTATTGGTATGAATTCATATTATTTGTTTAATTGATCATAAAACTACGTGATACCTATACCCACCCTCACAGATACATTGTAGTATTAAATACATAGATTGATAGCAGTTACGGCAGCTTAGTGTATAAGGCCGTACGCTTTAGAGCTAAAATTCTGTCCCCTGTCGGTTCGCTCCCTGTCTGATAAGAAGCATCATCCTTTATCACATTGCACTCAGAAGCTGCCTTGCATTCGGGAGGTCGTGGGTTCGAGTCCCCTGACCGCGTCATACCAAAGACTTTAAAAATGGAATAGTCACTTGTAACCCTTGCCTGACGAGCAAATAATGGGTAGTGCTACGACTGATTGACCAGTGTCAGAATAATGTGACTGGGTGGGTGGGGGTATCATGCCTACTACGGCGTGGTATTCCAGTGTGGCAGCACTATAAAGAAACCATTGAGTTCGCTGCTTCAAGTAGACATATCATCACATCACACAACAACACACAGATAAAAGTCCAGACATTGTGCCTATAATCGTCGGGTAGGACGCCTGTCGTAGGTGGAGGATGTCCCAATATTACACAAGTAGGGTTTTGGTGTCAGACCGGTGAAAATCACGCCATTCATTCACAATATGCGTATTTTGAAATAAACATGTGTCAAAACCACATCTCTACCTAACCTCTGTGCTCATACTCTCCAAAGAAATATTTCTAACAAACACAGTAAAATACTTACTATTCATGACAACAGTCATAATACTTTAACATCAGGTTAGATTTAACAATGAAATAAAAACTAATCTTGGGAAAAACACATGCAAATTAGAAACTTTGGATATTTTCAAGGAACTATTTTAGCACCCTACGACCCGGAAGTACTTCCTGACTGGTCTGACACCTAAATGAGCGACATTTGTCAAAAATATGTATCGAATACATTTAACTGACCAATAAGGTTGACCGAATGGAAAATCAGATGCTTTTGCAAGGACCTATTATCCTTTCGGTTCAATTCCTGCATGCAAAGAACCATTCTACTAATAGAAATCAAGGATGTTAAGACCCGGTATACAAAACTTGAAAAAAAATGCCAAAATAAATGAACCATTTGGTATATTTCAATCAAGTAAAGTTTTCAGTTATCAAAATAACTCATGCATGAAATTTCTTCAATTTTGCATGGAGAAACAGACATTCTGTTAAATTCCAACAATGTTGAGGCACAAAATAGACCATAAGGCTAATTTTACATTTACATGCACAATGTCCAATAAAATATACAATTTGGCAATAAAATGCAAGAAAAAACAGACAAAATTGAGGTAATGACTCAAAAACTAAGCCTACCCATATGCATGTAGCAGTTTTAAAGCCAACTAATACATTCAAGTCTTGGGGAAACAGCAAGACAAACTGAATCACACACCAGAATAGTATATATTTCAGTGGAGTATACCGTTATCTCTAACAAAAAAAACAAATTAATGTGTTAAATTACAATTGTATGCCATTTCATAGTGATTTCATCCGAATTAATGAAGGAAAATGGGTGAGATTTACACAATGTTTGGCAAAAAACTAAAATAAATGCTGAATTCCACAAATTTCTGTATATTTCAGTTTCAGATTTTAAAACCCATCATTTCGTACAAAATGTACAGGTTCTCAGACTTACGATACAAAGTAAGACTCCTCCTATAGTCACGTCATGTCAAAATGTCAGTACCGATACATTTTCAAATGTTAGCCTCATACGGTACCTTACAATAATAAAATTGCTATTTATTGTAGAAAATGTGATTTATGAGTTATTACCTATTACCACTAATCCACTTAAAGACACTTGAGATCCTACTTAAAGTGCTTTAGGGCCAATACAAATCACTGAGTGCGCGTTTTTGTATTACGTTTTCTCGTTTTATTTTATGATATGATTAAACACAGACTCCTGCGGGGACCCGTGGTTTGGGTTGAAAAAGCTTGTATGTTGTGCTAATTGAGCCACGGGGCCCGTTGTCAGTCTTGTGTAATATATTAAATTAAGATGCATTATTAATTCAAGATAATAATTAAGTATGTTGTGCGAGTCGACATAGTGCGTGCGTGATGTTTTTGTATTACGTTTTCTCGTTTTATTTATGATATGATTTAAGACAGACTCCTGCGGGGACCCATGGTTTGGATTGAAAAAGCTTGTACGTTGTTCAAACTGAGCCATGGGGCCCGGTGTCAGTCTTGTGTAATATATTAAATAGGACACATGACGCTGGAAAAATTAATTATCGAAAAAAAAAACGAAAAAAAAAACGCCTCGGTAGTCTCAGTTGTAATAAATATAATTAACGGGATTAACGCATTGATCCCGATTTAATTAGTAGCCTTACTGTAAATTATATTTGACTTCGTATCTTACGATTATGACGCTATTATTTTTTATCAAGTCATTTCTGAACTAATTCTGAAAATATTTACCCCTGATTGTTAATTGTTTATGCATCATTTAAATATTTAATGTTCGTTTTGTGTCGTTATTAATATGTTGTATTTACATCCTAATAACTTATATCTTGCAGTATAGTATAAAATTTCTAAGGACGCTTTACTTTCTAGTTACTGGACCAATCTATGAATGTCACCAGTTTTTGTTTACTCATGTGGAAATGATACGAATATCTAAGGTTGACTGACGTAATATGCATCCTTGAACTTCTATTTACATATTTTGTAATGACTATGTATTTTCTTCTTCATATTCCTATTCCATATAGACTCTTAGTCAAGGTGACTACTTCTTATGTTCTACATTTCCGTTCTACGTTCCAACGTTAGTGCTTCCTAGCAGCATCTCACCTTATACTCTTCCTGTCAGTAGAATAACTTAATTGTATATTGAAACTCCCCTATCTACGGTGAGAATAGGTTTATTTACCCCTGTGCAATCAAGAGTTAAGGGTTCCAAATGCCTAAACATTTTCGAATTGGTAACTTGGATGGCGTTTATACTATTCAAATCTGGCGATATTGAACTTAATCCAGGACCCGACACATATATTCCCAATACTGATGCATTCAGACAACACTTATCGATAGTTCACTATAATGTTCAGAGTTTTCTGCATAAAAGAGATATTCTGTATGCTGAGTTGAGTCATTTTGATATACTTGCATTTACCGAAAAATGGTTAAGTGCTATTACATCAACCGATGATATTTTATTACGAATTTTAGTACCCCATTTCAGAGAGACAGACCATCCGACAATCATGGTGGAATTATTGTTTACGTAAATAATGATTTAAATGCCACTAGATGACCTTGAACTACCCAATATTGAGTGAATATGGTTGGAAATACCTTCACATAATAAAAAAATACTATATGGAATCATTCTAAAGACCTCCAAATTCAAATGCTCAAATACTTTCAAGTATTGAACAATCTATAGGATTAGCCATCGAAACAAACATATCTGACATATTCATAGCAGGTGGTTTTAATCTTGATATGAATAAACCGCAATCCGCAAATAAAATAACAGACGTATCAAATCAATATAACCTTACTCACCCTATAAGAGAACCAACACATTTTACTGAACATTCCAACTCAATAATCGACTTACTGCTACTCTCAAACCCAGGAAACGTTACTGTATGTGGCGTCGGAGTACTTTTTTAACTCAAAACGTAAGATAATTATCATTGCCCTATTTTCTGTTGTTATAAATACTCTAAACCGAAATATAATGAATACAAACGTACAATATGGCAATATGACAGAGACGACTACGAATCTCTTATACGAAATGCAGCAGACGTTAACTGGGACCCGTGTTTTCATACCGACATTGACATATACGCAGACAATATATCTAACAAAATACTTAATCTAGCTGATGAAACGATTCCGAAAAAATAAAATAATGTAAGACCTTCAGAACCACAGTGGTTACATAATGATATTCGAAAAGCAATGAGAAAACGGAAGAAATTATATGACAAAGCCAAACGAACGAATAACGAGGGACACTGGGAAGAATACAAACGAATTAGAAACTAAGTTACAACTAAGATACGAAATGCAAGAGAAAATCACTTTGTAAAACTAGCTGACAAATTACATTCAAACATACTTTCTCCTTCTGATTGGTGGAAAACATTGAAATATTTTATAAGTCCAAACAATCGTTCGTCATCTATTCCTCCGTTAAATCATAATGGAAATACATACACAGACAACAAAGACAAGGCGAATTTATTAAATATTTTTTCAAAATGCAGTCTAATTTGAATGACATTAACAAGCCACTTCAAGTTTTTGATTTTGATCCTAGAAGGCCAACGCTAAGCAGGATTAACATAACACCGATTGAAGTCAAATCTTTTTGCAAACCTTAAAGCTAGGCAAGGCAGTAGGGCCAGATAATATTAACGACAGAGTACTTAAAGAACTAGCTTCCAAATTAGCTTCGCCATTATCAACTCTCTTTAATAGGTCTCTGGCTATTAGCAAAATTCCTTCTCAGTGGAAGTTATCCTATGTATGTGCGGTTCTTAAGAAAAATGACCCTTAAGGATAGCCAACTATCGAACTATTTTACTCCTCAGTACACTAGACAAAGTTATGGAAAAAGGTATCCACAAACATGATTTTTTTTTCTCTCTCAAATCATGTCATAACTGCTCTTCAATCGGGTTTCGTTCCTGAAGACTCCACGGTTAATCAATTAGTTGATATATATAATACGTTCTGCAAAGCTCTTGATGATGGCAAAGTAATTCGAGCAGTCTTTTGTGATATTTCTAAAGCTTTTGATAGAGTTTGGCATAAAGGATTGATTTTTAAATTAATGACAGTTGGTATAACGGGCTCTCTCTACAAAGCGTTATACTACCTGGTGAAATCTCCGATAGTGGAAACATAAATGCTGGAGTGCCTCAGGGATCTATACTGGGACCACTGTTATTTCTTGTTTACATTAATGACATGGTTGAAAATATTAACTCAACTATTAAATTATTTGCCAATGATACAAGTCTTTACGTTATAGTTGACTCTCCAAATATCGCTGCAAACATAATAAATAATGACCTGCTAACAATACATGATTGGGCGGACAAATGGTTGGTAGATTTTAATCCCAACAAAACAGAAACTCTCCTAATCTCCAGGAAAATAAACAAACCATTGCATGCTCCTCTAATGATGAACGCTGTTATTATTGCAGAAGTCGAAATACATAAACATTTAGGTCTCACACTTTCAAGTAATTGTACATGGAATTACCACATAGATGCTATTAAAGAAAAGGCATGGCAACGCGTAAATGTAATGCGAACATTACAAATTAAGTTAGACAGAAAATCTCTGGAAATAATATTCTTTACATTTATTCGTCTGACTCTTGAATATGCCAACGTCGTATGGGACAACTGTACTAAAGCGCAAGAGCTTGAATTAGTGAGGCTGCCAGAATTGTGACAGGAACAACCAAACTTGTATCCCTAGTAGCCTTTAACCGCGAAACTGGATGGGAATCTTTGAAAGCTAGAAGACGAAAGCATAGGCTTTTATTATATTATACAATGAACGCAAACTTAACTACAGCCTTTTTGTCATCCCTTGTCCCAGATAACGTTGGAAACCTTGTTAACTACAATTTAAGAAACGTTGGAAACGCAAGAATAGTCCACTGTAATTCACAGCTTTACGCCAATTCTTTTCTCCCATCTACAATCCGTGAATGGAACGAACTTCTCCCATCGGCGAGAAATTCCGAGTCTATTAGTGTTTTTAAATCTAGATTGGATAGTTAATTGGACTACTGTTCCACAATACTACTTTACTGGTAATCGACAGGCCCACATTCTCCACACACGCCTTCGCACTCACTGCAGCAGCTTAAATCAGCATTTATTTTCAAAAAAACATTGTAGAAAGTCCACTATGTGTATGTAGATCCTTAGAAGACACGAATCATTTCCTATTGCACTGTCCACTGTACACCCCACAGAGAATAGTAATGAATAATGAGTTGCTACACTTGATCGACGCAATAACACTAGACACCATACTTTTTGGTGATGAAACACTTTCTCTAGACGTAAACACACAAGTTTTCAAAATAGTCCAAAAATATATACTCAATACGAAACGGTTCCTGTAAATTGCATACACTTAACTTTAGGAATTTGAGAAAATTAATTTGCTAAACAGTATGCCAATCTGAAAAATTGCTATCATGCTCCCTACAAGCTGAATCTATCGCTATAACAATACATTAGTATGGGGATAAGCGCCTATATGCTTGCTGAGGAATGTCGCACACACACACTCTCTCTCTCTCTCTCTCTCTCTCTCTCTCTCTCACTTAACATTTCTATATTTGTAGTAATTATATATTAAACACTTAACTAGCCTTTTGATGGCATGTACTATGATATCACGAATAATGTAAACTTGTGCCATGACTAGAAACTTTGGATTTTTTCAAGGAAATTTATTCTTAGAGCTCAGGTATTCGTTAACTTCTGTTTATGAATGATATGTGGGAATCATTATTACTATTAAAATGAATTAGGCATCTTTACCAGTAAACATATTATAATTTTCAACAGTTTTCCAACGAGCAAGATGACTATTTACGATTTATGAATCGTGCATAGTCGGTCGATCCCGTCATTCTTCTAGACCATACGTGACGTAGTCTAAATCGTCTGCGAGTCTTGTAAACGTTTGTATTTAAAATCAGTCCCATGAATTGATAAAATTGCGAATGTTCTGAGATAGACTGGATACTCCCCGCTTTAATACTCAAAAGATTTAAATTATTCGGCATAAATGGTTTATATACCATTTGGCTGGGTCGCCTTTTTTTACAACTATTGAGCCTATTGCGTGTTGGATGAAACACAGTCATTTATCCATGAGCAGTTTTGAAAACCATCACAGAGACGGCTATAATAATATATATGATGTGTTGATACAACTAAAAAAAAACAGCACTGGTTTTTACAAAGGTTTAATTTAAAGCAACATTTTGGACTGATTTAACCAGTGCATGGTAATACCGGATGTAAAATCGAATCATTATCAGGCAAAAAATAAACCTACTAATTAAAAAGTATGGTCAATATCAATGTTAGTGTTACCCACCGTGGATGTATAATGGCCGTTTCCATCAATGTTTTGCTTAAATCTGACTGTTAGAGAATATAGTCTGGCGGGGAACACAATGTCTTGTTTTCTTGGGAAGGCATAAGTGTAAGATTGAGGTTTGGTGCACCCAAGAACCTCAGTTAAACCCTCAGCGTCCTATTTGCCACTGAGTGTTCCAATGCCATATTGTCAACCATTTTGTGTTTGTGATGTCACATACCTTGCCCCTTATTGGTCCGTGTGATTGTTGTTTTGTATGCTATGTTCATTTAATGCTATATGTCCTGATGTCCTGTTAGTCTTTTATATCTATTTGTTTTCGACGCATAAAATCAGTCAGGTTTATAAAGTTTTGAGTATTGTTGTTTTTGGGTTTTTTCTTGTTTTTTTTCTGTTTTTTTAATCGAAGGCTGAAATATTTATTAGCACGATCTTTTTTTGGTGAACATGGCTCAATTTTTCGAAGAAAACGGAAGCTGTTCTACCTGATCCGGCTTTAGTGGCTCCGTCGGGGTCGGCGTTGCTTCTTACATTACTACTCATGAACAGACTCAATAAAACCGAGTCTGCTTATTTATTCTCTTAATTGTGTTTGTTGCTCCCAAAGGATCACCTTCATCAGTATTTATTAACCCTTACCATCTAAAAGTAGACTCGGAACTACTTACATTTGTGATCTAGCAAAGTCATAACTCGGAGTATTCACTCACACATTCATTTTTTATCTGAATCATTAAGTGCTTTAGCTGTTCAAAATAAGATTTAGCTAACTGGTTAAATCATAGAAAAATACGAATGAAAGTTTAGGTTAATAGGCGATAATAAATATTTAACAACTCATGGAGTCTTAATACAAACAAAATACATAATATTAGTAAATAAGGGGACCTCTTGGAGGCAACAAACACAAACAACAGAGATAATTTATTATGCAACACCACTTAAGAAGTATTCTGTTTTAAAGGCACACAGATTGGGCTTGGTGATCCCAAAGGATCAGTAAGTATTAACATTACTGATTTGTAGTCGTGGCCGCCCCACAGCACTAAACAAACGCACTAAATACTGAAAAGTGGATCTCTTGGAAGCAACAAACACAAATAAGAGAGAAAAGTAGCAGACTCGGTTTTATTGAATCTGTTCAAGAATTGACTTTAGCATATTACAAGCTAGTCATCAATCAATGCATCATATCGGTTTATGCAATATAATGTAACTACTTATCCGTTAAAGCTACAGAGTCTCTATATCAATCGATTTCTTCTTTGTATGCGTGTCTTTATTTGTAATTTCATGTTCACCAGCTCATGTCGAAATCGGGTATTTAAGCGAGCAAATATAGTGCATGAAATCATTTACTGTATATACATCGACCAGTGCACATCGTACCTATACACAGGTAACAGTAATTTTTACCGAAAAAAAAAGTTAGCTTCTTTCGGGGCTCGAACACACGACCTTCTGATTTCAAGTCCTGTGCTCTAACCACTGAACTACAACGCTACTTGAGAAAATAGTATACTAACTACCATATATTATGAGGCAAAATAACTTAACATATTTGAACGCAACTAAAGTTTGATCAATACATATGCAGTCCATATTGTCGCACGTGTAAATTAACATTGCCTGGTGTAATACTGTATCTTATCAATATGAAACTAATACTTCGTCTCAAATAAACCATATATCGACTTGTTATTTAGCGCTTGATGAGTTTGTGTGCGCGCTCTTGTTATTACGTAATGCCTATTTAGTGTTAAAAATGCTACAAAATACAAATAAATAGCAGTGGTCTAGAGGTTCAGCATACATCTTCCAAATCTTACAAGTGCAAAGGCTGTGGTTCAAATCCCGTTCCGGGCAACTATTTTTTTATCACATATATTCTGGAGCCGTATATTTATCGATGTTACCTGTACGAAGGCTAAATAAAAATGTGAAATTTTACGTATCGATTTCTCCTTATATACCGACTTTTGGGGTGTTCGTCGATTTGAAACTACTACACACGTGACTCATTCATATTCATGAGTTATTATCAGTTACAATAGGGACTGTACAGCTTTAAGAGCTATTGACGATTGCTTTACGTTTTGCAGTGCAGATACACGAATGTTTCCCAATTACCGGCTCTTTGTTGGATATTTGATAGACGCACTTTGTTTCAGCACCATTAACATTATGACAGAAGTGGAATTTTATTTTATTTTACATGGAGATGGACATAATTGAGGTATTAATATAATGCTTTTGAGTAATCACTAAAGCCACAGTATAGAACATGGTTATACGTTATACGTTTTATGATGTAATCGAAACTCCCATGTGAGGTAAACTCAACAACTTCTTAACTATATCGATAATAATAAAAACATATAATAGAAAGCTTGGGTAGGAAATAGTACTTATAAAACTTCAATGGATTCCCAAAAGGGCCTGAGGTGCGCAGCTGCGTTTTCATTTCGGTTATATATATATATATAGAATATGAGTGCTATGGATAAATCATATTTGGTACTTACTTAAAACATTTCTATATTTTAATAAGAGTACTACTAGAGTAACTAGTTTGTATCACCTCGAGTAGGTAAATGGCTGATCAGGATCACTCAAGAGGCGTTAGAGTGCGATCAAATTCTGGCATTCATTCTATCACTCACTATACAGTTTACTCCCTTGAAGCCATAAAAAGTAATAGTGTGTTTTTCGGTTTTACATGTTTTTAATAATTGTTCACAAATATTTTTGTTATTGGAGGTGAGATGAACACAATCGGAAAGATTAGATGACACTGTCACCAAACTATGACCGTTTTCATGGATGTTGAAGACGAACAGGAATGCTGGTCTAAAGTATATAATGGAGACCCAAATAAAAACAGCTCAAAAATGCGTGTTTAACGTACCAGGTTTTTTTTACATTTTCGTGTGGACAAAAAGTGTGTGTTATAAAAACAAATAGTGTTTTTTAGCTTGTAAACTTTGGTTGACTGAATGCTTCATTTACTTTTATATTAAAATGGCCAGTAAACGTTACTCACATCAGCCAATATATTTAAATTGCACTATGTTATGATACCTTTACCTTTTATACGGCGTACTTACCGATAAACTATTACTTAATACAAAAGCAAACAACAAGTATAATTTGTTAAACTTAGGTCTGCTGAAGAAGTACAACACCAACCTTAAAACGTGTCTTCGACTAGGATTATCACAAGTTTTATTCTATGCAGATGTGATCTATAAACTTCGGAAATTCAAGGGACTGGGGATTTCCTCACCACTTTACAAAATTAATCAGGAAAATCGTCAGAAAAAGATACGAGTTTTTGGTATTACAACGCGTTTTATGCTGGGTTATTGACCCCTCCAAAGTATGTCACTACGCATCACTTTCCATGTCTCCATGGAACTCCATGATTGCACCTTCTGTAACCCTGAAATGAACTTTCCCTCTCCTTGGCTGGAACTGCTGTGGTTGTTCAGCACAATTCTGGATACATCCTGAGGTGTTTTTAAATACGCTTTTATATAGTTTTACAATAACATATACAGTGCATTGGGTAGTAAAGGATCTTTATGGTCAAACGCGTAAACATAAAACTAAAGGAAACTTTCAAGACAGTTTCTTATTATATTCTGCTCTCTCACCAATAAGCTAACCAACATTATCATGAACTATGCCTTATACTTTTGTTAGTTAACAGTTGAAAATCTGGTATTTTGCCTGTTTACGGAATCAATGTCCCGAAAAGTTTAAAACTCAAGATCATGGATCTTGTGAAGATCAGGCCTGAGCATTTTACACAACAGTGTATTAAAAAAACATCTGTCCATTTTTTATTTCATTTTAACTGTATTTTAACTGTATTGTTTTTTCATTTAAAAAGCTCAGATACTTCAGGCAGTAACGGATCACTTTTCTTGATAGGTGCTACACTAAGCAGGTAATTACTCAAGGAAATAGTGCCGAATATTTGCGCTAATGTATAGTTTTATGCTTATATGATCAATCTTTAAATATGGAAAGTTTCATAAAAAAAAAAAATGCATAAGAGCTAAATAAATGAAATGTAAACATAAACTGATCCGCTACTACCGCAAACACTACGTGTATCGTTTCCTAATTTCTCTGGAAGTAGACTTTATTTTCTTTTGATGGGATGTACATTTATTTATACTGTCTTGTCAATGCGAGCGCTGAAGACAGGATACTTGCGAGGTATGTACACTTAACACAGAGTTAAGCTAGCCAGTGGTCCATATTGCCTATGGAGCGTTCCAAATCGGTAACCCTATCTTCACCGCCTTTTGTATTGCGTATTGTCCATTTCATTGTATAGTTAATTTGCTCTTTCTTTGTGGTACTGTGCGGACCTACGGTGTCATTGAGTTTGAGTGCTGTGATTTTTATAGGACCATTTTTCTCATTTTTATATGGTTGTACACATTTCAACACACTACTACAAAGCACTCTATGCATAATGTCATCCGTTGAAATGTGTATGTAGTAATACAGGTACACATTATACTTGATCAGAGGCTAAGCGTTCACCAACATTAAATAGACAAGACAGTTCAGTATGCTTGCGTATTCATGATTTAATGAGGTTTGTGATAGGATTACTGAGCAGCGTAGAGTTTCAATCAAACCAAGTCTGCTTCCTGAATACGCTTATCTACGTGATCATCTTTCTTATGGAAGTAGTACAGATATGGAGTCATATTGTAAACATGAACAGGTACTTTATATGTATAGTACATTTACTTTGAATAATATACAACTACATCAACGATAATGATTCTCTTAACATCAGGTTAAGACAATTCAAACAATAGCGGGTTGTATAAGGAAGACAGGAAATTGCCGTGCCAGCATGACATTATACAACACACACTGTCTTATGCGAACTGGCAATTTTCACACCCTGTAATGCGAACTGGCAATTATCACACCCTGTAATGCGAACTGGCAATTATCACACTCTGTAATGCGAACTGGCAATTATCGTACGATTTGCCTTATTGGCGTAGGACAGTATATATTGATATATTTTTTTATCTAATGAATCTTGATAATAACCGGTATGTTGCTGACATTCTATTCTATAAGGAACATTGATTCCAAGCCAGTGCTTAATGTCTTTTTGTACCAACCATGACATGGAAAAATTACTATCTATATATTTATGCTGAAGCAGGAACGTTTAACTGAGCACGTTCCTGGTTGAACGTAAACTCTACGACTGATCAGAAATAGTAAAAATCAACAAATCAAGTGTAACCCAAATAAAATTCTGGACGTTATAATGTGTCTTTTGTTACTCTCATGTATAAATGCTATATAAGTGTACATGTTTGTTGATCCAGTTGTCAAGTTGTTTCTAATAATAGCACATATATAAATAGCTGGATTGTGTACTATTATTAGGACTGTTTGATTTACATCCAGTGTTATATAATATTCTAGTAATGTCTAGATTAGTATTTACATCATGTTATACATCATATGACTGTTAAGAGTATCTAAAAACAACTTGTTTTTATCTTACTGGAATGTTCTAGGGTTCTGTGACATTCTTTGATAGTATAAATACAGCCTTTTGGGGTTGTTGTTTTTGGTTTCAGTATAAGTCAAAGTTTGAATATCTGGGTATTTTAATTGAGACGTTACAAAATAGTACATGCTGTGAATTAAAATATATTGTGAGAAGATAATACAAATATTGTGCTCATCTAGTGACATTGGATTATTGGATTATTGGATTATTTGGACAGTTGGACTATTGTGAATTATTAAACGAGGAAAAACTTGGAAAATGGATTAAATGGACACTTGGCAACTTTTATTAAAGGGACACTTGACAATTTATATTAAAGAGACACTTGCTAATATGACTTTTTATTCGTATATTGGATTTCAAAAAAATACTGGATCCATTAAATGTATTTTCAGTAAGTGAATATTTTCCATTTTCATTGTAGTATATAAATAAATGTGTTGATTATATTTTAAAAACAGTTGTTGCTGGTTTTATTTCCTTTCTTGTTGCCCATTTTACCCGTAACACTATCAATATTCACAGTCACTTCATGACATACTTCAACAAATAATAATATCGTCTGGCAATCATGAGTATTAAATACAAACATTGACGATGTGCTAATGCTTTCTTTGCATAAGGGATTGTTAGACATGGCTTTGGAGGTTTATTGAATTTCCTGAATGTAAAGTGTTGTCATGGGGAAATATGTATATTATAGTGGAATGCAAATGTGAGATATGCTCATCGTACTGAATATTGACGGTTATACGAAATATGTATATTATAGTGGACTGTAATTATGAGATATGCTCATCGTATTGAATATTAACGGTATTATAGTTGTCATAAATAAATATGTATATTATAGTGGAATGTAATTATGAGATATGCTCATCGTACTGAATATTGACGGTTATAGGAAATATGTATATTATAGTGGACTGTAATTATGAGATATGCTCATCGTATTGAATATTAACGGTATTATAGTTGTCATAAATAAATATGTATATTATAGTGGAATGTAATTATGAGATACGCTCATCGTACTGAATATTGACGGTTATAGGAAATATGTATATTATAGTGGACTGTAATTATGAGATATGCTCATCGTATTGAATATTGACGGTTATACGAAATATGTATATTATAGTGGACTGTAATTATGAGATATGCTCATCGTATTGAATATTAATGGTATTATAGTTGTCATAAAGAAATATGTATATTATAGTGGAATGTAATTATGAGATACGCTCATCGTACTGAATATTGACGGTATAGAGTTGTCATAATAGTCGACTGTAATTATGAGATATGCTCATTGACGGTATAATGTTGTCATAAGGAAATATGTATATTATAGTGGATTGTAAATATGGGATATGCTCATAGTACTAAATATTGACGGTATTTTATACGAGTATCCTGCCCGTGTGAATTGTGCTTTCAAATGTTTCGTTTATGTGTGCATTATTAAGTGTATGCTCGTTTATACCAATCATTGAAACAGAGAGTAACTGGTACATTGGCCCGCGATTATACCTTGAATACCATTTGTAAATGTATTTTTAAATAATACACTTGCCACTGAAATAAAATAATTACGTTCTCACTTACTTGCTTTCTTACTTACACTACTTTTCACGAAATCCCTCTTCCAACAATTCCAAACCCAGGCTAAGGATCTTCAACTGAAGATCTCCGTTCTAAGACTGATCCAAGTGATTATACGAACTCAAAACCCTCAATAGGTATGCCTGTATTCTGACCGTTACAATACGGCGTCAAGTGTTCGATATAATGTTTATGCCAGTCTGTGTCCATTATACTACAGTAACAAGTAAAAGACAGGATTGACCACAAATCATTCATTACATGTCAAAAGCATATTAATAAGACTGGTTTATGCAGCCTTATGAATATGCCTAACTTATTGTAAATTATTCATATAATTTGCATGAAACAAAACGCATTTAATTTATTGTATCTCCTTGATCATTTCCTTACAGATATCGATGGAATTTATTGTATTGTAGATGACAAATTAGCATATAACAAGGCCATTATTATCATGTGATTTCTACTCTATTTTTTTAATAATAAGTAGATATTAGTGGTAAATACAGGCTTGTACACTTTAATGTTAACTATGCAAACTGTGTACGCTACATTCAGTATAGTTATTATACTTCATTACATTTCTGTGGGTGGATTATCATGATTTCTCGGTATTTTTTTTAAATTTATAATCACATATATTATTAACTAACTCCGAAAAAAAAATACCTAACTATGCATTTCTGCTATTCAGAATAGTTCATTATGTCCGACTTAACCCGTTTGTGTTCGTGATGTCACACCCCTTCCTTCTTCTTTCTATTAACGTTGTAAGTGTTGTTTATGTTAATACGTGTTTGTGATTGACTGTATGCTATGAAACTACATTTTCTGTTCGGATTGTATATCTACTTTTAATGATAAGGGAAATCCTGAAGGTTAACATACACATGATTTATATAAAAGTCGCCATATGACCTTAGCTGTTGGTGCGACTATAAAATCCACCTATACTTTTAATCAACACATATACATTATTGCATGTTCTGAACACCTGGCCTGGAATTCACCAAACATTCTTTAGACTATTCTTAGACTTGAGCTCAAGTACTCAACTTTCAATCTCAAATATTCCCATGACCTTTAAAGATATGAAATCTGCTATTTAGTAGTATGTATTATACTTATACATAGCAGCTTGTTATGAACGTTTATCCTTTAAGAATATTCTCAAAATGGTTGGTGAATTCAAGGCCAGGACAGAGTTTTGATGAACGGTTTTGTAATGTAATTTTGTCGTTATTTGGCGGGTTAGTTTATTTTAATCGTTTCAGTTTTCAGTATGACCTGTTTGACTTGTTTGACCTGGTTTATTTTACCTATTAATAAAACCATGCAATCTATAATGACAATAAAGTCGAAATGTAGGTCAACACATAGATCACGGATACCCTCATTTGTAATACACAATCAGTATGATCAACTATCAAAATTACCTTTAAATTGCAATGTCAAGGTAGGTCATCAAAGGGTCAACAACTTTTAAAATAAAACGTGTTTACTATAAGTGAAACAATTTGCTATCATATTGTCTTAAACGTGCGTTATTTTGTTAGCTTATTATTATTGATCTAGATGTTATTTAGATTTCTTCTGTTAAAGTACATAATTAAATTATAAAATATAAGGTAGGTTTATGTGTTTTAATTGTGTTGTAGCAGTATTTAGTCTATAGTTCATTTAATGAAAATTTTCATTGGAATGAAGAATTTATATAATAAATAACTATTTGTTTACTAGTTTCCGGCCAAGCCTTCCAACATGTACTAATTATTTCCAACAAGAGTACATAAAACTACACTTATTTCACAATGATTTTTTTGTTTCTACAACAGAGCACTTATATCAACTCGAAGGTTGTATAATTATCCGAAATAGCGTCAGTAATTGAGATCAATTCATGCTATTTATTTTATTGATCATGAAACTGCGTGATAATTACACTATATGCCTAGCCATTCTCACAGATACGTTTTAGTATTAATGTTTATTTATTTTATTAAAGTCTCATCATAGTATATACAGTCTACAATAGCATAAAACAACAACACATAATATTATACACCATGTCACTCTTGTAAGAGTTATAAGAGACTAAAAGATATATATGATATCTTCTAAAAAATATACTATATTTTACAATATTAATACTATATGTCATACAATTATCACACAATTCTTCTTTTTTTTTTTCTTTTTTTTTCTTTTTTTTCTTTTTTTTCACAGCAATTTACCACATTACCATATTCATTTAATTTATTTTTACAATGATAAGAATTGAGCTATAATCGTTAATCCTGAGCAGAGTGTACTTATAAGTATAATTACAAAATGCTCTAAAAAAGTATTAAAATAAACTTTATATTAAAACACTGAATTTATGAAAACTGCACCATGATGGCATTAGAAGTGCTTATTAAAAAAAAAACATTTTAAAAAATTAATTATCATCTCAAATCAGATTTGCTATGACCTGATTAACAATCATTGCTCAAATATAAATAAAACAATTACATATATATTAAATTAACATAAGATATCAACATACATATACAATATTAACACATTGTTCACATAGAAATATATATTTACACTTCAAACAAATTAAATCTAAATCAAGCCTACCGATAAAGATAACTTGATCTTCTTTGCAATATTTTGAAGCAGGTTTTGGCACATATTCTAATCAGATTTACATTATTAAATAGAAAAACTATCTTCTGTTCGTCTGTATAGTCATTGAAATTTGAATCGAGTAAGAATGCATAATCAATCATTTGTAATCGTATATCATTATATAATGGACATGAAAGTATAACGTGAATCTCATTTTCTACAGTATCATCACAAAACGGACACACTCTTTCACAAACTGGAAGCCTTTCATAACGACCAGTTTCTAAACGAATGGGCGCAACACCACACCGAAATCTAGATAAAGCAGATCTATGGTTGCGTGGTAGAATCATTGTACAATATTCTTCGGTTTTAAAAACACTTTTAAATAATTTGTAAGTACGTAACTTGTTTCCACCTGTACTATTTCTACTATGTTCAAGGTTAACAATATTGAACCAATCATATTTATACTTATCAATAAACGCCCTGTTAACATTGCCAAGCATAGTTCGTTTTACTAAAACAGTATCCATATTAGTTATAACATTACAATCAATATTAGAGAAATTAGTCTTAACTCGATATGGCCAATTTTTACATCTAGAACTGTTTAAATTATAACAATAAGTAAAAACTTGTTTATTAAATCGTGTTATCGGCATGTAATTCAGTCGAATCCAATAAGTGGACACAGTGGTTAATTGTCTAGCAAAGACTGGCTTCCATGCCATATCACCAGCCAAAGCAGCTGACGGTGCATTACGTGTCGTGCCAAGAAATGCTCGCATTGCTCTATGCTGTAGGGCATCTATGCATGAAAAGGATCTAGTACCCCAAATGGCTGCACCGTAAGCTACAATGGACCATACCATTGAATCAAACAACTTTGTATAAACATTATATGGCATACCTCCTAGTGTCTTATATTTAGCAATTAATAAGCCTAGTGCTCTACTGGCTGACTTAGAAACAAATGAAGCTGTGACGTTAAAGTCTAGAAATTCGTCTAGAATCAGACCAAGATAAATATATTTGTCCTTAACATGGATATCAAATTCACCACATTTAAAATTAAAAACTGTCTTTTGAACACTTCTAGGTCTGAAGTGAATAACGTTTGTTTTTAATTGATTTATTGACATAAAATTTGTGTTACACCACTCGGATAACAAGTTAAGCATCAGCTGTAAATCAGTTTCAGTTTCAGCCAGAAGAACAATATCGTCAGCGTATAACATAATACAAGCTTTTTGTCCATTACCAATATCTATACCAATAGCTAAGGCCTTCAATTTACAAGCAAAATCATTTACAAAACAATTGAACAGTAATGGAGATAAACAACAACCTTGTCGTAGACCTGTTTTTACATCAAACCAATCGGTTTTCAAACCATTTATACGGACACATGACGAAACAGTTGTGTATAAAGATTTAACAGCTTTCAACATTTTACCATTTACTCCTATATTACATAGTTTATTCCACAATAAATTTCTATTAATAGTATCATAAGCCTTTTTAAAATCGATAAACGCCGTGAATGTGGAAGCTTTCATTTTTATTCGAGTTTCAATAATGTTAGTTAATGAAGACAAGTGATCTATAGTGCTTCTCTTTTTTCTAAATCCATTTTGTTCGTCCTCTAATTTATTGTTTGCTTCAACCCAAGTAGAAAGTCTTTGATTCAAAATATAACAATACAATTTATACATTGAAGGAGTAATAGTTATACCCCTATAAGACATAGGATCACGTGGATCATTATTAGCAGATTTTGGGATAGGGTTAACAATACCTTTACCCCACTCTGATGGTATACAACCCGTTGTAAAACAGACATTAAACAATACATGTAAAATTGAAATAGATGTATCATTTTTAAAAATTTCTGCAGGTAAACCATCTATACCACATGCTTTATCTTTTTTTGAATTAAAAACTGCTTTATGAATTTCAAAAATAGATATTTCATCTTCAAATTCAGGCATAAAATCATTATTTACAACATTATTGTCATGTACAACATTATTCTGATCAGATGCATTATATAAATTTGAAAAACTAGTTTTCCATTTATTAAGAACAAAATCATTATCATTATTAATCTTTCCTAAATCATCCAAAAATTCCATTGGTATTTTCTTTTTCTTTTGAAATGCAACACCTATCTTACCTATACTTTTCCAAAAATTACAAGAGTTCTTATCAAGATCTAACAATAAATCGTTTTGCATTCTAAACCAGTATAACCTTTTAGATTTTTGAACAGCTTTGCTAAAATCTTTTCTACATCTTACAAAATTAATACGAAGTAATTTTCTTTGACATATATTATGACATTTTACATACAATTTTTCTGCTTGACACACCTTATTCCATAAAATTGATAAATTTTCGTCCCACCAGGGCTTTCCTATTTTTCTACGTTTATTAGACGAAGAGTTATTAATTTTAACCTTCCGTTTATGTAGCCTTTCTGACATTTCATTTTTAATTTGTTCACATAAATCTTGATATGACTTATCGATTTCGTTTTGAGTGCGTAAACTAGACTCGAGACTAAATACCGTATTATGTAAACTCGATACAATATTATGATCAGATAAAAAGGATTCTGGTATATTATGAACATCATATTTTGTAAATGTTTGGTTTGATTCAAATTCTGGTACTGAACGGTCAGAAACGCTACATGCAATATTTAAATTCCATGTAATAAAAGAATGATCTGGAACAGAAACTGGAACAACATCTGTCCTATTAACAAGTTCAGATGGTCTATGTATTGTACATTCAGTAAACATATCTAAATTGCTATGACTAATTAAACAATAATCAACAACCGAAGTACCTTGTGGACGAACACATGTAAAATCATTATTAGTACAATTACGACCATTTAAAACACAAAAGTTACTATTTATAAGAAAATCAATCATCACAGAACCATAATCGTTACTAGTAAAATCAACAATATTTCTGTTTGGCACAACATCAATTCCTTCAATAAAATCAGACATATCACCTATTCTACTATTAAAATCACCACATATAAACACAGTTCCTATATCTTGATATTCATAAATATTAGCTAAAATACTATCATAAAACATATTAACATCTATTTGTCTTGTAGAGTTCTTTGGTGGTAAGTAACATACACATGGAAATAAATAAAAATTGTCAAATCTATGTTTAAGTTTTAACCATAGTATTCCCTCTTTACTATTATCACATATCGAAATATCAAATGTATCTAATAAACTATTTCTTATAAGAAAAGCAACACCACCAGACCCGGACCAAGCATTAATATGTGTATTGGATCTATTATTACTAAACCATGTATATCCTTCAAAATCTATATTGTTATTATCTTTGAGATGAGTTTCTGATATTCCAATTATGTCTAAATTAAAATGACGAATACATGTTTCACGAACACTATAATTGTCGGAATGTTTATCTTGGTTAAAGCCATTCACATTCCAAAATCCTGCTTTTACCTAATATCTGTTTTGTCTATAGTTTCCGTTTCTACTATATGTACCTCGGTGTCTTCCTTCCCGTCCGGCTGTGTCCCATTCTTGGTCTGTATTACGTGATTGTTCTTGACTATGGTGTGAATCTTGCCAGTTACCACGGTCATTGAACATACAGGCACGTTAGTTCAGTGGATAAGTCGTTGCGATATATAGCTAGAGACCTCTGTACCCCATGAGTTTGCTCCCATGAAGCGTCATCATTCATCTTATATTGTTTGTTTCAAACGTTTGACAGCATTGATATTTGCAAATATTTCTTCACCTACATTTATTTATTTATTACTTTTATGATGTTGTTTCTAGTAACCTAAAGCACAATGAGGGACCGATTTCACCAATGTAAGGTAACACTGGATTCAAAGTTGAGTCTTAATTAGATACACATTAAAAAATACTAATTAAACATTGAGGTAAATATTAGTGTTTTAGTTACCTGTCGTGTATTTATAATGGTCGTTTCCATCGGTGCTTTGACTAGCCTCACTGTTTGAGGATATATCCCGTCGTGGATTTCTTTACTTACACTGTCCAGTGTAATGTATGAACATTATTATACAGTAAAAGGTAGGTTTATGTGTTAAGTGTTGTGTAGAGGTACATAGTTCATTTAATGAAAATTATCTTTGGAATAAAGAATTTACTTTCCCGGGACTTTTAGATCATTCATATAATTAATAACTATTTGTTTACTAGTTTGAAACGTATATTCACACGCATTCCAATAATACAAGGGTTTTTTCCAACTAATTGTATATAAAACTCCACTTATTTCACAATGATTATGCTTCTACAAAAGAGAACTTATGCCAACCCGAAGTTTGTATACTTAACAGCGTCAGTAATTGGGATAATTTCATGTTATGCTTTTAATTTGTCATAAAACTACGTGATACCTTCCCACACTGTAAGCTACATTGCCGTAATGATAGCAGATACGGTACTTAGTGGATTATGGTATTGTGCTTTCGTGCTAAAGACGTCTGTCTCCTGTGGGTTCGCTACCTGTCTGCCTTGCGCTTTAGAACTAAAGACTTCTGTCTCCTGTGGGTTCGCTACCTGTCTGCCTTGCGCTTTAGAACTAAAGACTTCTGTCGCCTGTGGGTTCGCTACCTGTCTGCCTTGCGCTTTAGAAATAAAGACTTCTGTCTCCTTTGGGTTCGCCCCCTGTCTGCCTTGCTCTTTAGATTTAAAGACTTCTATCTCCTGTGGGTTCTCTCCATGTCTGCCTTGCGCTTTAGAACTAAAGACTTTTGTCTCCCGTGGGTTCGCTCACTGTCGTCCTTGCGCTTTAGTGCTAAAGACTTCTGTCTCCTTTGGGTTCGCTCCCTGCGGGTTCGCTCCCTGTCTGCCTTGCGCTTTAGAACTAAAGACTTCTGTCTCCAGTGGGTTCGCCCCCTGTCTGCCTTACGTTTTAAAACTAAAGACTTATGTCGCCTGTGGGTTTGCTCCCTGTCTGCCTTGCGCTTTAGAGCTAAAGACTTCTGTCTCCTGTGGGTTCGCTCACTGTCTGCCTTACGCTTTAGAGCTAAAGACTTCTGTTTCCTGTGGGTTCACTCCCTGTCTGAAATAAAGCATCATCCTATTATCACATCTCACTGTGAGACTGATATCCTATTATAGCACAATGTTTACGCAAGTGTAAAATGACTGCTCGGCAGTGAAGCCAACAAGGGTCAAAATAATAAAGGTATTCTCAGAGACGTAATGAACTAACTTCTTATATCTCTGGTATCCTTTAACTGCTGTTATTGAATGATATGCGGGGAACATTATTAATATTAAAATGAACTATGCATTTTCACCATAAAACATATCGACAACGAATTATAAGTTTACAAATGAAAATGAAGGCATTTATGAATTTCCCAATCGTAAATAGTCGGTCGATCCCGTCATTCTCGGGAGCATATGTAACGTAGTGGAGATCGTCTGCGATTCTTGCTTTTTTTAAGACAACGCTTGTGTTTAAAATCAAATGTAAATAATACCTCAACAAAGATTAGACACATGTTAAAATAATTCAATGAAACTTTACACATGTTTTCACTAAAATAAAATGAACCCATAGAGATAAAGTGTCAAATCTATGTAATGCAGTTAAACAGACGTATTTCCATTGTTCAACTTAGTTTCCCAATAAATAAAGAAGACAACACATGTCGAAAGCGCTCTCATCCGACATTTCTTATGTCTACTTTGTATGACGTTAACCTCTTAAAATAAAACAGCAGGTTTTTCAGTATTTTTTTTTTGCATATGGTAGTTCTGAAGTCAAAACAATTTTGCATTTAGTATAGCTAAAATGTTCACTTTTTTCTTCATACAGGTTAAGTACAACGTATTTTATCACATAACTTACGGTGTTCAATATTTTCGATTTACCTCTAGTTATATGTAGTATGCAAATAAGCCTAGTATACGCTGCCTAACATTCTAATCTAACATTCGGTCTCATTCATTATTCATTATTGAATTTATTAAACGAGTTGGAAAAATGATATAATACGAGGCAAAATGATATAATGCGAGGCTCTTGCCTTAAATCATTTTGCCAACTCGTTTAATAAATTCAATAATGAATGAGTACTCATTTACAGAACACCTAACCAAAACACTCAATCCAGCGCAGTCGACAGCGCGGCGGATTTTTGCAACCGGAGGCCCCGAGTTCAATCCTCCGTGGTGCCACTGAGTTCCGTCGGTGTGTTCTTGGGCAAGACACTTTCCCTCAGCCTCGTCTGTCGGATGGGGACGTAAACCGGGTGGTCCCGTGTATCGGTCTATCCTCCGAACACGTAAAAGAACCATAGGAATCTATTCGATAATAAGAGTAGGGCAGGTTCCCGGATTCCTATGTATCCTTCCCCTCTCTCTGGGGCGGCTCCAAATAACCTATACTGTGTTGATGAGCCGTTAATCAACATTCAATTCAATTCAATTCAAAACAAAGAACTCTTTCAAGGATAAGTAGAAGCAGAGTATACGACACCACAGGAAAGGGTTGACGATGACATTCAAAAGAAAACAATTAATCATGACTTAACTTATATACCTGAGCTAATTAGCCAAAAGGGCAAGTAAGCAGTAAATTGCGTTGTGAAGTATGTCTGTAAATGCATAAGCAGGCTAGTTTGTCGAGGTTTCCATATCAAGCATTTTCATTTAAAATAAGTAAATAGCATGCATCTCCGTTCAATGCAACTGCACGTTTCATATGAAACTGAAGCACATTATGAGGGTTTTCATTCGTGTTTTGGTAGAAAACAATCATTCCTGCAGATCGCCTCTAGTCCCTTTAAATCACCTCAGATAAACGTGAATTTCATTTTCAAGATAATTAGTGTGACACCGGCTTAATATGGACATACAAAGATTCATATGAGAAAATACAGACATGTAAATACCGACACTCATCAAAAAAGATGTGAAATTCACACTATACAACAAATCTCCTACATAGACCTCAGTATTTATTTATAAATGGTTACAGCGACTGTACAGAAAAAAGAGTGGATATATTTTTAGTTTTGTTATCTGTCCGTATTTACTCTGTCAGTGTTTACCAGGATCTCCCCTACGTTTGTCCATACATAACCACTGCAGGTAAAGTGCGAATCGAGTTTGAGTTTGTAGATATCAACAAGCTAGTTTGTAGACAGGCATATGATGCTTTGTAGATGTGGAAACCCATATTTGGCAAATAATCGTGATTTTAAAAACTTATTCTCCTGTGGGTTCGCCCACTGTCAAGCCTATCTTTCAAAAAAGGTTGTGAGATTCACACTATACAACAAATCTCCTACATAGACCTCAGTATCTATATATAAATGGTTACAGTGACTGTACAGAAAAAAGAGTGGATATATTTTTAGTTTTGTTATCTGTCCGTATTTCTCTGTCAGTGTTTACCAGGATCTCCCCTACGTTTGTCCATACATAACCACTGTAGGTAAAGTGCGAATCGAGTTTGAGTTTGTAGATATCAACACGCTAGTTTGTAGACAGGCATATGATGCTTTGTAGATGTGGAAACCCATATTTGGCAAATAATCGTGATTTTAAAAACTTATTCTCCTGTGGGTTCGCCCACTGTCAAGCCTATCTTTCAAAAAAGGTTGTGAGATTCACACTATACAACAAATCTCCTACATAGACCTCAGTATCTATATATAAATGGTTACAGTGACTGTACAGAAAAAAGAGTGGACATATTTTTAGTTTTGTTATCTGTCCGTATTTCTCTGTCAGTGTTTACCAGGATCTCCCCTACGTTTGTCCATACATAACCACTGTAGGTAAAGTGCGAATCGAGTTTGAGTTTGTAGATATCAACACGCTAGTTTGTAGACAGGCATATGATGCTTTGTAGATGTGGAAACCCATATTTGGCAAATAATCGTGATTTTAAAAACTTATTCTCCTGTGGGTTCGCCCACTGTCAAGCCTATCTTTCAAAAAAGGTTGTGAGATTCACACTATACAACAAATCTCCTACATAGACCTCAGTATCTATATATAAATGGTTACAGTGACTGTACAGAAAAAAGAGTGGACATATTTTTAGTTTTGTTATCTGTCCGTATTTCTCTGTCAGTGTTTACCAGGATCTCCCCTACGTTTGTCCATACATAACCACTGTAGGTAAAGTGCGAATCGAGTTTGAGTTTGTAGATATCAACACGCTAGTTTGTAGACAGGCATATGATGCTTTGTAGATGTGGAAACCCATATTTGGCAAATAATCATGATTTTAAAAACTTATTCTCCTGTGGGTTCGCCTCCTGTCTTCCTTGCGCTTTAGAGCTAAACTCTTCTGTCTCCTGTGGGTTCGCCACTGTCTGCATTGCGCTTTAGAGCTTTACGACGTGAAAATCTGTATCTGATCTGTATCTGATCTGATGTTATACGATAAGAACTTGAATATATTTACTTTACTGCCTTATATTTCCTCAAAATACATTTGTTGGATCAGTTCAATATGTTTCTTATAGATGTTGGCTTCAAAACTAATTTTAAAGACAAAATATATATTTTGTCTGATTTTGTTTGCAGCCGTTAACATTTATCGAAGTGAGTGTTTGTTGAAGTTAAGCGCTAGTTTTCGATGTAGATGTTTTAGATTAGCGCATTTTCTCATATGGCAAATATAACTCACATGTTCCTTAGGTTTAAACTCACAGTCGGTAAAAATTAACGTTTTTATTCATTTTATAATCTTAACGAAAATTGGCACGGGGTATAATATTTCCATATTTTTCAGATATGAATTTACATGCTTTGAGCGGGTCCTCGGAAAACGAAGCCAATGCGTAGAAAACCTCTCAAACATAAACTCGAGCGTTTAAGTGAGAACAGTGCAACTCTACTACCATACATATCTCCAGCCTTTCATGAGAATACACATTTGCACAAATATTTCGTCTATTCCTTTCATTGGTATCGAACATGTGGTCTCCGACATTATTACGTTGAAGTATAAGACACATGTAGTGTTTTGCGTAATTTAACTATGCCCCACCACGAAAGTGTTACCCTTGTCCGAGCGTATGTCCATGGTTACTTTCAATGTAGACTGGCTATGTCTTTATGTTTGTTCATGTTTATAATATTTGTGACAACTCAAGCTATCATCAATTCAAATAGTATGCATTAAGTCCCCTTTGAATTATTGGCTTCAAACATCAGTGATTCAGAGCTATTCAGAAAAAGACTGATAAACATTTTTAGGATTTAAGATTTTATTTTGATTCTGATTTCAAAAAAAGTAAACTTTAACCTCTCAGATGACAGCCAGTCTACTTCAGATGTTACATTCAAGTGTTTGGTTAAGTCTATTTCACAGCCACCATGAGAGCAACATTTTCATACCAAAAGTATCTCAATTTGGATGTACCACTTCTGCACTTTGTTAATTTACATTCGAGTTTTACATTGAAGTCTGTGGAGAAGTCTATTTTTCCAGAAACCAAAAGCCGTATATATAGCTTTCAATGTTCATATATGCTTATATCAATATAAATAACATTGACCTACCGAAAATAAGTAAATGGATGGACCTTCACCTGCAACCTTTTTATGTGACGGAAATCGGGGAATATGTGTGTCATGGACATAGCTTCAAGTTATACGTTGTTTCTTTGTAGGATTACACATTTTGCTACGATCTTAGTAGAAGAAACATATGAATTATATGAAGGTTGTATAAACGTTTACCTTGTTAATAGATGTATCACTTTGTCTGTTTTTTGGCAACTAGTGTCTATTTATATGTATATGCAGATACTACATGGCTACTTCTTGTCTAAATAATTAATCTCCTACGAAAAAATAAGAAAAGTGACAGTTTAAAGTCACCAAAACCATCGAAAAACTAGCGCTTATAGCAAACATACCATCGACAAACTAGTGCGTAACTTCAACAAACCAAAAGTGACAGTTTTAAAAAGTCACCAAAACCATCGAAAAACTAGCGCTTATAGCAACCATACCATCGACAAACTAGTGCGTAACTTCAACAAACCAGCGCATATACATCTACAAACTTATCTAGATTTCAGTGAAATGAGCATTGAAGGCAAATATAATTAATATTTCGGTACATAATACTACAGTATATCATTTCATAAAACAAGTATAAAAGATACAGCATTTAGATAAAGATATTTAGAAGAAATGTAATAACATCATATACCATGCATTTTTCGCGATGACTAATGTAATACATGACATAAACATATGAAACATGTAGCACCATGTCTTCAAAGTTATAAGAGTTTAAAGCAGTGAAGAAAATGTAACTTAACGTCTCACTAGTGAATTAATCAACACTATATAATATATGTAGAAACGGTCACTTGTGGACCACTGCAAACATACTATAGTATGTCCATTGGTCTTAAAATCTCCCCTCAATCTGCAAACCTTCCTCTGAAGCTCAGAATATCCACAAAAAATCAAAAGTTGACCTGATTAATTTTTTTTAAATTCCAGTCTTTTTCAGCACCCCTAAAAACTAGCTCCATTTCACTGATAATTCAACTGTATTCCTACCCATTTTCAAATTATCATATCTTCCTCGAAAATCACCCAGTGGCATCTAAACTTGGCAGAAGTCATGAACATGTTCCAATCTTGTCACCTGAAGGAGAAATAAGAGAATGATTGCACATTTCCAAGTTGAGAGCAAACCGATTAACACAGCCTTAGTTTTTTACGGTGTAGGAATCTTTATACCGTCATGGCTAAGGGAGGTAATTCTGTAGTGAGACCTTTACGTTTGAAAAAAATGAAATGTCGTAAAAATACTGTGTTTGTTTACATTTTCAATGCGAATTCAATACCATGATGCAACTGAACACGTCTACAAACTTGACGTATCTACAAACTCAAATTCGATTCGCTCTTTACCTATAGTAGTTACTAGGTTATAAATAATAATACGTGTATAAATAAACAACGAGCTTTTGTGAAGCATGGTGTACTTAGTAACACTGTGACGTCATAGTGACCGTACTCTAAAGGTATCTGTAGCATGGTCGGTGACATTTCCTTTGATGAATGCAGAGCATTAAATCGTTTCATTTAGGGTAACTAAAGGGATACTACAACTACCGGATATTGAAATTTAGAGTACGGTCACTATGACGTCACAGTGTTACTAAGTACACCATGCTACAAAAAAGATAGAGTCTGTCTATTACTTGTAGTACGGTATAGCCACGCCCCTTTAGTTACCCTGAACTAAACGATGCAATTCTCTGCATTCATCAAAGGAAATGTTAGAGACCATGCTACAAGTACACCATGCTACAAAAAAGATAGAGTCTCTTTCGGCTCTTTGGTTATTTATTTAAACACATCTCGGTGTTTAAATAAGCCAACTCGCTGAGACCAGACTCTATATATTATTTATTGCAAGAACGACCGACTCTTGATCGATAAACCATAGGCTAAAAAGCAACAATCATTCTCTAACGGTATGCCTTCATCAATGGGCGATTGTAATGTAACTCGTACGTATAATGACATTTTAATCTGATCTTCCTCGGTGTCCTTATATATATTATTATCTCATTCTTTCCTTTATATTTACTTAGCAAAAACAGCTCTACATTTTCTAGTTAATGCCAGGCATGCCTTGCTGGTTGAGTCTTTAAAGAATGTCATTATCCAGTATCAACAAATCTAGCAGAACAAATATGTATTCAGCATTAATGAGTCATAGATAAAACAGAAGTGTGCAATGTTAGTTCCTTCTATACGTCATTACAAGCTGATTACATAGCAGCTTCGTTAAATGAATACTTACACATTAACAGCACCCTGTATAAAACTAACCTCATTTCTCATAATGGTGCATGCCCAAATGATTCATAACATCAATATAATTATACATAACAGCAATATAATTATGGTGGAGAAATTTCTTGAAAATGAATAGTATATACTTAACTGTATTAGTATGAAGATAAAAGCCATCCAAGAGCTACGCCAGAAAACCTTTATCTTCAGTAATTGAAAGTGACTAGAACCGATTAATGTGAGTGATTGGTTTCAATCAAAATGTAAATGAAAACCCTCATAATGTGTTTCAGTTTCACATGGATTGAACTGAGTCGTATGCTGTTTAGTTATATGAAATGAGCGCTCTCATCCGACATCTCTTATGTCTATTTTGTTTGACGTAAACCTCTTAAAATAAAGCAGCAGATTGTTTAGTATTTGTATTTTGTATATTGTTGTTCTGAAGTCATATTCAATATAAAAGAAGGTATCACAGTAAAACAGTGAATGAATCATTAACAAAACACATTAAACCAAAACACCCATTCAAAACAAAACACTTACAACGATAAGTATACGACATAAAAAACGAAAAGGTTGACAATGACATTCAAAATAATAAAAACTGTAATCGGTGCTAGGAGGCGTGAGAGGTGTTGTACTTATATTACCTCTCATGAACAGACTCAGTAAAACCGAGTCTGCTACTTTTATCTATTTTTTATGTTTGTTGCTTCCAAGAGTTTCCCTTTCCAGTATTTATAGACATTCACACTAGTGTTGTTTGATGCTTTGTGGGGCCGTAAAAAGTTGTCCAGACTACAAATCAGTAGTGTTATTACTTCTTAATGGTCCCTTGGGATCATCAAGCCCATTCTTTGTGGCAAACCGAGACTGCAATATTTCGTATGTGTCGTGCTCGGCCGTTTCCAAAGGTCCATTATCATACTCTTTTTTTGAAAGTAGAATGTCGCTTAAGAAGGTGCTAGGAGCGGTACAGGTGTTGCATTTATATTACCTCTCATGAACAGACTCAATAAAACCGAGTCTGCTACTTTTATCTCTTTTTTGTGTTTGTTGCTTCCAAGGGATCCCCTTTTCAGTATTTATTGACTTAGATACCTAAGTTAAATATCCAAAGAGTAAGTTACATTGTAATACATATGAATGAGTATAGCGTGTATGCCCTATCCTGACCCTGGCTAGGACAACTTCCTCTCGACGAATGGGTCTACTAGAAGAACGCCATTCTCCGAGTAACGGTTTAATGGAATGGAGTTTATTGTTCACCGACAAGTCCCAAGCGGCTTGCAAAGAGTTACGAATATATGTGTTAATACAACTTTTAAAATCAGTATAAGGTAATTTGGTATTAGATATATGTAAACCTAATGCTGCCTTAGCAGCACTATTGGTATTAGATATATGTAAACCTAATGCTGCCTTAGCAGCACTATCAGCTCTATCATTACCACGTATTCCTACATGGCTTGGAAGCCAGCAGCAAATAATAACATTATCAATTATAAGAGAATTGTACTTTTCTAAAAGTTGAAGCACAACTGGATTATCATGTTTCATATTACCCAGTGCTTGAAGAGATGAAAGGGAATCAGAAAAGATTACGAAATGGTCATCATCAGATTCCCGAATAAAACGTAAGGCAAGTTCAATTGCCATAAGTTCAGTTGAGAAGATAGAGGCCTTGTCAGGCAGGCTCCTCTTTATGCTATGTTTGTGAACAACAGTTGCTGCAGCTACCTTGTCTCCATCTTTAGAACCATCTGTGTATATATGTTGAAAGTTACTGTATTGCGATTTAATTTCATTAAATTTGCATTGAAACATAGTAGGATCTGTAATGGATTTGTTATTATTACAATGATCAAAAATAATTGCTGGTGCTTCCAAAGTCCACGGTGGAATTTGTGGTACTTTGTACTTGGCAACCAAATTTAGATCGATTTCAGTGACTCTTAATTTTGGTTTAATACGAAGACCAAAAGGCCGAATGGTTTTCGGTGTTCGATCAAAAAGAGGTTCATAATTAGGATTTAAAACAGTATCGAAAGTTGGATTTGAAGGGTTAGATTGTAATTTAATGGTATACTGAAGGGATAATTTGTCCCGTCTGTGAGACAGTGATGGTTCATTAGCTTCAACATACAGACTTTCGGCTGGTGATGTACGAAAGGCTCTTAAGGCGAGTCGTAATCCTTGATTATGTATATGATCGGGCATCTGCAAGAATGACTTGCGAGTCGATCCATATACTATTGAGCCTAGTCCAGCTTGGATCTGATAAGAGATCTGTAAAGTCGCAAGAGGACTTTTTGATCTGCTCCACAACTAGTGTTTGCAACAACTTTAAGTAAGTTAAGAGCTTTAAGGCATTTGGCCTTCAAGTATTTAAGGTGTGGTATAAACGTTAATTTACGGTCAAAAATAAGACCTAGAAATTTTGTCTCATCCACTACTAGTAAAGGTGAACCGCCCAGTGTTAGATGAGGGACTACGTGATATTTGCGTAGTTGACAAAAGTGCATACATTTGGTTTTAGATTTAGAAAATTTAGAACCATTTTCATCAGACCAGGTCTGAAGTTTATTGAGACATTGCTGTAATTGTCTCTCAATAGTATTCATGTTTTTTGCACGATAACATATAACAAAGTCGTCAACATATAGAGAACAATCCACACCTGAACTGATGCATTTTACTATACTGTTAATCTTTATATTAAAAAGCGTGACAGAGAGTATGCTGAGAACACCCATCTCCTGTTCATGAATATCAGAGAGAATTGAACCCATTCGGACACGAAACTGTCTATCATCTAAGAATTTCTCTATAAAAATGCAGTATCATAAGCTTTCTCCAAGACAAAATATACAGCGACTATATGTTCTTTTTTATGAAAGCTTCCCTAATAAACGATTCAAATCGAATTGAATGTTGTTTAACGGCTCATCAACACAGTATAGGTTATTTAGAGCCGCCCCAGAGAGAGGGGAAGGATACATAGGAATCCGGGAACCTGCCCTACTCTTATTATTGAATAGATTCCTATGGTTCTTTAACGTGCTCGGAGGATAGACCGATACACGGGACCGCCCGGTTTACGTCCCCATCCGACGGACGAGGCTAAGGGAAAGTGTCTTGCCCAAGAACACACCGACGGAACTCAGTGGCACCACGGATGTTTGAACCCGGGGCCTCCGGTTACAAATCCGCCGCGCTACCGACTGCGCCACGCCAGCCACAAATCGAATGAGATTGTCTGTTGTGCCTCGTTGGCGCCGGAATCCACTTTGGTACTTTGTTATCAGTTTGTTGGACTCCAGGTACCAAACGAGTCTCTCATTAATCATTCTTTCCATGGTTTTACATATGCAACTCGTTAAAGCGATTGGGCGATAATTTATTGGGTCCGTATGATCCTTTCCAGGTTTGGGGACTGCTGCATACATCAGAATGGAGATATTTGTGTCGCCTACTGGGATTCCAAGGTCAAGGTCATTTAGCTCATGTGCAAGGACATTCGCAAATACGGAAAAAATATATATATTAAACATTGACAATTCCTTCTGACATGGCAGTCTTGAATTTTTGATCAAGCATTTTCGATTTATTTATACAGTATCATTTAACTTTAAACCTGCTTGAATATAATTAAATCAAAGTTTGAATTTTCAATTTCTTCTTTAATATTCTAGCATAGGTTTAAATATATTATTGGTGCAATATAATCAGCCGTTAATAACATATAAACACAATTTGTTTTATACTATAATAGTTCTTATAATTAGTTTTAATGATTGAACAAATGGCAAGTTATATAGAAAAACTAACAGGACGCCGTGAGTTTTTCAAAAAGAAATCAAGATTGCCGTGTGTCTCTTTAACTCGCAATATTGTAAGTACTCTTGTCCATACATAACTAGGTTATAAATAACACCACGTGTCAGCCGAATCGCCACATATCTCCCTTTTGCAAGTAAACCGACTCTTTATCGATAAACCATCGACTAAAATGCACCCATCATTCTCTAACGGTATGACTTCATCAAAGGGAGATTGTAATGTAACTCGTTCGTGTAATGACATTTTAATCTGATGGTCCTCGGTGTCCTTTTTTACAGTATTATCTCATCCTTTCCTTTGCAAAAGCACCTCTACTTTTTACAGTTAATTCCATGCATATCTTTCTGGTAGCGTCTTCAAAGAATGCCATTATCCAGTATCAACAAATCTAACAGAACAAATATGTATTCAGCACTAATGATTCATAGATAAAACAGAAGTGTGCAATGTTAGTTCCTTCTATACGTCATTACAAGCTGATTACATAGCAGCTTCGTTAAATGAATACTTAAAAATTAACAAACCCTGTATTTCAAAGGTACCATCATCCTCATAATAGTGCTTGCGAAAACGATAGATCATGTAACATCAATATTAGAGTGACGAATTTTCTTTAAAATGAATAGTGCATTAAAAAGGCGTTTAAGTGCTACGCTAGAAAACGTTTATCTAGATGAGTGACTGGTTTCAATCAAAATGCAAATGAAACCCACATAATGTGCGTATGTTTCATATGAAACGTGCACATGGATTGAATTGAGCCGCATGCTGTTTAATTATTTTAAATGAAAATGTTTGATATGGAAAAATCGACAATTCAGCTGGTTAATATTAAGCTAACACGCTCTTTGACTAATTAGCTCAAATATATCTACTTTTACACCAGAGTTCAGTTTGTATGTCATTGTCAACCCTTTTGTTTGTGGTGTCGTTTTATGGTGTCGTATATTTACTTTTTTGTGTCCTTGTAAGTGTGTTTTGATTTGAATCGATGTTTTTGGTTGACTGTGTTCTGTAAATGCTTCATTCACTACTCAACTGTTGTACCTACTTTACTGTTATGACGGACAAAAGTTAACACTTTATCTATACTAAATAAACAACTTTGTTGACTTTATAACAACAATAAAACACAAATAATCAAAAAACCTGCTGCTATATGTTCGTTTGTTTACTACATGCAAACTAGACATAAAAGCTGTCGGAGCAGCGCGCTCGACTTATACTTATTTATAACACTTTATCTCTATGAGTTTATTTTTAGTGAATACATTTGTAAAATGTGATTGAATTCCTTTAAAATGTTTCCGAGATATGAAGAAAATTTGAATATTTATAGGAATATAAGCAAATAAAAGAACAAAAACATATTTTTCAGAGCAAAGTTCTGGCATTTTTCTGTACGTGGTTCTTTTATGACAATAAACGTATGTGTGAATTTCATTGAATTTCTTTAAACGGTAATAAATACTGACAAGGGAGATCCTTTGTAAGCAACAAACACAACCAAGAGAATAAAGTAGCAGACTCGAATTTACTGAGAGGTAATATATTAAACAACGCTTGTCACGCCCCCTTGCACAGGTATTCTACTTCAAAGCCAAATATATTGGGCTCGTTGATCCCAAAATACCAGTAAATATAACACTACTTATTCGTAGCATGAGGAGACTTTCTTACAGCCGCCACACTGCACTAAACGCACGCTAGTGTAAATGTTAATTAAGCTTATAGCGTAAAATTATAACCGACACCGACGCCGACGGAGACGCCGTAGCCGGAGCGGATAGGGGTGGGTAGAACATCTTGCTTTTTTCTTCTGAAAGTGCTACTAAATGTTTTAGTCCGCGAAAAAAATATAAAAAAAAGAAACACGAAGTAATACTCAAAACTTTCTGCCCAAACTGATAGTATACCTCGAATACAAGCAGATATAAAAGTCGAACAGGACATGTAGCATTCAAGGATTACAGGTAACCAAAAACACGCATCGAAACAAACAACGATTACAAGAATCAATAAAGGGCAAAATATGTGGCACCAGAAACGTGAAAGGGTTGAGAATAAGGCCACTACATTGGAACGGTCAGTGGTAAAAGGGTTGAGAATAGGGACACTACACTGGAACGGTCAAAGGTAAAAGGGTTGAGAATAGGGCCACTACACTGGAACGGTCAGTGGTAAAAGGGTTGAGAATAGGGCCACTACACTGGAACGGTCAGTGGTAAAAGGGTTGAGAATAGGGCCAATACACTGGAACGGTCAGTGGTAAAAGGGTTGAGAATAGGGCCAATACACTGGAACGGTCAGTGGTAAAAGGGTTGAGAATAGGGCCAATACACTGGAACGGTCAGTGGTAAAAGGGTTGAGAATAGGGCCAATACACTGGAACGGTCAGTGGTAAAAGGGTTGAGAATAGGGCCACTACATTGGAACGGTCAGTGGTAAAAGGGTTGAGAATAGGGCCAATACACTGGAACGGTCAGTGGTAAAAGGGTTGAGAATAGGGCCAATACACTGGAACGGTCAGTGGTAAAAGGGTTGAGAATAGGGCCAATACACTGGAACGGTCAGTGGTAAAAAGGCCGCTAGGATTTTAAACCAGGTTCTAAGGTGCACTTAACGTCACTCTTACCATGTTGTCTTGCCAATACGAGACAATTTAAATAAAGAAATCTTCGCAACGCTAGATCCTCAAATAAACCAGGCAGCATTAATAGGCAATTTATCTATAACACAAAGATGATCACACATTAATAAAAAAGCCAAAGAAAGCCATAAAGCAAGTACGCAATAACTTGGCAGAAGCCAGAGCAACAAAAGAGGCTCAGCAAGACAAGATCGGAGACAAACATTAAACGTTACGGTCAACTAAGGATTCAAGTAGACGTCATCATAGTGTCCTCAATCAGCGCACAATCAAATAGAAAACTGTATTGTTGAACTGTAACAAACAACAATTACAGGGGTACATAGTCAGGTTGTGTGAGATCACAAACACAAAAGGGTTGACAACAGAGCTATCCCCCTGACAAGTTCAGAGTCAAAAATGCCACAGGTACGCTGTTAAGGCTGGGGGACGGAGTTGGTAGGGCGAGTAAACCTGGACTTGAATTCACCAACCATTCTTGAGAATATTCTTGGACTTAAGCCAAAGTATGCAAATTTCAATCACAAATATTTCTAAAAGTGTAAAGGATAAACGTTCATGAAAAGCTGTTATGAATAAATATGATAAATACTAACTTCATACGATTGTTTATCTTTGAAGGTCTTGGGAATATTTGTGAACGAAATTTGGGTACTTGAGTTCAAGTCTAAGAATAGTTTTAAGAATGTTTGGTGAATTCCAAGCCTGAGGTTCTAAGGTGCAGCAAACCTCACCCTTACCTTATTGTCATCACAATAAAACAGTGTAAATAAAGAAATCCCCGTCAGGCCTCCAACAGTGAGTTAAGTCAAATCATCGATTGAAAAGACCATTGTAACTATACGGCAATAAACTAAAACACAGATAGTTGCCTTAATGTTCAATTGTGTGTCTAACTAGAATTAACCTTTCATCCGGTATTACCATACACTGGTGAAATAGGTTCATCCGTTTGCTTTAAGTTGCTAAAAACAATAATAACACTATTGATAATAAATAAATAAATAATAAATAAATAAATAAATAAATAAATAAATAAATAAATAAATAAATGAATACATAAATGAGTGAGAGTGAGTGAGTGAGTGAGGAGTGAGTGAGTGAGTGAGTGAGTGAGTGAGTGAGTGAGTGAGTGAGTGAGTGAGTGAGTGAGTGAGTGAGTGAGTGAGTGAGTGAGTGAGTGAGTGAGTGAGTGAGTGAGTGAGTGGGTGGGTGGGTGAGTGAGTGAGTGAGTGAGTGAGTGAGTGAGTGAGTGAGTGAGTGAGTGAGTGAGTGAGTGAGTGAGTGAGTGAGTGAGTGAGTGAGTGAGTGAGTGAGTGAGTGAGTGAGTGAGTGAGTGAGTGAGTGAGTGAGTGAGTGAGTGAGTGAGTGAGTGAGTGAGTGAGTGAGTGAGTGAGTGAGTGAGTGAGTGAGTGAGTGAGTGAGTGAGTGAGTGAGTGAGTGAGTGAGTGAGTGAGTGAGTGAGTGAGTGAGTGAGTGAGTGAGTGAGTGAGTGAGTGAGTGAGTGAGTGAGTGAGTGAGTGAGTGAGTGAGTGAGTGAGTGAGTGAGTGAGTATCAGAGTGGCAAACGTTTGAAACAAATACTATGAAATGGCGTGTTTCGTCCCGCTAACGTCACATTATATTATATTGTTACAGAAACCTCGGAGGGAGATAAATGATGATGCTTCATATCAAACATGCCTCACGAGCGAGACAACCCACTTGGTACAGAATAGCGCAGGCCTTATCCACTGAGCATCCGTGGATGATATAAATCTGTATATGCAATACTACAACGTGTCTGTGAGAATGGGAAGGCTTATATTGTTATTGACCCGTATCATGCAGTTGTATGGTCAATGAAATAAATAGCATGAATTTATCTTAATTACTGATGCTATTTCGGATAATTATACAACCTTCCATTCTCTGTTGTTGAAGCATAACCATTGTGAAATAAGTAGAGTTGTATGTACTTTTAATCGGAAATTATTCAACATGCACGGAATATAGGCTACAAACTAGTAAACAAATATTTATTAATTATATGACGGATTAAAAAGTCCGGGGGAAGTATATCCTTCGTTTGAAAGATAATTTTCATTAAATGAACTATTGACTAAATACCTTAGGCCAGAAAAAAAAATACCTGTGTTTCTGGTGACCCGACCGTCCCTATTTTCTGGCGCCGACCCTACAGTTTTTTTATCCAAAAAAAAATAAAAAAAGATTAGTACGAAAAAGCTGGGTACGAAACGGTAATGTACGAAAAGATTGAATACGAAACATGCGCTAAAACCCGTTTTGGTTATTCGTATTGGAAAATGCAGCCATGGGACAGAGCAGAAGTTATGAAAAACATTAATCATAACATGCTGCCAGCAGATTTGTTCTTCCAATACCACCCAGCCTCAGGAAAATTACAAAATTCAATCGTATGTAAACTCGTAATGGCAGAAAATATGTGTTTTCAATTTATTTTATTCAAAACAAACAAGTTAAGAAAATATCATGAGGTTGTTTACCTTCTCTCCTTGCAAAATCACTACAAATTAACTACTTGACAAAGTTAAAGATACCTTTAACATCGTCCAAACCACATGGGCAAAAAAAAAAAAAAAAAAAAGAAAAGAAAAAATTTACCGACCTACCTACCCTAAGTTTTTCAGCAGAGTAACCAGAAACACAGGTAAAAAAAAATAATCTGGCCTTATCAGCCGCAAGCAACAATCTGAATAAAAATCTCGAATCAATAATAGGCAGCTAACCTAATAATGCATTTTGAGGCAATATGATAGCAACTAGTTTCACCTATGAACGTGTTATTTTATAAGTTGCTGACCCTTTGAAGACCTTGGCATTGCATAAAAGTCATATTTAACATTTGACGCACTTGCGATCAAATATGTAAAAACAGCTAAGCCAAATAGGTCATAGAGGTCATTATATAAGGTCATACAAATAATAAAAGCTTAAACGATTAAATGAAATAGCATTTTATTGCATATCTATAGAAAAAATATACGAACATAAATTTCTTTTCACTTGATATTTTCTGTTGAGAAAAAACCCGTATAATTTCGACTAAACTTTACTTTTCAAATGGCGAGGTCTACTGCGCTAATTTGCTATTTAGTTTCAGCGTTTAAAACCACATAAACGCCGAAAATAGGCAAATCAATTCTTAAATAAATATTGTGTATTTAACCTTTTCAGCATTTCCCTCATTTTAAAACATTCAATACATCGGAATTACGTAATTATTTTATTTCAGTGACAAGTGTATTATTCAAAAATCTACATCTGGATTTTAAAGCATACGCCCGGTCCAATGGATCAATTTATCTTAACTTTAAAAATATTGTTATAACCGAATATACACTTAACAATGAACACATGAACATGAAATAAGAATACGTAATTCATAAACAAAGCACTGGCAGGATATAGAGATGACTTAACCACTTGAATCAGTTATAGGAAAATCCTTCACGAGATGGTAAGGGTGTTGTTCTTTTTACGAACGACGGATGCCGCCAATGATTGAAAAAAAAACACCACGCATACAATTACATTTTACATCTCATTGTGCGTGATTGTAACCAACATCTGTCACTTTGTTAAAGTTGTTAGTGAATAGATGACATCATTACTCAGCGTCACATGTAGTTGTTTGTGTTCGGAGTTAGTTATTAATATTTAGAGATTATGAATTTTCTTTCTCTGAAAAATCATGATCTTTTCACCCATAGAAATGTAATATTCTGTAGATGAGCATATCTCATAATTACAGTTAAGTCCACTATTATATACATATTTACTTATGACAACAACTAACATGCATGCAATGCATTATGCCTTCAAAGCCATGTCTGACAATTCATTATGCAAAGAAAGTATTAGCATATAATCAATGTTTGTATTTAATACTGATGACAATTCATTATGCAACGAAGGCATTAACCAGATGTCAATGTTTGTATATAATTCTGATGACAATTCATTATGCAACGAAGGCATTAACCAGATGTCAATGTTTGTATATAATTCTGATGACAATTCATTATGCAAAGAAGGCATTAACCAGATGTCAATGTTTGTATATAATTCTGATGACAATTCATTATGCAAAGAAGGCATTAACCAGATGTCAATGTTTGTATATAATTCTGATGACAATTCATTATGCAAAGAAGGCATTAACCAGATGTCAATGTTTGTATTTAATTCTGATGACAATTCATTATGCAACGAAGGCATTAACCAGATGTCAATGTTCGTATTTAATTCTGATGACAATTCATTATGCAACGAAGGCATTAACCAGATGTCAATGTTCGTATATAATTCTGATGACAACTCATTATGCAACGAAGGCATTAACCAGATGTCAATGTTTGTATATAATTCTGATGACAATTCATTATGCAAAGAAGGCATTAACCAGATGTCAATGTTTGTATATAATTCTGATGACAATTCATTATGCAAAGAAGGCATTAACCAGATGTCAATGTTTGTATATAATTCTGATGACAATTCATTATGCAACGAAGGCATTAACCAGATGTCAATGTTTGTATATAATTCTGATGACAATTCATTATGCAACGAAGGCATTAACCAGATGTCAATGTTTGTATATAATTCTGATGACAATTCATTATGCAACGAAGGCATTAACCAGATGTCAATGTTTGTATATAATTCTGATGACAATTCATTATGCAAAGAAGGCATTAACCAGATGTCAATGTTTGTATATAATTCTGATGACAATTCATTATGCAAAGAAGGCATTAACCAGATGTCAATGTTTGTATATAATTCTGATGACAATTCATTATGCAACGAAGGCATTAACCAGATGTCAATGTTTGTATATAATTCTGATGACAATTCATTATGCAAAGAAGGCATTAACCAGATGTCAATGTTTGTATATAATTCTGATGACAATTCATCATGCAAAGAAGGCATTAACCAGATGTCAATGTTTGTATATAATTCTGATGACAATTCATTATGCAAAGAAGGCATTAACCAGATGTCAATGTTTGTATATAATTCTGATGACAATTCATTATGCAAAGAAGGCATTAACCAGATGTCAATGTTTGTATATAATTCTGATGATTGACAGACAATATTCTTATGTGTTGTTGAAGTATGTCGTAAAGTGACAGTGAATATTTAAAGACAACTTACAACGTTCCTAATTGTATTTGGTTTACCCTTGATGTGTTGATGTTTAATTTGTATCATTAGTCTATAGATGAACTGTAGATGTTACTTTCAATGTAAATAACGACAGTAGTATCATGTCAGGGTTGGTATATAAAGGCATTAAGCACGGGATTGGAATCAATGTGAGTATGGAATGTCAACAAGTAATAGGCAGAGTATGGTCTCATTGTGTTGGTTAATTTAAACATCGAGATGGGCGTAGCCCATTGAGGTGATTAAATTAACCAACGAGATAAAACTATTTATTCTGACAGGTGTTATTTTCAATTAAACGATTTACACCTGTGCTATTACAAAGGGAATTTTCAGTGGACATGCTACAAAATGGCAGTTGTTTGCACGACCTCTTAGATAAAATGATGAATCAATACACTGTCTTAATATTATGACATGAAGTCAAATCACAGGATAATTGTCTGTTCCGATAACCGTGTGTGTGCGATGTATAATGTTATATTGTCACGTCAAGTTACTTTCTTCCTTATTCCTACCGGATATTGTTTCAATTGTCTTAAACGGGCGTTACCAAATCGAATCATAATGTACCTTATTAGGGTATATAATTCAAAGTAAATGTTCTGTACATTTTAAGCGCTCGTTAGGATTGCAATATTACACCATATTCATCTTACATTAGCACTGATAAGAAAGATGGCCCTGCAGATAAGCATGTTCAATGAGTTCAGTTGCTTTGTTTGAATATCGACGCTACTCTTCAGTCCTATAACATTCAGTACATTGTACTAAACGCAACACTTCGTACTTTTTATATTTCTAGAGATGTTACAGATGCTATCTAAATTAAATGTGTTTTAACTGAAAAAGTAGAGCAACTCTTATGCAACAGTTTATCGCCATATGTTAACCTTTAGTATACTTAATATGTGTACTATCTTGATTTGAACAATATATAATGTATAATATATAATGATGGTGAAATGTGAGCTTCCCAGTCGTGTACAACCATATAACACAGGTTAACGCATTAAACTTGTTGTTTGATTGTGTGCATTGTGTACTATTGTATCGCTATGTGTGCAGTATCAAAAGTAAATGTCTCATAGCATCGGGCGATTTTACAGTATTGGCTTATGTGAATACGTTTAACTGGCCATTCTGAATAAAAAGCATACAGTTTGTTTTTCTATAAAGACAAAAAAAAAACTGGAACTTTGACCAGTTTTTTTTAATGTGAATGGTTGAGTGGTATCATTCACGATGATGCCAAACTTCATATTTCTTATATAATCAAAGAACTGAAAGTACTGAGAATGCAAGGTTGGAAGATGGTCTGTCACGTTTGACTGCACCGGAACCAGAAGCTACTTCGGAAAACTGTCGATGCTTTCCTTTGCCTATCCTGAAACAAAGACTGCACTTCTGGTGATAAATGGCATCGGCTACATGAAGATCATATACCGTTTGAATGCGGGCATACACCTCATTAGAGCAAGAATCTTTTCTTTTTTCACATGCTGCAACTATTCACTCCTGAAAATCATAGGCTTTTACAGAAAAGATGGATTTGGTTTCATTTCCGAAGCTTGTTAATCCTACTGGTTTGCCACAAAATAGGCAGTCTTCCCTAAATGAAAATGATCCCTCAGACCTAAGTGTCGATGCGGGTCGTCTTTCCCTGTAGTAGCTTCACATATTCTCCTGTGCCCTGCTATTGATTTAGGACTGGTATATGTAGATACACATGTTTTATGAATATTTTGCCCAGGCTGTACACATAACTTGTCGCCACGAGCTATACTTGCTCTATTTACAACTTCACACCCTTTCTTCATTAAAAATAACAGTATCTTGTCCATTGTCAAGACTATCCTCGCAAATTGAACAAATGTTCATTTTCGAAAGTAAAACAGATCTACTATCACAGCTGTACTATCATAAAGAAACTGCAGAGAAAACATGAACATGAACTTGAAGATATAATACTGTATTCTGTTATGATTAAATAAGTGCCCTACATTCCGCTAAGTGACGACTCGAAGTACGCTGACATTTTTTTTTAGTTAATATTGTGCCGAAACGATGTACGAAACTGAGGAACAAACGCAATTGCTCATTTTGATACTAAAATAGTTTTTATACATATCGTTTTCTCGTCAACCTACCTTATAAAATCATCCAAACATAAATAGAAAAAGTAATATGTATAAATGCATACAGGAATTAATTTAGGTTTTAATTTTCAAATGCAAATAACTGTAGTACAAACAGGCAAGATTGTAAATGAACTAGTAACCGGATAGAGCGATTATCCGAATTTCGAAATATATTTTTCTTCTGAAGCAAATTTGTCCAATTCTTGTTTTCTAATCATATATTTATATACTGTTTCAGAAACAATTGAAATATATTCTGTTGCAATTTGTCCGGGGTGTTTTGAAATTGTTGCTTTCACTTGCCTAATATAACAGTATAGTCGCTGTCAAGCGAAGGTGCGAAGGTGCGCGTGACGTCACATAGTGTTTCTCCCTTGAAGAGAGAACCTTGCAAAAATTCGCTTGGAAAAAGGATCGCCCACGACTCATACAAAATGAGATTTTCGTAGAGTTTCCCGACCTGTTTATTTGCGTTATAGTTGTTTTTAGATTCCAATACGTTCGTCTAGCATAGATCAGCATGCATGTACGACTTGAAGTCTCGATTTATGAGAAAAAATGTAGGTTATCCGCCAGATGGCAATGAGGAGGCGGCAAAAGCAATGACTATGAATGCAAGTTTAAAATCAACCTTGCATTCAAAAAACATAGTCTATTTGTCTAATTCATACAACAAACTGTATATATACTCTGTAGTTGCTTTTAGTAACATCTATTCTGTTGTTTATGATTAAAGAAGCTAGCCTGCTAAAATGTTGTTAAGTTAATATTTCTGAGATGTGTTTTGGCATGGGGAGGAAATATGTTCTGCCAAATAACATAGTTCTGTGACGTGTAATTCAATTTATATATCCACTCAACTAAAACCTAGCTCGTTTTAATAAAGTAAACACAGCACGAAATCAATGGAACTATTCGTTAAATGAGGGTTGTTAAACAAGTTACATAGTTAACATTATAGGAAATGAATAGCTGATGCAATATGTTTACGTACTTAAAGCTTCCGATTTGTACCGTTTCGCAATAATTGAAGGGAATTGTTTGTTTTCATGTGACTTGTTAGAAAATAGGTTATGATCCTATCATTTTAAAACGCACTGGATGTTTGGAGGGTGACCAAAATACAGTTCGCTACTTTGCTTTCCTCTTTGATTTTGTGATAACATGACCCATTGGTGACTTATACCTCAAATCCTGAAAGGACGGTGGCGTTTTATGTATGTCTCAAATATTGTCTTGTCGTGTCCTTAATGTGTTTTCTCTTGTTACTCTAGTTTCTGGTTTCATTGTGGCTTTTTAGGCTATTGTTTTTTATATTTATATATACATGATCATCTTTGTAGTATACTGGTATTGCTTGTTTATGCTGCTTAGTTTGTTAGAGGATATAGTCTGGCGAAGATTTCTCTATTTAAATTATTCTTCTTATTGGCAGAATAGAATAGAATAGTATAGAATGGAATATAATAGAATACATTTATTTAACAAATCATGGGTCATATGACATTTAATCACATGATACATAACGATAGTAAATAATAATATCAGAATAAAACATAACATTGCATAAGGTAACTAAAAAAAGAAAGATATAAACATCGGACAGGGAAAGTAGCATTCAATGACGACAGTCAACCACAAAACACAAAAGCAAACACGCAAACAGACAAACGAGAAGGCAAAAGTAATAAAAAATGCAAACGACATCACAAACACAAAAGGGTTGACAATAGGGCTTCCGCCTTGGAACGATCAGTGGCCAAATAGGCCACTCTGATTAGTCTGTAACACAATTAAATAAAGCTTATCTTGACCAAATAATAACAAAGCATGCTTCCTATTATATAATCTTCAAGTTTTTATTGACATGCAAAAAGGGTAATAATGCAGTTTGTTGTACCCTTTATCTTGTTTCATACGCCCAGTAGCTTTTTTCCATACCATTCCAAGGCGGTACCCCTATTGTTGGCCCTTTTATGTTTGATGTGTCGTATAATTTGCTTGTACTTATACTTGTAAATGCTGTTCGTTTTGATTGAGTGTTTTTGATTGACCGTAGTCCTTGAATGCTACATTTCCTGTTTAAATGTTATATCTACTTGTAGTACATATTACTTTTAGAAATGTTAGAATTTATATGTAGCTTAGTAATCTGTTATAAGATGTCTTTCCTGGATAACAATGTAATTTCGAAATAATCAAAGAACGATTCATTGAATACCCATTCTATAGGCAAGTCTCTTTGATTTGAAATTGTCCGAAATGTTTGACGCTGCTTTCTGTAGTCTCTGAAGTCTGAATCGTTCATAAATGTGCTGTAAGTGGCGAATGTATTGATTCCATATTTAAGGGAGTGTCGATCTTCGATCTGATTACTTTCGCATCAATAATACTGCCTGTGAACGGAAATGATGCTGGAAACTGGAAAGGATCCGGAATGGTTTGAAGAGTGTCAGATACAATCAAAATGAGAAGCGACAATGTACAGTAGTTCGAGGCCGATTGTGACCACGTATATATGTCCATGTAAGAGAATACAATGTCGATCGATTTACTGATCGGTCCGATCCGTCCTTGAGTAATGTTGGAGAGAAATAATAAAACTCATACAGTACCTACTTGGATTAATTTACGCGATCACAGATATAGCCACGGATTGTAACAATCGGCACCTTTTACCGTGGACGTCAAACGGTCGGAGGATAAATATTAACTATTTGAAATAGCTTAGATAGCAGCCGCGGACTGATACAAGAGATGTAAACAATTCGAGTTCCTTAATATCTTCAAAAAATAGTTCAGCTTATTAAAATGTTTTATTAACAGTTCTTTAAACATTTGTATTTAAACCGGTAAAGCTTAATATAATTCAGTAAAATCTGCTAAAGAATGCAATATTGCATACACTTGTTTGAGTTTATGACGTTCATTTAAAAAATGCACGTATATGTTCATTACGCACTGGCATTATAAAAGAAATCCAGGTGGACATTAAACGCTCGTCTGATAATCAGCCAGTTGTTCTTGACTTAACACATGCTAACATTTTTCTTCACACAGCATCCCTCTTGTGGGATTAATGGAACACCTCGTGGGATTCCATGAATGCACTTTCTAAAACCCTGAAAGGGGAGATTGGTGTATGAACTTTCGTCCCTCTTGTTTTCTGATCGTACCCTAGATTGGTTTCTGTCTTTTGTTGCATCTGCTGTGGTTGTTCAGTACAATTCTGGATACAACCTGAGGAGTTTCTAATTATATATTTTTCTATAGATTTACAATAACATATACGTGTATCGTTTTCCTAATTTCTCTGGATGTGGATGTTGTCTGTCATCTGCTGCTGGATTGAGTAGCTGGAAAGGCAGGCAACCTTTTATCTGTTTTTAATTCCCACGCATGGCTATCATGTTCATGTATACGAGTACGCCATTATAATAAAAACAAAGAAGAAATATTACACAATGTGGAATTGCCAGGAATCATATATTCATATTAGATATTTTCTACTGTTTATAGACAAATTGTTGGTATCCCTATGGGTAGTAACTGTGTACCTCTTGTCGCAGATTTGGTTTTGTATTGCTATATGGAAAAAATATTTCATTTTGAGTATTTCATCAAATACTCAGACAGATGTTATCAACGCCTTTATTAACAACGCTCGGTATATGGGAACATATTAACAATTGGCAACCCCTGTTTTCTGCTATGGTAAATTACCCTAAATAACTTCAGCTTAACAAAACTAATATTTCTGATACTGTCATTTCTATTCTCGACTGGCCTACCTCAATTGAAAATGGAGAAATAATAAGCAAAATTATGACAATAGAGATGGTTTTAATTTCGACATCGTTCCTTATTCCTACTTAGACTGGGATTTTTCCAGAGCAACATCTTATGGGGTATATGTTTGTCATATTAGTTTTTCTAGAGCTTTTAGTCGAGTGAGGACTCCATATTCGTAGCATTTATATAATTAAACGCTACTCCGTCAGGGCTACCATTACCGTAAAAAGCAAAATGTTATAATCGTAACCCTCATATGCTTTTAAAATATAAAAGTAATAAATGAACTCTTCTGCGACAGTTCTAACTGTAAAAACCTGTTTTCTAATGTGACGTGATTTACAAACTTCTTAAGATATTGGTCATATTCACTTTCACACAGTCTTTATAACATTTGTTAAACAGTTTATCATAAGACATAATCAGTTTAAAACGAACTATATGTTTTGAGGATGACCAATTTACAGTTCGCCACTATACCTACCTCTTTGATTGGGTGATGCCCAGACAGAGTGTGGACTGTAGAAGATTGGGTGATGCCCAGACAGAGTGTGGACTGTAGAAGATTGGGTGATGCCCAGACAGAGTGTGGACCGTAGAAGATTGGGTGATGCCCAGACAGAGTGTGGACCGTAGAAGATTGGGTGATGCCCAGACAGAGTGTGGACTGTAGAAGATTGGGTGATGCCCAGACAGAGTGTGGACTGTAGAAGAGCTATGCCAAGATAGAGTGTGGACTGTAGAAGATTAGGTGATGCCCAGACAGAGAGTGGACTGTAGAAGATTGGGTGATGCCCAGACAGAGTGTGGACTGTAGAAGAGCTATGCCCAGACAGAGTGTGGACTGTAGAAGATTGGGTGATGCCCAGACAGAGTGTGGACTGTAGAAGATTGGGTGATGCCCAGACAGAGTGTGGACTGTAGAAGATTGGGTGATGCCCAGACAGAGTGTGGACTGTAGAAGATTGGGTGATACCCAGACAGAGTGTGGACTGTAGAAGATTGGGTGATGCCCAGACAGAGTGTGGACTGTAGATGATTGGGTGATGCCCAGACAGAGTGTTGACTGTAGAAGATTGGGTGATGCCCAGACAGAGTGTGGACCGTAGAAGATTGGGTGATGCCCAGACAGAGTGTGGACCGTAAAAGATTGGGTGATGCCCAGACAGAGTGTGGACCGTAGAAGATTGGGTGATGCCCAGACATAGTGTGGACTGTAGAAGATTGGGTGATGCCCAGACAGAGTGTGGACTGTAGAAGAGCTATGCCCAGATAGAGTGTGGACTGTAGAAGATTAGGTGATGCCCAGACAGAGAGTGGACTGTAGAAGATTGGGTGATGCCCAGACAGAGTGTGGACTGTAGAAGAGCTATGCCCAGACAGAGTGTGGACTGTAGAAGATTGGGTGATGCCCAGTCAGAGTGTGGACTGTAGAAGATTGGGTGATGCCCAGACAGAGTGTGGACTGTAGAAGATTGGGTGATGCCCAGATAGAGTGTGGACCGTAGAAGATTGGGTGATGCCCAGACAGAGTGTGGACTGTAGAAGATTGGGTGATGCCCAGACAGAGTGTGGACTGTAGAAGAGCTATGCCCAGACAGAGTGTGGACTGTAGAAGATTGGGTGATGCCCAGACAGAGTGTGGTCTGTAAAAGATTGGGTGATGCCCAGACAGAGTGTGGACTGTAGAAGAGCTATGCCCAGACAGAGTGTGGACTGTAGAAGATTAGGTGATGCCCAGACAGAGAGTCGACTGTAGAAGATTGGGTGATGTCCAGACAGAGTGTGGACTGTAGTAGAGCTATGCCCAGACAGAGTGTGGACTGTAGAAGATTGGGTGATGCCCAGACAGAGTGTGGACTGTAGAAGATTGGGTGATGCCCAGACAGAGTGTGGACTGTAGAAGATTGGGTGATGCCCAGACAGAGTGTGGACCGTAGAAGATTTGGTGATGCCCAGACAGAGTGTGGACTGTAGAAGATTGGGTGATGCCCAGACAGAGTGTGGACTGTAGCAGAACTATGCCCAGACAGAGTGTGGACTGTAGAAGATTGGGTGATGCCCAGACAGATAGTGGTCTGTAGAAGATTGGGTGATGCCCAGACAGAGTGTGGACTGTGCCCAGACAGAGACTGTAGAAGAGCTAACATTCCGTTTTTATTGTCATGAAATGTAACTTAAAACAGTTGTTAATAAACTGATACGATATTTATTAATATTTTGGTCAGAATTACTATAGTTTGCACACAGCACCTAATCTGCCATAGTAATAATATAAGGTATGTTCTTCCTCACTAACGGTTTATGGATGGTGCCTTTTGAGTCGTCCGCTACGTCCAGTCAACCGTTGGCCATATGAGGAGTAAGTGTATCTAAATGTTTCAAAGGCTGTTCAGATTGATTTACTCTTAATCAAATGGATACAATCGAAAGTTGTTCTCTATGTAAGGGAATGTAGTCATACAGCCAAACAGTCTTGACTGAGAGTTCTGAAAAAGGGTAAAAGAAGCAGAGGCTTGCATTATATAGTATAGAAGTATAGAGAAAAATAAAAGATAGTGTTATAGTATATGCATATAGTATATAGAATATTGGCGAACATATGATGTTTTGTAAAGGACGGTAACTTATGATGTTTGTCTGGTCATACAGATAACGGTTCATTCTCTTGTGTATCGATCTGACTATTGCTAAGTATTGAGTACATTCTTGGTTGATTTCTAGGTTTTAATTTGTTCCTTTAACATGCATGATATGACTGTAACATTTCGACGCTGCTATAGCATGCCGTTTGTTTCTTGACTCGCAATGGTAGAACACCATTTCTTGACTTGCAACTGTAACACACCGTTTCTTGAGTCGCAGTGGTAGAACACCGTTTCTTGACACGCAACTGTAGAACACTGTTTCTTTATTTGCAACTGTAACAGGCCGTTTCTTGACTCGCAATTGTAGAACACCATTTCTTGACTTGCACCTGTGACACGCCGTTTCTTGACTCGCACCTGTAAAAAACCTTTTCTTGACTTGGCAGTGTAACATTGCCGCTTCTTGACACACAACTGAAGCAGGCGGTTTCTATGCGAGCAAAGATAACATACTGTCGAGGGACACATCTTCGTTATCACCAGTATGTTCTACATGTCGTCGCTATGCACAAACTGTATTACACCTATGCGCAAAATATAATACATGTTGACGCTTAGTGCACAATGTATTACACGTTGTCGCTAAGAGACAATGTATTACATGCCGTCGCCTAGTGCACAATGTATTACATGTTGTTGCTTAGCACACAATGTATTACACATTGTCGCTCAGAGCACAATGTATTACACATTGTTGCTTAGCGCACAATTTATTATATATTGTCACTTAACGCACAATGTATTACACATGTCACTAATCGCAGAATGTATTGCACATTGTCACTCAGTGCACAAGGTAGTACATGTTGTCGCTTAGTGCACAATGTATTACACATTGTTTCTTAGTGCACAATGTATTACACAATAATACACAATGTTGCTTAGTGCACAATGTAATACACAATGTTGATTAGTGCACACTGTATTACACATTGTCGCTTAGTGCACAATGTATTACACATTGTCGCTTAGTGCACAATGTAATACACATTGTTGCTTAGCGCACAATGTATTACACAGTGTTGCTTAGTGCACAATGTATTACACATTGTCGCTTAGTGCACAATGTAATACACAATGTTGCTTAGTGCACAATGTAATACACAATGTTGATTAGTGCACAATGTATTACACATTGTCGCTTAGTGCACAATGTATTACGCATTGTCGCTTAGTGCACAATGTAATACACAATGTTGCTTAGTGCACAATGTAATACACAATGTTGCTTAGTGCACAATGTAATACACAATGTTGCTTAGTGCACAATGTATTACACAGTGTTGCTTAGTGCACAATGTAATACACATTGTTGCTTAGTGCACAATGTATTACACATTTTTGCTTAGTGCACAATGTAATACACATTGTTGCTTAGTGCACAATGTATTACACAGTGTTGCTTAGTGCACAATGTATTACACATTGTCGCTTAGTGCACAATGTATTACACATTGTCGCTTAGTGCACAATGTAATCCACAATGTTGCTTAGTGCACAATGTATTACACAGTGTTGCTTAGTGCACAATGTATTACACGTTGTCGCTTAGTGCACAATGTAATACACATTGTTGCTTAGCGCACAATGTTGCTTAGTGCACAATGTTTTCGCCTTGCGCGGAATGTATTACACGTTGTGACTTTGCGCATAGTATTTTACTTGTCACGCTAAGCGCACAAGGTATTAAACATCGTCGTTATGTCCAGAAAGTATTACGCATCTTGGCTAGCACACAATATTCATGAATTAAACATTGTCACTTTGCACACAAGGGATTACACGTCAAGGTTACGTGCATAATGTATTACATGTTGTCGCTAGGTGCACAACAAGATACACGCTGCAGATGGATGCAAAACTATGGAACGCCATGGCTGTTTTAAATCAACATTTCGCTATATGCGGTGGTTTTGTCATGATATGGGGTGCTGATATCATTATATGCGATGGTTTTGTCATGATATGCGGTGGTTTTGTCATGATATGAGGTTCTGATATCGTTATATGCGGTGGTTTTGTCATGATATCAGGAGCTGATATTATATAATGTGGTTATTTAATTATATGATGTGATTTTATCATTATATGTGATGGTTGCAGCATTATATGCGGTGCTTTTATCGTTATATGTGGTGGTTCTGTTATTATATAAAGCGGTTATATCGTTATATGAGGCGAATTTATCATTATATGATGAGGTTATGTTATTATATGATGTCGTTATCTAATTATATGACGTGTTTCTATCATTATATGAGGTGGTTGCGTCATGATATGTGGTCCTTATATCATAATATGAAGTGGCTCTGTCATTATATGATGCCGTTATGTTATTATATTATGTGGTTTTGTAATTATACGTGCTGCTTCTATAATTATATGAGTTGGCATTTTATTATACGACGTGGTCTCATCAATATACCTTTTTCTCGTTACATTATGACATGACGTCATTCGGCAAGCTGGCTTCTATCGGTTACAGGATTTAATTGATCATGTATCACTTGCGCTTTGTTTTTCGAGTAAATGAAATTTTGTCAACTATTTGATATTATTTAAATGCTGTTAAAATTGAAAGATGTAAGTAAAGGAAAAAAGCAGGTTATATAATTTAATAAAATATATATAGAACTCTGTAACCGTGATGTGGCGAATAGACATCATCCGGATCATTCTCGCCCTCGGTCGATACTAGTATCACCTCTCGTGTTTGGCGCTTGGAATTATTGGGAGAAAAGTAGTCCGGTCAGGTGATTTGCATATATACTAGGATACTGTATAGGCATATCTAGTGTACTTCTTGTGTATTTTTTAATAAATAGTAACAACTTTGAAGTATGACAAATTCATTATAAGGATTATTGACAGAGAACATGGGCTCACATTCCCTGCCTGGAAAGTATATTCCCCATCGCCTATCGGCTCGGGTGAATATAATTTCCAGGAAGGGAATGTGAGCCTATGTTCTTAATAACTAATATTATATCGCAGTAATACGTGCAGAGTTATATATCGATTTGAAATGCAGTCACTCATTTATCATATTAGATATCATCTTTGATGTTCTAATAGATTCTAGCTAAATGATGTCAGAATGACCCAGACGGATGTCCTGTAATACATGTCGTCTTAATTATACCTTTGCTAACTTTGATGTTGCAATCGATTTACTAATTGGGAAGGGTAAATTCAAACGATATAATTAGCTTGCATTGTCTGTATGACAAGATACGTTGTCACGTTTCCGATATTTAATTCAGCATGCTTGATTACTGTTAAAATGTTATCATATGGGGAAGCAAAGAATACCTGTATTTTCATTCAACATAGACACAAATAAACGGTGTTTCCAAGTACATCCAGTTTGAAAAATCATGCAACGATTTTGAATTCGTTTGTTTATTTTATTATTTTGCAACCCATTTAACATAAATAGCAGTTTCCTTACCGAAAGCACCAAGATTTTACTGATGCTGGTTTTACCAATAGCATAAAACTCTAGTTAATATTGCTTTACGATTAATGCATTTTATCATTCTATACTCAACTGATATATACTTAAACCATATAAACGAAACCATATATACCCTTCACCTGAGTTCAAAAATAAGACGAAAAGGGTTTGGTGCTTAGCCAGCTTTGAGTAGCATAAACAGAATGTTGTTTCTTTAGTCTTGGCAAAGATAACTCGAATGTCAAATAAAAGACAGTGAAAAGATACCATTTTCGTCAGGTGTGGGAAAACTGTTTATACAAATTGTTGGAATGCCTATGGGTACTAACTGTGCACCTATTGCACAGATTATTTACTGTATTGCTATGAAAGAGATTTCATGTTTAGGTTTTCACCAAATACTCAGACGGATGTCACCGAAGCCTTTAATTACACCTGTCAGTAACTTTATGAGATATAAACCATTGACATCCCTTTCTTTTCTACTTTTACAAATAGTATATAGCCTTAAACTGAAAATGGAGGAATAATTAGCAAAACTGGGATATGATTTTAATTTCGATATCTTAAATTATCCCTACTTCAACGGAAATGTACCAAGAGCACCATAGTATGGGGAATATGTTTCTTAACGTAAACACTTTTCTAGAGCTTGTTGTCTAGTTAAATACTGTAATAACTTGTGTATAACTAAACATCTACTCCATCAGGGATACCATTACCATAAACTTCGAAAAAAGCTTTGCAATATGTATTCTCTTAACCCTGATCAGCTTTTAAAATATGTTGTTTAAGAACCCTTCTGCGTGTCTACGATGAAGTGATTTACAAACTTCGTAAAATCCTTCTTCATGATCCCTTTCATACATTTTTATTAAACTTCAAGTTGTTAATAAAGCTTAACAAAAGAGGTTATGACACTATCATTTTGTAACGCACTGTAAACCTTTCGTTTTGTGTGTGCGATGGCCAGATACCACACATATGTTAGTGACATTTGTTCTTCACGCCAAAACTCAATGTAAGGTAATGTAATGTAATGTAATGTCACGGTAATGTAATGTAATTGTCACCAAAAGATAGACGGCAGACTCGGATATTAAAAGAATGATAATACATTAAATCTGTAAAATCACTGGCTGCTGGTTAACAATTATATCTCAAATACATAACAGTGCTTGTCAACCAAAATCAAAGACAGAAATGGGCAAGCTACACAAGCAGCCAAAGTTTATATCCTTCAAAAACAATCTGACGCATATGTTGAAATGCTTCCCTTATAAAAGTGCCAGGGCCAGTATTCATAAAGAAACTGATGAGGAAAATATTTATTACGACAACGTTTGACATATTTTTAAATATCCTTATTAACCTCTCAGGGACACAACACACCATCTATTTTAAGATACATATTTAGCTGTAGGTTTTACCCATAACATTATTATTACTATTAAGGACACGTATTAAATCGATAATAAAAGGTGTTTAAAAAAATAATAAAAGTTTATGAATATGGGCCCTGCTTAATGAATATGGGCCCTGCTTCACAATATTGTTCTACCCAATCAAGCCGTCCCGTTAAAAAGGTGGCATTATTTCCATGTTATAATAGATTCCATAATCGATATTTCAATACGGATTTTCATTATTTATTGATAGGTTTATTTCCAAGTTACGCATGAATTGCCTCCGCGAATTTAAATTTCTAGAGAGCTTGTGATATAATCACAAAAACAACATGACACACAACACTGAGTGCATTATTACATCATGTTAATGATAACCACCTGGAAGACAATGGCATCAGGCAGTGTTATCAGTAGTCCAAGCGGAAAAGGGGTCCATTTAAACATTTTATTACTCAAAATATGATGGGGTATGGTCAAGCGAATTTTTAAACCACATGCATTCAAGCATGAGCAATGTCAACTATGTAGTACATGGTTGTAATTCAATACTATTGATGTGAATATAATAACAGAAGAGTCGACTCAAAAGGAGTACTTATACTTATATAGCAGATTTTGTGTTCTCTATATGTGAAAAGTTTGCTACAATTGTTACTCCAAGTTGTTTTGTTTTCTACGTGAAATAAATAAGTCAGAACAGAACAGAACATATTCGATTATTTATTTAAACTCAGGTTACGAACATGAGATATATAACATGGGTAACAACATGAGCAATATATGTGTACAATATAAATCAACAATGAGCATAAGCGTTGCAAATATAAACATAAAGACAAAATACAAAAATATTGAATTATTATACGTTTTACAAATAAAACAAGTACACTAAAATGATCCATTTATCCATCTAAAATCGTCATTTCTAAATAAAATAAGCCATATTATCACACCATCCAAATGTCAAAAAAAGAATAGGCATCTAATCTACGATCAGTAATTCATTTTCGTTATTAATCTCACCAGCCGAAAGTATATATGTTGAAGCCAATGAACCATCACTGTCTCATAGACGAGACAAATTAGCTCTTCAATACGCCATTAAATTAAAGTCTAACCCTTCAAACCCAACTTTCGATAATGTTTTTAATCCTAGTTTTGAACCTCTTTTTGATCGAAAACTGAAGGCCATTCGACCATTTTGGTCTTCGTATTAAACCCAAATTAAGAGACACTGAAATCGATCTAAATTTGATTGCCAAGTACAAAGTACCACAAATTCCACCGTGGACTTTGGAAACTCCAACAATTATTTTTGATCTTTGTAATAATAACAAATCCAGTACAGACCCTACTGTCTTTCAAAGCAAATTTAAGGAAATTAAATCGAAATACTGTGACTTTCAACATATCTACACAGATGGCTCTAAAGATGGAGATAAGGTAGCTGCAGCAGCCGTTCACAAACACAGCATAAAGAGCCGCCTGCCTGACAAGGCTTCTATCTTTTCAGCTGAACTTAAGGCAATTGAACTTGCCTTAAATTATATTCAGGAATCTGATGATGACCATTTTGTAATCTTTTCTGATTCCCTTTCATCTCTTCAAGCTCTGGGTAATATGAAACATGATAACCCAGTTGTGCTTCAACTTTTAGAAAAGTACAATTCTCTTGTAATTGATAATATTATTATTTTCTGCTGGCTTCCAAGCCATGTAGGAATACGTGGTAATGATAGAGCTGATAGTGCTGCTAAGGCAGCATTATATTTACATATATCTAATACCAAATTACCTTATACTGATTTTAAAAGTTGTATTAACACATATATTCGTAACTCTTGGCAAACCGCTTGGGATTTGTCAGTTAACAATAAACTCCATTCAATTAAACCGTTACTCGGAGAATGGCGTTCTTCTAGTAGACCCATTCGTCGACAGGAAGTTGTCCTAGCCCGGTGCAGAATAGGGCATACACGTTATACTCATTCATATTTATTACAAGGTGAGCAATTACCAGAATGTATACCCTGCTTTGCACCGTTAACGGTCAAACACATATTGCTGGAATGTGTAGACTTTGATCCTATGCGTCAAAGGTACTACAATGTTAATACTATGAAAGAGTTATTTGATACTGTAGATTTTAGTCTTGTTTTAGATTTCCTTAAAGAGATCAGACTATATAAATCATTATAATGTGTTCTTATATATATTTACTTGTTTATATACCCGTTGACGGGCATTTGTTGATTTACATACATAGTTTATATTACACCTTATCATCCCTTATTTTTTAATAATTTTATCTTTATATATTTACATTAATTTTTAATTAATTCTTCATTTTTCATCATTTTTTGCGCACAATATGACCTATTGATGTGCCGACGTGCCGTTAAACACCATTCATTCATTCATTCGTTATTAATCTTTATATACAGTGTTTTTTTCCGTTATACAGAGTAATACGATCGGTGGGTTGCATCCGTTACGTCCGTAGGGACTTGGTTACGTTATACACCGTACATTATACGGTTTTGGTTTTGACATACCCCGTCCGAATCAAACACTCCACATTCTCATGCAGATTAAAACGAGTTAAAAAAAACTGTAGCAGACGACACTTTCATATTTGTTTATTTCTTCTAGGTCACACAATATTATCTCGCATAAAGATCTACCTTTCTATACCTATGCGTACATTTGTTTTCAATGCTTATATCTTACCCCATTTAGATTAGTGTTGTGCGGGATGGGGAAATCGTAATGTTTCTATGTAAGATAAAATTGATTGTAAGATCCAAAAAAGAGTTGCAAGACTTATCCTGGATAAAGATTTCGAAACTCCATCTGTTGAACTTTTAACCGAACTTTGTTGGATGATGTTTCCCGAAAGAGTTAAATTCCAAAAAGCAATTCTTATGTTTAAAACATTTAATAATCAGGCTCCTGCTTATCTTAAAAATACGTTTACTCTTACTTCAAATGTATATATGCGAAATTTAAGATCATCCTCAAATCTACAACTATATTCCCCCAGACCGAATAGTGAGTTTTTCAGAAAATCGGCTCTAAAGGGTGGAACTCACTTCCTCGTCATATAAAAAATGCCCAATCTGTATTTACAGTGGATTAACCAAACCATATAATAATGACTAAGTCTTTCAACTCAGTTTGGACATATTTCCGTTACTGTGTGTATGAATGTACTACAATTCATTTTAAATGTATATCATATATCTTTGTAAATATTTTATAATATATATATTGTTGAGGGCCTCATGGAATATTGACTTGTTTCAAATGAGTTCTTTCGTTAAATAAAGTCTTTATTATTACTATTATTATTATTATTATATCTCGTCCTGGTACATTTTTTCCACATTAAACAAATATTCGAGGACCTGATATAGCGTGTGATATGAAAATACAAATTATTTATTCTGTTTATCCTATACTTGCTTATAACTACGTTATTTTTTCAGATCACGTGAGCCGAAGGCTGAGTGGGACCTATTGGGATCCCTCTTCGTCCGTCGTCCGTCCGTTTAACTTTTCCTCAAACGACTTCTGCTCAGATGTTTTGACCAAACTTCACATGGATGATCCTTATGTGAATGCTTTTCAAATATAGTTAAAATTAGGTCCGCGCGATATCCAAGGTGGCCGCCGTTACCATAAAAGATCGAAACCTTAAAAATCTTCTTCTCGAGAACCGCTGGACAGATTTCGACAGTTTTCTTTTAAAATGACTGCCGGAGCCTAGACTATCAACAAATACTGAAAAAGGGATCCCTTGGAATTGAAAAGGGGATCCCTTGGAATCAACAAACACAACCAAGAGATAAAAGTAGCAGACTCGGTTTTAGTGAGTCTGTTTATGAGAGGCAATGTAAAGTTTGTTCAAATAAAGTCCCCGGAATCAAAAATGGGTATATATTTATATAAGAAAAAACTTTAAAATCTTCATCTCTGAAACAACAAGGCTCTCATATATTCCGTGCAGCATCCGCTTATGGTCCTCTACCATGTTTGTTCAAATGGCGAACCTGATGTCAAATTTAGCCCTACCCCGGGGGTCACATGTTTTACATAGGCGTATACAGAGAAATGTTTTAAAAATCTCCTCCTCTGATACCACAGGGTCTCATATATTGCATGGAGCATAAGATTATGGTCCTTTACCAATTTTGCTCAAATGGTGACCCTGGGATAAAATCTGGCCCCGCTCTGTACTGGGGGCCATAGCATTATATAAAAGTTATATAGCACATGTTTTAAAAAATCTGCTTCTCTGAAACTAGATGCACTAGAGGTCTAATATTTTGCATGTACCATAAGCTTATGGTCCTCTATCAAGTTTGTTCAAATCGAGACCATGGGGTCAAATTCGGTACCACCGTAGAGGTCCCATTTTGTCCATGGAACTGTATAGAGAAAACTTAAAAGACGTGCTTCTCTGGAAACGCAAGTTTACACTTACTGAGCATGAACAGACGGATACAACTATCCAACTAGCATCGGCCCTGTGGTCTATTCCTATCACTGAGGACATAACCCTTGGGTCATAACTTGGAAATTGTTGAGATCCGCACCCTAAAGTCATATATACACTTACTAGACATGAACTGACAGATATAACCCATCCAAACAGCATCGGCCCTGGGTCATAGTTTGAAAACCGTTGAGATACAACCCCTATAACCATAAAATACCTAATGGGCATGAACAGAAGGATACAACCATCCAACAGCTTTGGCCCCGGAGGACATAGCCCCTTGGTCATAACGTATAACAAAATATACACATGCTGGGCCTGAACGCTTAAAGGCGGGCGCGGAAATTTGCGATGGGGTGGCATCGACTGAATGATCTAATTCTGTTATGCAATTATAAGCTTGTTTGACTTTGTATCTTTGCAAAGACCACCAGGTGATCAAATCATGGCCATTTTGATACTCTTGTTATTGTATCAATTTGGATTCAGTTACCATAGATACCAAAGATAGCTATACTTTACGGGTGAAATGTCATACACACATACACGAAATCAGAGAAAAAATTAACAAAAACAATTGCTGTTGCGATTGAGAAGCGAACCCACGCGGTGATTTCTACTCTCAAAACACTTGTTCAATCTGACGCGTTTCTTCTATAAACCAGCCTTTATTCAGTTAATATACTGAACGGAAATAAACATAACTAATCGGAAAAGCATTCGGCTCTTTACGTAATACGGTTCATTTTTCCATAGCCGAATATCATTTAGTTATAAATAGTCCCGGGAATTTCCAATATGATATGACTTTTTATACCCTTAATTTCACCCGTGAGATAAAATATATTGCCCGTCAGATTGATATGACTAGTTACGTGTCGTATTGTGTATTCAATGGCAATATGTACATAATATATTTTTATACACATGACAAGGAGCAAGATAAACTAATGGTAATGTAATTTTATTTTAAATAACTTTATATATTCGTGTTAACTGTTATTCTAAAAATTAAATTTATCATTTAGTTCTGTTTAACACATTTAAGCTAGCTATAGCGTTTGGTGCTCTTGGGAGTGTTTTTAATATAATCATGAATGCTTTGTTTGAAAGACTCAACATATCATGTTTAATACGCTCTCAGTGATAACCATCCTATCAATCACGTTCATTTATACGCTCTCAGTGATAACCATCCGTATCATTTACGTTCATTTAATACGCTCTCAGTGATACCCATCCGTATCAATCACGTTCATTTAATACGCTCTCAGTGATAACCATCCGTATCATTTACGTTCATTTATACGCTCTCAGTGATAACCATCCGTATCATTTACGTTCATTTAATACGCTCTCAGTGAAACCCATCCGTATCAATCACGTTCATTTAATACTCTCTCAGTGATACCATCCGTATCAATTACGTTCATTTAATACGCTCTCAGTGATAACCATCATATCAATCACGTTCATTTATACGCTCTCAGTGATAACCATCCGTATCATTTACGTTCATTTAATACGCTCTCAGTGATACCAATCCGTATCAATCACGTTCATTTAATACGCTCTCAGTGATAACCATCCGTATCATTTACGTTCATTTATACGCTTTCAGTGATAACCATCCGTATCATTTACGTTCATTTAATACGCTCTCAGTAATACCCATCCGTATCAATCACGTTCATTTAATACTCTCTCAGTGATAACCATCCGTATCATTTACGTTCATTTAATACGCTCTCAGTGATAACCATCCGTATCATTTACGTTCATTTAATACTCTCTCAGTGATAACCATCCGTATCAATCACGTTCATGTAATACGCTCTCAGTGATAACCACCGTATCAATCACGTTCATTTACGCTCTCAATGATAACCACCGTATCAGTCACGTTCATTTAAAACGTATACAGACCCTATAACAGCGCAGATTCAGAATAAAATAGATAGACTTTGACATTTCAAACATCAGTAACATAATTACTAGCTCTAGTGAAGAGGAAAACAAGTTGTTAGGTCTTGCTTACACCACTTTTACGCTATAGCGTTTGAATAGCATGCTCATTTTAGTGAGATAGAGACATTACATTGACAATCTATTTAATTAAAACCATTCCATCAAACGACTGACTGCATGGCACGCTAGTTTGATTTAATTAGAATAAAGATAATATTTTAACTTCATAAAATTACAAGTGGCCGGTTGACAATTTGATTCTAAAACGAATAGCAGCACCATTAAAAGTAGATATTAAAAGCAGATATAAAAATCGAACAGGAAAAGTAGCATTCAAGGACGACAGTCAATCACAAACACACACAGAAACAAAGAACAACTATATAAAAAGATGAATAAAGGGCAAAATAAGACATCATAAACACACAATGGTTGACAATAGGGCTACCGCCTTGGAACGGTCAATGGCAAAAAAGGCAGCTTGGGTTTTAAACCAGGTTCCAGGATACACCAAACTGACTGATCAATCAAACGGATCCAGAAATGCAGCAATTATAGAAGGCAGTCAACCAAAATCAAGCTTCAAAACAAACAGCAATTTCAAGGACAAATGAAAGCAAAGTAGATGACACCACAAACATAAAAGGGTTGACAACAGAGACACTCCTCACAACGGCCAGTGGCAAAAAGGTCGCTTGTGCTTTAAACAAGGGGTTCTAGAGGTCAGCTCCAAACCTAATCGGAATATAACATTGTAAACTATATTTTAATGAGATTTGCCTCTCTTGCATATGGTATGGAGTAAACATGTCTCTGAAAATAAACATAAAACATTTAACCAGGGAGTATATATACTTACTCCCTGATTTAAGGCAACATTATAACGGCCAGCGGTAAAAATGGCCGCTTGGGCTTTAAACAAGGTTCTAGAGGGCTGATCCATACTTAATCGGAATATTGTATGGATTAAGAATGTTTCTAAAAATAAATATAAAACATTTAACACAACATTAGTAATTTGTTTTAAACACAGTTTCGCTTTTAAATAGGTTTGCCTGAAATGTACACGATATTTTGTTACTTTTTAAGCAACTATGTTATCCATATACGTCAGTTTGATTAGGTGCACAAATAATGTTTAGGATGGTGTTATTTTTGTTATAGTTAGGATGAATTGAATTGAATTTAATGTTGTTTTACGGCTTATCAACACAGTAAAGGTTATTTAGAGCCGCCCAAGAGAGATGGGAATGATACATAGGAATCCGGGAACCGTTCACTACTCTTATTATCGAATAGATTCATATGGTTCTTTAACGTGCTCGGAGAATAGACCGATACACGGGACCGCCCGGTTTATGTCCGCATTCGACGGACGAGGCTAAGGGAAAGTGTCTTGCACAAGAACACACCGACGAAACTCAGTGGCACCACGGAGGATATAGTTAGGATGAGGTGTAGTTAGGATGAGGTGTAATTTTGAGATACCATGCAGTTACCCAACAACAAACCAGAATGCTTTTGTTTTTTTCCAAACACCGTACCAGCGTGCGTATCGACTAAGACAAGTAGATGTTATAATGTCATTGGCCAACCAACCTACCAGAATACATAATTTTGAGACATAGATATTTAACAATGGCGTTGTTTAATCGACGTATCAAAATATATAGTTCTTAAAAACAGAGATGTTATCCTGCAGTTGTCCAGTCCAGTACCAGAATGCGTTATTTTTAGACACAGATTCTTTAGGTACAAAGTCATTTTCCAATCAATGTACTAGAATGCGCAATCTCTGAGACACACATATAGTTTACAATGCTGTTGTCCAATTAACTTGCTAGACTGCGTACGTTTGAGAAAACCCAATGTAACCAAGCAAAGCGATAAAATGCCATTATCGGATCAACGTAGCATGGTGTGTGATTTTGAGATACAGATATATTACCGTGCCAATATGCAACCTTCTCACCAGAATTCGTAATATTGAGACACAGAATTTTCACATTGTCCATTTATCGTGCTAGAATGCGTTATTTTTTGTATACACAGGGTACATTATGTTTTGAGAAAGAGACGTGTTTTCTTGCATACCGGATAAGGCTATCCACGTTTTACATGGGGGATGGACTATAAGAATCTTTCATGGGTATCCGGTGAAGATAGGGAATTCCAACACGAGGTATAAGTGTTTTTATCGGAACTGAGGTTCTGCCGAGGTTCCGATTAAAACACTTATACCGAGGGTTGGAATTCCCTATCTGAACCGAATATCCATGATAGATTCTTTTTCTTGCATATCAGATACATGTTGTGCGTCGACGCCGCCAGCTTCTATCGTTTTACATGTTTTACTGCATACCGGATGTTGGCGCGCGTGAATTTTATCTCGACCCTAGGGTGAGATGGAAATATCTAGCCCCGGTAAAATGACGGATATCCTTGTCCGGTATGCAAGAAAATCTTTTCTTTATGGGTAAAGATATGGGTAAAGATAAAAGTCACGCACACACCAACATCCGGTATGCAGGAAAACATGCAAAACGTTAGTAGCTGGCGCCGTCAACGCACAACATGTCTCTGATATGCAAGAAAAAGAATCTTATTCTATCATGGGTATTCGGTTCAGATAGGGAATTCCAAGCCTCGGTATAAGTGTTTTAATCTGAACCGAGGCTCTGCCGAGGTTCCGATTAAAAACTTATACCTCGGGTTGGAATTCCCTATCTTCACCGGATACCCATGAACGATTCTTATAATCATGCCGAAGTACAATCATTGTACCAGAATGCGTATTGTTTAAGACACATGGATATTATCATACCGTTGTCCAAGCAACGTACCAAAATGCGTATTTTTTAAGACGAATAGATATTACCATACCGTTATCAAAGCAACGTACCAGTATGCGTAATTTTAAAACACATGGATATTACCATACCGTTGTCCTTACAACGTACCAAAATGCGTATTTTTTAAGACGCATGGATATTACCCTACCGTTGTCCAAGCAACGTACCAAAATGCGTATTTTTTAAGACGCATAGATATTACCATACCGTTATCAAAGCAACGTACCAGTATGCGTAATTTTAAAACACATGGATATTACCATACCGTTGTCCTAACAACGTACCAAAATGCGTATTTTTTAAGACGCATGGATATTACCATACCGTTGTCCAAGCAACGTACCAAAATGCGTATTTTTTAAGACGCATGGATATTACCATACCGTTGTCAAAGCAACGTACCAGTATGCGTAATTTTAAGACACATGTCGCTGTTTAATCATGCTACATGTCCTCCAATCACCGTATCATAATGTGATATATTACACGCCTTTATCTAATCTGGAAATACTGACTAATTATTTCCTGAGTAGAGTTGCGTAATTGTATGTGTTGATAATAGCAAATGGTTTATTTGGAGAATCCATGACAACCACGTGCAACTTATAACATTATGGATATTTAGAAAACTGTCATTAGTTAAATATAGGGACATAGAGGAAATAAGGAGACAATGTGAGAAATGTTGTAAAAAGCATTTCTGTGAAGTCGCACGACAAGATGAACATTTTATTCGATGTTTTTTTTATAGTGGTCTCACGACGACTGGCTTTCGTGTCATTTGTCGACGACAGTATTGGATGCTCATGTCTCCAAATCATTGATCATACCGATATAGGAGAATCTAGTGGATATAGTCGGAGAGGTTTACATCATTAACTATGTCGATATAGCAGCATTAAGCAGCGTTAAGCGGAAATACTCAGTAAATATAGAAACGAAAAAGATGCAGTGATTATTGTTTTCGGGAAATAAATTGATTTACTTACTAATGTTGTGATTGAATAATTTAAAAAAAAAAAGCGCAATATGTAGGTATGGAGCGTTTGAATTTAATTGGATTTTACCGTGAGCCAGCACAAAACGTCTATATAGTGCCAACAGGAAAGACATATATAATAGTATCGGCATTGCTCCATGGATATACACGTTAAAGCGTATTTAAATTCTGAGAATTAGAAAATATAATGTGGCTATATAATATCGACAACTTGTTTATTTGAAGTGCAGATCAAAGTTTGACCTGTGTTATATTTAGAAAATCGTCAACACACAACTTTTACGTCTTGCTGTATGTTATACATATTGTATTCTAACAACATCCGACTTAACAATTAAATCTCAGTTATTTCATAAATCGGATTAAAAGTACATTAATGAGTGAGACTAATTCGACAAGTACAGCTAGATGCAAATGACAATTATATGATAATATAAATGGAAAATATCAACGCAGTTCAGTTCGAAATTCTCTCTCCTGCTTTTGTGTTTATATGCATCCTTATGGTACTAGGAATTCCGGGGAATATCGTTTCAATTCTTGTTTACGGACTGCAGTTAAGGTCAACAACAGGAAGGTACGCCATTATAACGTTGGCAGTATGTGACGTCATCAACTGCGTCATGAGTATACCGGTGGAGATGTACATTATGACAAGGTACTGGAGTTTTGATAATGCCGCCCTGTGCAAAATGTCCCGCTTCGTTACATATGCCATGAATAACGCGGCTGGGCTTATACTCGTCGCGATTGCGTTTGAAAGATATCGGACAATATGTACACCACATAAGCCGAAAATCCCAAAACACTATATCAAAGGCATTTGCGTTGCTATCGTTTTGTGTGGAATAGTGTTGGCTCTACCGGCCTTATGGATATACGGTATTCAAACAGTGGTCTTGTCACTTCAAAATGGGCATCTGGTTAAAGTACAAGAAGTAACGTTTGGAGAAAATCGGACAAATGGAACAGAAGACGCTATATATAACCTATCGAAACACATGGATAATAAAGATACGAATTTATCTGCTAACGTAATAATAACTAAAATATGCCTTATTGACGATCAAATCAGGAATCCGTTTTGGGCTTATTCCATGATTGGGTTTGTAACCCTTGCCGGTATAGGGGTCCTCGTCATACTTGTACTTGTGTATGGACAAATAGCCTGGAAGATTAGAAAATTAAGAGCATTAATAAACACACCGAGTAAAATTGAACGTGCAGTTCGCTCTGCCAAGAAAAAGCAAGTGACATTCATGTTATTCCTTATAACACTGGTATTTGAATTCAATTACATTCCATTTATCATCATAACAAACATGCGGTTTTTTAATCCAGAATGGTACAATGATCAACCAAAAGTTGGTAAAATGATTTATCACTTTTTCTTAAGGTTTTACCTTGTAAATTGTTCAATAAATCCGTTCATTTATTGCATAAGTAGCCCACAATTTAGGTCTGCTTTGTGTACATTGCATACACGGATTGTAAACACTACATCATATGTGACGACTGAACGTCAAAGCAACAGAATAACTAGTGGACTCGGTTTTGAAGAGTCGAGAAGACTGAGTGGTTTTGTTGGTGGCGAGTCTAGAAGACTGAGTGGTGTTGTTGGTGCAGAAACGAGAAGACTGAGTGGTATTGTTGATGGAGAGTCAAGAAGATTGAGTGGTTTTGTTGGTGGCGAGTCTAGAAGACTGAGTGGTTTTGTTGATGGAGAGTCAAGAAGACTGAGTGGTTTTGTTGGTGGCAAGTCTAGAAGACTGAGTGGTGTTGTTGGTGCAGAGTCGACAAGATCGAGTGGTGTTGTTGGTGCAGAGTCGATAAGACCGAGTAGTGTTATTGGTGCAGAGTCGAGAAAAAGTAGTGGTGTTGTTGGTTCAGAGTCGAAGAAACTGAGTGGTGATGTTGTTGAAGGGTCAAGAAGACTGAATACAGTTATAGATGGAGATTCAAGAAAACTGAATTGTGCTGTCGAGATGGCTGAGAGTCGTTGTTGACCTACTCGTGTGTAATTGAATGAGTCACTTACTCCATAAAATATTTTTATTTATAATTCTAACTCGCCGAAAACCTCATTAAAATTAAAATATTTCGTAACTAGTTTGAAAAGGCTAAAACAAACTTTAAAAACCCCACGCCGGGATACAAACGCTGGAGCCAAAACGTCAAAAAAAAAAGACCGTCAAGCATACTTGTAAATTATTTATAATGAGTTGCTAGTGGTGTATGTCTTAGATACAGATGAATTTATAATAAATATAAAAAATATAAAAAAAAATCATATTTCGTGTAGTGTTACACATTTACTTTTGTATGTCATGCCCAACCAATCAAAATTTGTTCTAGGATGTATCACATCTTATAATGTTTACGATGTATTAGTTATGTTTGTATTTATGAGACTACAATAAAGAAATATATATATATATATATTACACATGTCTGCATACAATAGAACATGAAACGGGTTTTAGACAAGGCTAAATACAGAAAATCTCAAAATCGAAACATTTCCTCTGTACTGTTGGCGGTGCAGGTATCTGTTATTTATATACAATTAGTATGTTTGTGCATATGTCGAGGAATTTGAACTTTACATATGTAACTACAGAGACTAGATTTGTAAAACATTTATTTTCTGTTAAGTGTGAATGATATTTATTTACAATATATTAGAATAGAACAATAACGATAATATAGATTTATCACATGTAATATACATTTATCATATGTAATATACATTTATCATATGTAATTTATCATATGTAATATACATTTATCATATGTAATATACATTTATCACATGTAATATACATATACATTTATCACATGTAATATACATTTATCAGATAACCATCGTCGAAACCAAATCACATGGGGGTATCCGACGATGCAGATAACATGACTTCTGGGAGTATGATAAAGCCATGATTTATTTCGCGTAATACACTAGTGTATTATAGATGCAAATGAGGACCGAATCTCTGCGTCTGTTTACAGTAAAACATTTAACTCCAATTGTTTGCATGGTATATCATTTGATACGTTCAGACACCTTAACTATGTATCCTTATTTGATATCTTACTTTTTAAAACGCATGTTAGTAACGTTAAATTTAGTTTAAGGTGTCGCATTATTTATAGGGCGAACGCGTTACAGCCGCGTAATATAGCTGACGTCATGAAAACAACAAAACGACGAAGATTTTTTACCGCAAGAATCTTACGTATACAAGATAATTTAACAACATTAAATGAAAGTATCAAAATAAGTATAAAAGTCGAACAAGAAATGCAGTAAAACCAAAAACAGGCAAAAAGACAACAGTACAGAGGAAATGTTTCGATTTTGAGATTTTCTCTATTTAGCCTTGTCTAAAACCCCTTTCATGGCAATGTTAATAAGGAATAAAGGCAAATGACGTCACAAACACAAACAGGGTTGACAAAAGGGCTACCGCCTTGGAACGGTCAGCGGCAAAGAAGGTCGTTGGGGGTTTAAACCAGGTTCTAGGGTCACCAAACATCACACTTACCCTACTGTCATCCCAATAAAACGAGACAGTGTAAATAAAGAAATCCCCGCCATGAAATATGCTCTAACCAACAAGGCACCATTAATAGGCAATATAAGTAAAACTGAAAGATGCTCGTGTATATATATAAATACAGAAAGCAATAGCCTAGAAAGCCACAAATAATAGGGTCATAACCTCTTTTGATAAACCTTTTAACAAGTTTAACAAAGATAGTATGAAAGTGATCATGACCAAGGATCTTACGAAGTTTGCAAATCACGGAGTCACCATAGATAGAAGTCAGGTTGTGGTAGTCCATGTCGCAGAAGAGTTCTTAAATTACTTTTAGATTTGGAAAGGAGATCAGGGTTACGATAATAAACTTTTGCAAAAGTTTTACGAAGTTTATGGTAACGGTAGCCCTGATGGAGTAGCTGTTTAGGTATACAAAGTTTACGAATATTAAAGTCCTCAACTCGAGCACTAGCTCTAGAAAAACGAATAAGATGAGACACATAGACTCCAAAAGAAGTTGCTCGGGGAACATCCCCATCTAAATGGGGATAATTAACAATATCAAAATTAATATCTCTCTTGTCATAGATTTTGCTAATTATTTCCCTATTTTCAATAAAGAAATGTAAATCGAGAAAAGAAGCGTCACATTCGTGGCTGTGTATTATTGACTTTAATAAACTCGTGGATAAAAAGATAGGATACTCGGCAGAGCTTCATATCCTAGTATATCCAACTCGTTTATTCAATAATACACAGTCACTCCTGTAAGATCCTCTATGTATATATTAAAATAGAATGAGGAAGGATAACAAATAAAGGTTGGTAAATGTTATACATTATGAAGTATAGCAACGTTAAAGTTAAAGATGAATGGCCACCCTTATTGTAGTATTATAAATTAATAAATTTTACTCTTTAGCATCATATGAACATTTCTTGATAGTCTCGGAGAGAAACATATATTGAAAACCGCTACTAAGTTGTATGTAAAAACAAGTATTATTTGCATGAAGTAGATACTACTTTTACCACTGCGTGACTGCACGGGGAAATGAGGTAAATCTGAATTGTATAGCTGCACAACTATTGCTAGATAATTGATAAATACACCTTATCTGTGGATTAATTTACCTGTTCAAAGTTTTCTACGTAATCAAATTAAATCTTATTCTCGCTTTTCACAGATATTGCAATGTGTGAATTGCAAATTTCTATTGTTGTTTATTGATTTCGATTTAAATAAACATAAAAACGTCCATGAAACAAAACATGACCGGAGAACTTTAATATAATATATAGGACCAGATAACGGCAATACATTTGATATTACACACAAAGAGAGCATAATAACGGTGTATGTATATATTTGTAATTAACTATTTGCAAATCGCATATTTTTTTCAATTGTTAGTGAACAAATAATCAAGCATTGGTGACAGTATTTACGTTGTGCTTTCAGAATGTAAATTATAAGCCACTGCGAGTTTTTAGTTTGTCCACTCATGACGAGAAGGAATAAATGAACTTCTTATCAATCTTGCAAATAAATCTAGGTAATATGGATGGTTTGCTGCTTGGACAACATCAGAAACTGAGCATTCGCTGCTTCAACGGTGCTCAAATTCACCTGTCTAAACACAGGATTCGATTAACAAATGCTGCGGAGCATGTAGTTAGTGGCATTGTTTGAACACTCACTGTATGTTTGGATACAAATAGATCGTTCTTCGTTATTATTATTCTCTCACGTCATGCCATAATCTCAGATATTTAAACTATTCAGCAATTAAACTATTCTCGTTATCTTTGGACTACCTTTGCTAGCAATTAAGTATCGTCAATCATAAATGGTTAATAATACTTAGTGTACTGACACTATATGTCTTAGATTAGTTTGCCATTTTGGCATTACACTTTATTCATAAAGTGCCATTTTAGCATTACCCTTTTCTCACAAAGTGCCATTTTGGCATTATCCTATATTCATAATGTGTAACAATAGGCATTTGCTCGTAAACAATCTGAGGAATATGAAAGAGGCAAACCACTTTATGAAACTGGAAATACAGATAAGTTTATAAGTAATGGTCCATTTCCGGTTCTCTTTAAACCTGTTAAAAAGTATTTAATGGATAATCTTCAATGATAAAAGTCGTTATACACAATTCAGTCATGGTAGCTTGCAAGACTACTGCATATATATATATTTTTATTTATTTGGCGTTCAGTCGTCATGCATTGCACGTGGTACAATGTACCTTTTTTTTTTAAAATATATTGAGTCAAAAAAGAATGTGTGCAATAACATTTGCACAATCAATCTCATTACGAACATTACATTGCTGTAAACTTTTACGTCATCAATGTGAGAGTAAGTTAAAAGTTTGAGATTCTGAGAATTTCCAGAAAACCAACAATTAACACGGTGAATGTTTTCCCGTTTAACTGCATGAGCAATATTCAACTTTATGCATTTTGCAATTTTCATTTTGCTCTTTTTTTACTTTGAGGAACTCAAACTCTGTTAGTGAAGGATTGTTCATACAAAGATGTCACTGCTTCATTAATGTATACATTTTGTATATTTTAAACTTGTTCTGCTAAATGTGTCATCACAACTTTCTGAATATTTCCAAAAATAGATATGCACACTTTCTTTTTTGACTCGGTATTCATCATATTATCAGAGAATGACTATTAAGTTAAATTCATAAATGTATATTTTGGCAAAATATCAACTTATTCACACAGCTCCTTAAACGTACAACTGTGTAACTCCACATTTTATGTTATGTTTGATATAAATGTATTGTTTATATGTACCTTGATACGGGTGAGGTATTACATTGGCATTGCCTGTTGTCCATTTACATTCATTACTTGAATAAAATATTGTTTAAATTAAACGTACACGTCATTCGTAACAGTTACTTCTAATTGCTCTGACAACAAGTTATCTCTTCTTTAGGTATTGTTTCATTTTAAAATAGAGTATTCTGTATTTATTTTGCTTTAATAAATGCGTTTAACCTTATTAGACGTTGTTGTAATGTGCTTCAGCGATGGTCACTACCTTCCCCCTGGTCACTACCTTCCCCCTACCTTTAGTGTTATCAGCATACGCGCAGATTACTTCAGCGACGGTCACTACCTTCCCCCTGCCTTTAGTGTTATCAGCATACGCGCAGATTACTTCAGCGACGGTCACTACCTTCCCCCTGCCTTTAGTGTTATCAGCACACGCGCAGATTAGTTTCAGCGATGGTCACTACCTTCCCCCTCCCTTTAATGTTATCAACATACTCGCAGATTACAACGATTGCAATCATACAGTTGACGTTATCTCAAATCTGCATACATATATTTTGGACTAATGTACATCAAAGGCATCATTTCCTTCCAGCGGAATTATAATAATTATGTGATTCTACCTTTCCGATATTTCATTTACAATTTCCGCGTTCTAGAAATGGCGGGGATTAATAATCAGGAAACAAATAGCTCCCTTCCTTATATATTCCTTTGGCGTAATAATTGGACTGGGAATGTTAAAAAGCTTCTAAACGAGTATGGTTTTGGCTATGTTTGGAATAATCCAAATAGTGTTCCTTTGAAAACATTTCATACTGTTTTTTAAACAGCGTTTAGTCGATTGTTTTGTTCAAAAGTGGAACAGCGATGTTATAAATAATAGAGTTTTGTCAATGTATTTACATTTTAAAGGTAATTTTGAATATGAACCATATCTCGATATTTTGCCATATAAGTTGCGAATTGTTTTATCAAAACTAAGACTATCGTCGCATTCACTGCGAATTGAAAGTGGGCGCTACGCACAGAACAGATTAGAAAGAAACCAACGTTATTGTACCATTTGTAATTCTAATGACATCGAAGATGAATACCATTTTGTTTTGATTTGTCCTGTATATGATAATATAAGAAGAAAATACATTAAAAAGTACTATTATAAAACGTCCAAGTGTTTTAAAATTCATAGAGCTAATGAAAACACGTAATAAGAAAGAGTTGTTTAATTTATCTTGGTTTATAAAAGAAGCACTTGATTCTCGTAATGATTTATTGTTTAATCAAAACTAGGTTTATCCTCGAATGAAAACTATTATCAATTAATTGTTTATGTTATTGCTTTTGTGATAATGAGAACAAAATTGTCTTTTTAATTTAATATTTAATTTAATTTGCGTAAGTTAAAATTCAGTGTCATTTCCACATATTTATTCAAATATTTAATATTTCAAATTATTCATTAATACAATTTATATGAAACTAGTGTGCAAAAGTATGTTTTTGTTGTTTGTTTGCTTTGTTTATTCTGTCACGAATATGTTTGCATATTGTATCTGATGATAAACTTGTAAAGTTTAAATCAATAAAAAATATATATCTGTCTATCTATCTGTCCTTATATTTTATTGTCATCCCTTACTTTATATGAAGGGGATGAGAGGTTGGTCAGCTATTGTTTAATTATTATTACTATAATTGAATATCAAAACGCAATTATTGATTATTCGACGCTTGCTATTAACACCATTTCATAAGACATACACTAAATATTAATTAGTATATGGTTGCTTCAAGTGATGGTGGAGTGAATATAGCTGCGACTAACTGCACCTGACCATACATGGAAGTGATCGCTGCATTTGACTTGATGGAAGGGCTAATCAATTTTCAATTCAATTCTTTATTCGGCACAAACATTACAATGTTTTTTGTCAGTACAATACAGGCGGATACAATTCAATACAATGATAGGTGTATGTTGTAAATGCACACGATATGAGTCAAATTACACATTTTAAATACGCTATTGATTCTTTTGTGCTGTAATTTACGTTAATATCATGCATTAATATGATGATGTTGAAACTAATGAAGTAAATAACGTATTACACAATCAATGTCCGACTGATACTGTCATCATATTAAATCATTAGTTACACTTATCTTTACCAAATGTATGTATCATGAATAATCAATCACATGAACATGTCTCAAGGTACAGAGAAAAATAAATAAACATACACATGGTATCTTTATCCATGTCAATTAACTTCTTAAGATCATTTTCATACTATCTTTATTAAATTTGTTCAAACATTTATCAAACGGGGTTATGACACCAAAATTTTGCAACGCACTGCAATTTACAGTTCGACGCCATATTTGTATCTTTAATTCTACGATGACAGACATAATGAAGGCCCAATGATGACGCCTGCCTAAAGCCTGAAAGGAATGGTCATGTGTGTATTGTCATGTGTGTATTGTCGTGACATTAAAGGTGTATGCTCTTGTTGCTCTGGTTTCTGCCAAGTCACTGAGCACTTGCTTTGTGGCTTTCTAGACTTTTGTCTTCATGCATTACTGATCATGTTTGTAATGTTCGTATATTGCCTATTACGTTATCTTGTTTGGAAGAGAATACAGCCTTGCGGGGATTTGGATATTTACACTTGTCAGCTTAATTCAGATGGCAATAGGATAGGAGTGGGATGATTCACTTATATTCCTATAAGATAATATTTCTATCAGGTTCCAACTACAGTTTATAGACAATGTGTGGATATCCGTATGGATACTAACTGTGCATCTATTGTCGCAGATTTGTTTTTGTAGTGCAATGAAAGAGATTCCACAGTATTATCTTGTCATGGTTTGTTCTCTTGTTCCTCTGACTTCTGCCCATTAATTGAGTAATTTCTTCGCGACTTTCTGTGCTTTCTTATATTCATATATACATGATCAATCTTTGTGTTATACTTTTCTTGCCTATAAATGCTGCCTAGATTGTTAAAGGATATAGCCTGATTGGAATTGTTTTTATCTACACTGTCCCGTTTTATTGGGATAACAATATTGTAATAGTGGGGTTTGGTGCACCCTTGAAACTGGTTTAAACTCCCAGCGACCACTGACATTCCAAGGCGGCAGCCCTATTGTCTCAACCCGTTTGTGTTTGTGATGTCATATAACCTGCCTTTTATTTATCCGTGTAATTATTATTTGATTCCATGTTTGATGTGTTTCTGGTTTAATGTGGTCCTTGAATGCTTCACTTCCTGTTCGACGTCTATATCTACTGTTGGTGTACCCAAAAAACTGTTATAACCCCCTGTATGTTGCACTGACCTTTCCAGGGTGATACCCCTACTGTCAGCTCTTTTATGTTAGTGTTGTTTGTTTTGAATGCCTGTTTTTGTTTGAATATGTTCTTTGAATGCTACATTTCCTGTTTAATATGTATACCTATTTTCATGTATAGGATAGAAGCTATGAAGAGAAGTCCTCACCATTAAGAAACCGAAAGGGAGGGAGCGTAGTGACCGACCGCGATTTCTTCATGGTGAAGATTTCTCTTCAAAGACTTTATCCGACTTAGTGTTTACCATGTGTTTATCGATAGTCTCTATATAGGTCACGCTCTAACCTGCGAAGATCGCTGGTAGTAAATTCTTCATGAATAAATGTAGCCAGTATTTGACATTCTGAGCTATCTGATTGGTTTAAAAAAGAAGGGTAAACACAATAATTGCTGATGTTAAAATTTATCACCATTTTTACCGAGTGGGGTGTCTAAGATTGCCTTCGATAGGTACTTTACATCTCTTCAGCTATACACGTTATTATTCATAACAATAATTTTGAATAACTTCGAACGAAGCTTAAGACTACCAATTTACTTAACATCGCTGTAAAACTATCTACAACGATAGGGCTCCAACCACAGGTGAAAATGCCGGTTTGTTAAAAGAAAAAGATGTTTTTCGTTATGATTACTGGGAATATTTGGAGACGGATTTCAGGTTTAAAGTGAAATTCTATCGTATTAACAGCCATATACCTACTAAATAACAACTCCTTATTGTATTTATGCATACGTTTAATTATTAGTGCTGAGCTTTTTTGTTTGCAAAATATATAGTTTACAAATGTAACAGATTGAATAGGACTCGGCTGAAAATTAACATATTCCAAAGAAGTATTATCGAAAAAGATTGCCAAGACAAGCGATCATCGTTGATAGAGTGATAAGTAATCTCGTAGAAATAAACTCCTTGTACAAGTATAATATCAGCAAAAAAAAAATTATATAAAAGTTAAGTTATTCCCAACAAGAAAAAAGGAAACCCAATCGAAAAAACAATTTCAAATCCAAATTCATGTTCACGTTAAAGTTCTCCGGCCATGTTTTGTTTCATGAACATGTTTATGTTTATCTAAATCGAAATCAATACACAACAACTGATATTTACAATTCACACATTGCACTATTTATAAAAAGCGAGAATAAGATTTTATTTGATGACGTAGAAAACTTTGAACAGGTAATTAATCCACAGTAAATGTATTTATCAATTATCTGGCAATAGTTGTGCAGCTATACAATTCAGATTTACCACATTTCCCCATGTAGTGACGTAGTGATAAAAGTAGTATCTACGTCAAGCAAATAATATTTGTTTTTACATGCAACTTAGTAGCGGTTTTAAATATATATTTCTCTCCGGGACTATCAAGAAATCTTCATATGATGTTTAAGAATTAAATTTGTTAATTGATAATACTACAAAAATGGTGGCCATTCATCTTTAATCACCAAGGAGACAATGATATTACAATATCCGCTCCAAAATCCCCTCCGTGGTAATGTGTTAATGGAATGGAAGATTGGGTTTTATCCACTGATTATTCACATTCACTGGGTCGGCAACCACCACGAGGTCGTTTCTCATTGTTATTCCACAAACATTATTAATCTTAATTGTCCAGAGATATTCAAGAACATGTTTTAGTATCAGACTTAAATCATCAATAATTACGCTCACAAGCCAAGAAATTCCAAAGATGTTGTGCAAATATATGGAGAGCGTTATACCAGTGCGATTATTCTTGTCTTTCAAGTTTAAAGACCTGCATGCAACTCCGTGCACGCGATGCATCTCAACTGCTCGCGAATGCACGTTAAAGAAACTAACCCGCCAAATAACGGCAAAATTACACAGCCAAACCGCTTATCAAAACATTATCCATGAACACACATAATAATGTATATGTGCCGATTAAAAGTATAGTTTTTTCCACTGGTTCTTAGAATATCCGTGATTGAATATGCGTAAAATGAATTATGAGCTGGTAACTCTTAATTCCACGCTCCATTTTTGGGCTTTTGGTCTGGCTGGTTAAAGCCGTTTAAACTGTGTATTTTCAAAATATGTAAGTTATATATATACCTCGTTGTCAGTAAGTTTATAAACGGTGTACATATGATGCAAAAACTGTTGTTAACTGTTATTGGCGTGATAGCTACTTTAACAAGTATGAGGTACACTACTATACTCTCATGCGTATATATGCATTTGCTTTATAGTATGTGTATACTAATATCACATATTAATATACACATGTTTATTTTCTGGAAACACCATATGTTTCTTTATAAATTTGGTTCAGTATTTACCAAGATCATCAAGTCCTAACGTTCGCCAGTCAGCTTGAATGTATCTGAATGATACATACTAAAAAGGGGATCCATTGAAGCAAAAGCAAAAACAAAAGAAAAATGTTGAAGACTCGGTTTTATTTAGTCTGTTCATGAGAGGTAATGTTGTAATAAGCCGGAGTAGTATGCATTGTTCTTATAGAGAAGTATCGAATACAAGTGTAAGGGGAGTAGTATGCATTGTTCTTATAGAGAAGTATCGAATACAAGTAAGGGGAGTAGTATGCATTGTTCTTATAGAGAAGTATCGAATACAAGTATGGGGAGTAGTATGCATTGTTCTTATAGAGAAGTATCGAATACAAGTAAGGGGAGTAGTATGCATTGTTCTTATAGAGAAGTATCGAATACAAGTGTAAGGGGAGTAGTATGCATTGTTCTTATAGAGAAGTATCGAATACAAGTAAGGGGAGTAGTATGCATTGTTCTTATAGAGAAGTATGGAATACAAGTAAGGGGAGTAGTATGCATTGTTCTTATAGAGAAGTATCGAATACAAGTAAGGGGAGTAGTATGCATTGTTCTTATAGAGAAGTATCGAATACAAGTAAGGGGAGTAGTATGCATTGTTCTTATAGAGAAGTATCGAATACAAGTAAGGGGAGTAGTATGCATTGTTCTTATAGAGAAGTATCGAATACAAGTAAGGGGAGTAGTATGCATTGTTCTTATAGAGAAGTATCGAATACAAGCAAGGGGAGTAGTATGCATTGTTCTTATAGAGAAGTATCGAATACAAGCAAGGGGAGTAGTATGCATTGTTCTTATAGAGAAGTATCGAATACAAGTAATGGGAGAAGTATGCATTGTTCTTATAGAGAAGTATCGAATACAAGTAAGGGGAGTAGTATGCATTGTTCTTATAAAGAAGTATCGAATACAAGTAAGGGGAGTAGTATGCATTGTTCTTATAGATAAGTATCGAATACAAGTAAGGGGAGTAGTATGCATTGTTCTTATAAAGAAGTATCGAATACAAGTAAGGGGAGTAGTATGCATTGTTCTTATAGAGAAGTATCGAATACAAGTAAGGGGAGTAGTATGCATTGTTCTTATAGAGAAGTATCGAATACAAGTAAGGTTAGTAGTATGCATTGTTCTTATAGAGAAGTATCGAATACAAGTAAGGGGAGTAGTATGCATTGTTCTTGTAGAGTAGTATCTAATACAAGTAAGGGGAGTAGTATGCATTGTTCTTGTAGAGTAGTATCGAATACAAGTAAGGGGAGTAGTATGCATTGTTCTTGTAGAGAAGTATCGAATACAAGTAAGGGGAGTAGTATGCATTGTTCTTATAGAGAAGTATCGAATACAAGTATGGGGAGTAGTATGCATTGTTCTTATAGAGAAGTATCGAATACAAGTAAGGGGAGTAGTATGCATTGTTCTTATAGAGAAGTATCGAATACAAGTGTAAGGGGAGTAGTATGCATTGTTCTTATAGAGAAGTATCGAATACAAGTAAGGGGAGTAGTATGCATTGTTCTTATAGAGAAGTATCGAATACAAGTAAGGGGAGTAGTATGCATTGTTCTTATAGAGAAGTATCGAATACAAGTAAGGGGAGTAGTATGCATTGTTCTTATAGAGAAGTATCGAATACAAGTAAGGGGAGTAGTATGCATTGTTCTTATAGAGAAGTATCGAATACAAGTAAGGGGAGTAGTATGCATTGTTCTTATAGAGAAGTATCGAATACAAGTAAGGGGAGTAGTATGCATTGTTCTTATAGAGAAGTATCGAATACAAGTAAGGGGAGTAGTATGCATTGTTCTTATAGAGAAGTATCGAATACAAGCAAGGGGAGTAGTATGCATTGTTCTTATAGAGAAGTATCGAATACAAGCAAGGGGAGTAGTATGCATTGTTCTTATAGAGAAGTATCGAATACAAGTAATGGGAGAAGTATGCATTGTTCTTATAGAGAAGTATCGAATACAAGTAAGGGGAGTAGTATGCATTGTTCTTATAAAGAAGTATCGAATACAAGTAAGGGGAGTAGTATGCATTGTTCTTATAGATAAGTATCGAATACAAGTAAGGGGAGTAGTATGCATTGTTCTTATAAAGAAGTATCGAATACAAGTAAGGGGAGTAGTATGCATTGTTCTTATAGAGAAGTATCGAATACAAGTAAGGGGAGTAGTATGCATTGTTCTTATAGAGAAGTATCGAATACAAGTAAGGTTAGTAGTATGCATTGTTCTTATAGAGAAGTATCGAATACAAGTAAGGGGAGTAGTATGCATTGTTCTTGTAGAGTAGTATCTAATACAAGTAAGGGGAGTAGTATGCATTGTTCTTGTAGAGTAGTATCGAATACAAGTAAGGGGAGTAGTATGCATTGTTCTTGTAGAGAAGTATCGAATACAAGTAAGGGGAGTAGTATGCATTGTTCTTATAGAGAAGTATCGAATACAAGTATGGGGAGTAGTATGCATTGTTCTTATAGAGAAGTATCGAATACAAGTAAGGGGAGTAGTATGCATTGTTCTTATAGAGAAGTATCGAATACAAGTGTAAGGGGAGTAGTATGCATTGTTCTTATAGAGAAGTATCGAATACAAGTAAGGGGAGTAGTATGCATTGTTCTTATAGAGAAGTATCGAATACAAGTAAGGGGAGTAGTATGCATTGTTCTTATAGAGAAGTATCGAATACAAGTAAGGGGAGTAGTATGCATTGTTCTTATAGAGAAGTATCGAATACAAGTAAGGGGAGTAGTATGCATTGTTCTTATAGAGAAGTATCGAATACAAGTAAGGGGAGTAGTATGCATTGTTCTTATAGAGAAGTATCGAATACAAGTAAGGGGAGTAGTATGCATTGTTCTTATAGAGAAGTATCGAATACAAGCAAGGGGAGTAGTATGCATTGTTCTTATAGAGAAGTATCGAATACAAGCAAGGGGAGTAGTATGCATTGTTCTTATAGAGAAGTATCGAATACAAGTAATGGGAGAAGTATGCATTGTTCTTATAGAGAAGTATCGAATACAAGTAAGGGGAGTAGTATGCATTGTTCTTATAAAGAAGTATCGAATACAAGTAAGGGGAGTAGTATGCATTGTTCTTATAGATAAGTATCGAATACAAGTAAGGGGAGTAGTATGCATTGTTCTTATAAAGAAGTATCGAATACAAGTAAGGGGAGTAGTATGCATTGTTCTTATAGAGAAGTATCGAATACAAGTAAGGGGAGTAGTATGCATTGTTCTTATAGAGAAGTATCGAATACAAGTAAGGTTAGTAGTATGCATTGTTCTTATAGAGAAGTATCGAATACAAGTAAGGGGAGTAGTATGCATTGTTCTTATAGAGTAGTATCTAATACAAGTAAGGGGAGTAGTATGCATTGTTCTTGTAGAGTAGTATCTAATACAAGTAAGGGGAGTAGTATGCATTGTTCTTGTAGAGAAGTATCGAATACAAGTAATGGGAGAAGTATGCATTGCTCTTGTAGAAAAGTATCGAATACAAGTAAGGGGAGTAGTATGCATTGTTCTTATAGAGAAGTATCGAATACAAGTAAGGGGAGTAGTATGCATTGTTCTTATAGAGAAGTATCGAATACAAGTAAGGGGAGTAGTATGCATTGTTCTTATAGAGTAGTATCTAATACAAGTAAGGGGAGTAGTATGCATTGTTCTTATAGAGAAGTATCGAATACAAGTAAGGGGAGTAGTATGCATTGTTCTTATAAAGAAGTATCGAATACAAGTAAGGGGAGTAGTATGCATTGTTCTTATAGAGAAGTATCGAATACAAGTAATGGGAGAAGTATGCATTGTTCTTATAGAGAAGTATCGAATACAAGTAAGGGGAGTAGTATGCATTGTTCTTGTAGAGAAGTATCGAATACAAGTAAGGGGAGTAGTATGCATTGTTCTTGTAGAGAAGTATCGAATACAAGTAAGGGGAGTAGTATGCTTTGTTCTTATAGAGAAGTATCGAATACAAGTAAGGGGAGTAGTATGCATTGTTCTTATAGAGAAGTATCGAATACAAGTAAGGGGAGTAGTATGCATTGTTCTTATAGAGAAGTATCGAATACAAGTAAGGGGAGTAGTATGCATTGTTCTTATAGAGTAGTATCTAATACAAGTAAGGGGAGTAGTATGCATTGTTCTTATAGAGAAGTATCGAATACAAGTAAGGGGAGTAGTATGCATTGTTCTTATAGAGTAGTATCTAATACAAGTAAGGGGAGTAGTATGCATTGTTCTTATAGAGAAGTATCGAATACAAGTAAGGGGAGTAGTATGCATTGTTCTTATAGAGTAGTATCTAATACAAGTAAGGGGAGTAGTATGCATTGTTCTTATAGAGAAGTATCGAATACAAGTAAGGGGAGTAGTATGCATTGTTCTTATAGAGAAGTATCGAATACAAGTAAGGGGAGTAGTATGCATTGTTCTTATAGAGAAGTATCGAATACAAGTAAGGGGAGTAGTATGCATTGTTCTTATAGAGAAGTATCGAATACAAGTAAGGGGAGTAGTATGCATTGTTCTTACAGAGAAGTATCGAATACAAGTAAGGGGAGTAGTATGCATTGTTCTTACAGAGAAGTATCGAATACAAGTAAGGGGAGTAGTATGCATTGTTCTTACAGAGTAGTATCTAATACAAGTAAGGGGAGTAGTATGCATTGTTCTATCTAATACAAGTAAGGGGAGTAGTATGCATTGTTCTTATAGAGAAGTATCGAATACAAGTAAGGGGAGTAGTATGCATTGTTCTTGTAGAGAAGTATCGAATACAAGTGAGGGGAGTAGTATGCATTGTTCTTACAGAGAAGTATCGAATACAAGTAAGGGGAGTAGTATGCATTGTTCTTATACACTCAAGAGAAATGAAAACGCAACACGGGAATTTCCGCTATATATTGTATATACTGCACACTTAATTGCACATAATATTCCAAAGAAATCCCAAGATGTTTTGTAAAAAAAAAGTTGCAGTTAATTAGAGAAAGGACACAACTGTGATGTTGTAGACGTTTTAATCACACTACACCTTGTAACAAGAACTTCATAAATGTTGAAATTGCTCTTTGAAAACTGAGCTAGTCCAGTACTGTATTTAACGTAAATAGTTTGCAAAATGTTGCATCCTAAGTTTGCTCACATGACTGCGCCAAACGCGTACTCTGTTAATAATGAAACTTTGAAGGAATACTATTTGCTGTATTTTGCTGTATTATTTGTTGTTTCAGTATTTTTTCCAAAAGGAAAGGTCTTACGTAGCCATGTACCATTCGATTAAAAGCAGCATATTGTACATACAATATATAGCGGAAATTCCCGTGTTGCGTTTTCATATCTCTTGAGTGTAGAGAAGTATCGAATACAAGTGTAAGGGGATTAGTACTCACTACCAACAACGGTATCAGTTTCATATTTTATTGAACCTACTATACTCAGTTGCAAAAGAAAGTGGACACCGAGTTTTGTTTAGATTTAATTGTATAAAGTCAATGTGCCATGCTCGGTACCAAAGTATTTATCATTCCATTACCAATATCATGTTGTCATTTGTTTTTCAATAGATCGAATCGTTAAGGGACTGTCGCTTGATAAAGAGGATAGGGTGTAAAGTAAAATCTTCAAGGTGTCCGGTTTCTTTTGCAACTGAGTATAGTTTCGGCTACCACGTAGCCTTCATCAGGGTTTAAATACAACTAATCACAAGAAAAACTTGATGCAAAGCATCAATTCGGCGCCAAAATTTTGAAGAATTAAAACATACGTTATTAAATAACAGTACACGTGTTTATCAGTTATTTTAACTATCTTATCATCAGTACTAAACCTTGGTATATTTAGTGGTCATGGACATAATATTAACAAACGTTGCTATGTTAAAATAAGTTTAGTCTGCAACTAACGGAATAAACCAAAAGCTACTATTAAATATAACCATTGTGGTTATACTGTACTCTTAACAATATCCCGTGGGCATCCATACATATATGGATGTGTATGTACATGGATGTGTACATGTATGTATGTGCCCTCCGGCCGACTAGAAATGCCATAAATACACACAATATGTATTTAAATTAAATAATTCTCAGGAATAGGAATAAAAAAAATATGAATATATAGGGATATAGAACATATATGTAGACTAACAAATACGATACACTTACAGGAAAACAATGGAGAGATAAGCTTGCTTATGTTAAAAATACACTAGCGAGCACTGAAACTGACAGGCAAATCAAACAGTGTATGGCGACATAGACACAACACAATGTCATATAATTAAAAAGCACAATGTCATATAATTGAAAAGCACACAAGCCGTCGTATACCAAGGTAAAACACAACGTGCTAATTGTCGAGGCAAATTACATCACACATACATCGTGACTATCACGGATTGATTTATACTAAGGATTGTAACTGAAAATTCAAATAAAAGATATACTAAAAGGTACATTAAACTTGTTGTAGGGAAAATATATACTCTTGTTTTTACTTTAATAAAAACTATATTTATACACGCATAGAGAAACAAATACATAAAGAGACACTTATAAAATATGCTCTTGGAAGTAAACACGGCTGTTAGATTCTAATATCTGGTGGTTTACTGAAAAATGACATTAACGCATTTTTAACTATTACCCAATCGAGATCTCGTACAGTATCAGAAGTACTGCCGAAGTGTAATTAATCATGATATATCGGCGGTAGTATGGTCAGAAGAATTTCTCACCTTGAGCGTGAACTAATTGACCACACTGAGCGCGTCAATTGATTCGCGTTGAAACAGTTATCAAAAGGAAGACGGTAGACACACAGATGGAACCAATTAATGACCAACACACTACACTTTGTAGAAACACCAGCAGCGAGATAGGTAGGCAGTCGCTGTCCCTACATCGACTGAGTCACACGCATGTTTTCAGCTCTGAAAACATTGTATATTTCACTTTCTGTTAGCTATCTATATACAGTACAGATTTACACACTTCTGGAGATACTCCAGAATTTGTCTCGGTACCAACCCGACGTGTAATCTACATAGCTATATACAGTACAGATTTACACACTACTGGAGATACTCCAGCATTTGTCTCGGTACAAACCCGACGTGTAAACTGCATATTCCTCGGAATATATGACACATTCGTGTCTTATTTTGCTAATATATTTGTTATGAGAACATATTTACTCACATTTGGAGATACTCCAAATTTTGTCTCGGTACCAACCCGACGAGTAATTATAAATAGTGTTTTCTTCGGAATACATGCTACCTATAAGACACATTTAAGACGGTACCAACCCAGTCGTGTCTGAACATCTTGCTGCATGTTCATTAAAAGACAATACATTCGGTACCTACCCGATTTGTCTTACAGTACTTTTGTACTTTAAAATAGCAGTTCTCAATAAGAACCACACATATATAAAGTATTGAATATGTATTACTAACTAACTCAGACAGATTGAATACACTATACATACTTAATTGGTTAATCACAGTGTACCGATATAAACCTCATTACATCAGTAAATGAGAGAATTTATGTATTAAATAGAAATCGTTTAGGATTGCATGTTGCAACTGACGAAGGTTTCAAGACCGAAAGCGCTCTTGCAGTTCGGATTATTGTCTATCCGAGTGGAATCAGAGACGATTTCTGTGCTTGAACTATAAACACACGTGACACAAACATAGTGTCTCTATAACATACGTGTTACATAGAAAAAGTGTGTATACATAATATACACATACAAACATTAAACACTGTTAAACTAATTGACGGGTTACTTAACACAAAAGCAATCATACATGATTATATAATAACCATACTATACTGTCCATAATTATACAGGGTAGTAAGTAACCGTAATCAACTGTTGTTGGTGATAAAAGCAATCACAAACACATTGTACCACATTTATGTACAATATGAATAAAAACAACAACAAACGCAAAACCCTGGGGGTGAGGAAATACCCCGTGCGTAGTGTGCTAACTGGGCAGGCCGCTACCACGAGGCAATCTGGAATCTCTTCTTTGGTCAGACACTCGTAGCCACCCTATACAAATCCTCTAAAAATGTGGGGGGATTTTCAAAAGTAAAGGGGGATGGCATTGGGTTCAAACAAATCTATTACACCCTTTTCATAACACCATTTCGACTGGAAGTCGCATAATTTTGAATATTTTTGATTCCGAGTCTGCGCTCATAAATCTACTTTCGTTTTCAATACATTTGTCTGCATTTGACAGTCAAAATGAAGCATTACAAAATTAGCGATTTCCCGTAAACGAAATTTAAATGCCAAAACTTTCCGATATATCATCGTATTTTCTCATTTCTTAGCAACATTTAATGTAATTTGCCAATAATAATTAATCAAAACGATTTAAAAACGAGAACAATGTGAAAACATTTGAAACGCAGATATTACGATCGATAAATTTCGTTAAATTTTTCTAAAATTCGTATTACGCATTTAACCATTTGATTTTATAATCAGCCTCGTTTTCAGTCAAAATACAGGGAGACATCGTTTTAATGAAATGATTTTGTATAATTTTTGAATTATTGGTGCATCATTTCTTACAGAAATTCAAGAAATCGCTAAGCAGTTTTATCTCTTGTGTTTTATATCTTATTCTGGTGCGTTTTATAGCATGCTTTAAATGCCATTTAAACATTTTTAATTACAATCCAAACATACTCAACTATCAGTCCTTTTGATTCCCCATGCCTAAGGTCAAAGTACTACCACAGTATGTCCGGCGCCCCTTGAGTCCGGCGCCCTCAAGGGGCGCCGAACAATTAAGAATTCAATCCCTGAAGTACACAAGTTACTATAAATAAATACTCAATCAAAGTCACGTGTTGTGTTTCTATAAATAGATTATGAGATTGCGTTTAAAGGTACTTATAGATAAATAGTCTAAATAAAAACTCCTTAAAATACTAACTAAAAGAGGCACCTTAAATCTTTAAATGGAATTAAATAAACAGAGCACGTAAAAAAAAACTAGACAAATAAGCTAAAGCTATTTTCTTTAAATTATCGGTACAAAAATAAACCAGATATATCTCGAATTGACATATTCATGTGTTAAAATGACTTAAATTGTACCAGTGTTTCTATGTATTCTACAATAGATCCTAATGCACTATTATATTTAAATAAGTCTCTTTTAAAAATTAAACTACTCTGAATATGTATCTAAATGTCTATCCTGTATTCATTATTTAATTTCTATTTCAAATAATTTAATAAATCAATAAATTAGAAAGAAAAATCAAGCAAAAATAATCGATTGTCTAAAAAAGCTACTCAGTCAGGGCTACCTTAACAAAAACTTAAAAGAAAAACACTGTACAAAACTGTTTTATTGTAACCCTGATCCACTTTTAAAATATAAAAGTTTTACGACAAAGAATATCACAACCTGACCTTATATTTTGTAACGCTTCTCATGTTTAGTGGTAGACCCATTTACAGTTCGCCAGTATGCTTTCCTCTTTGATCGTGCGATGACCGGACAGATTGTGGAACCGAATGCCTTCCTAAATCCTTAAAGGACGGTAGCGTTTGACGTTTGTCTTAAACCATGTATTGTCTTACCCTTATCGTGTTTCTCTGGCTTCTACCAAGTCACTAAGTACTTGATGGCTTACTAGGCTTTTGTGTTTTATATTCATATATACAGGCTTCTACCAAGTCACTAAGTACTTGATGGCTTACTAGGCTTTTGTGTTTTATATTCATATATACAGGCTTCTACCAAGTCACTAAGTACTTGATGGCTTACTAGGCTTTTGTGTTTTATATTCATATATACAGGCTTCTACCAAGTCACTAAGTACTTGATGGCTTACTAGGCTTTTGTGTTTTATATTCATATATACAGGCTTCTACCAAGTCACTAAGTACTTGATGGCTTACTAGGCTTTTGTGTTTTATATTCATATATACAGGCTTCTACCAAGTCACTAAGTACTTGATGGCTTACTAGGCTTTTGTGTTTTATATTCATATATACAGGCTTCTACCAAGTCACTAAGTACTTGATGGCTTACTAGGCTTTTGTGTTTTATATTCATATATACAGGCTTCTACCAAGTCACTAAGTACTTGATGGCTTACTAGGCTTTTGTGTTTTATATTCATATATACAGGCTTCTACCAAGTCACTAAGTACTTGATGGCTTACTAGGCTTTTGTGTTTTATATTCATATATACAGGCTTCTACCAAGTCACTAAGTACTTGATGGCTTACTAGGCTTTTGTGTTTTATATTCATATATACAGGCTTCTACCAAGTCACTAAGTACTTGATGGCTTACTAGGCTTTTGTGTTTTATATTCATATATACAGGCTTCTACCAAGTCACTAAGTACTTGATGGCTTACTAGGCTTTTGTGTTTTATATTCATATATACAGGCTTCTACCAAGTCACTAAGTACTTGATGGCTTACTAGGCTTTTGTGTTTTATATTCATATATACAGGCTTCTACCAAGTCACTAAGTACTTGATGGCTTACTAGGCTTTTGTGTTTTATATTCATATATACAGGCTTCTACCAAGTCACTAAGTACTTGATGGCTTACTAGGCTTTTGTGTTTTATATTCATATATACAGGCTTCTACCAAGTCACTAAGTACTTGATGGCTTACTAGGCTTTTGTGTTTTATATTCATATATACAGGCTTCTACCAAGTCACTAAGTACTTGATGGCTTTCTAGGCGTTTGTGTTTTATATTCATATATACATGCTTCTTCCAAGTCACTTAGTACTTGATGGCTTTGATGACAAGAGAGATGATTTTAATTTTGACATTGTTAATTATCCCCACTTGGATGGGGATGGTCCCCGAGCAACTTCTTATGGGGTGTATCTGTCTCAACTTATTCGTTTTTCTAGAGCTTGTACTCGGGTTGAGGACTTTAATATTCGTAATCTTTGTATAACTAAAAAGTTACTCAATCAGGGTTACCGTTACCATAAACTTCGTAAAACCTTTGCAAAATGTTATTATCGTAACCCTGATCTTCTTTCCAAATATAAATGTAATTTAAGGACTCTTCTGCGACAAGGACTATCACAACCTGACTTATACGGTGATGTGATTTATAAACTTCGTAAGATTCTTGGTCATGATCACTTTCATACTATCTTTGTTAAACTTGTTAAAAAGTTTATCAAAAGAAGTTATGACCCTATTATTTTGCAACGTACTGCATGCTTGGTGGTGGACCATTTTACAGTTCGCCACTATGCTTTCCTCTTTAATTGTACGATGACCGGACAGGCTTAGGACCCTATGATGACGCCTACCTAAAGCCCATTGGGACGGTGGCGTTTGATGTTTGTCCATGACCTTTCTTGTCGTGCCCTTAATGGTTTATTCTCTTACTGCTCTGGCTTCTGCCAAGTCATTGAGTACCTTCATTGTGGCTTTCTAGGCTATTGTTTTTTTGTATTATATTTACACGAGCATATTTGTGTTTTACTTATATTGCCTATTGATGCTGCCTTGTTGGTTAGAGATTAGATCATGGCGGGGATTTCTTTATTTACACTGTCCTGTTTTAATTGGATGACAGTAGGGTAAGTGTGAGGTTTGGTGCACCCTAGAACCGGTTTAAACCCCCAGTGGCCTACTTTGCCACTGACCGTTCAAAGGCGGTAGCCCTATTGTCAACCCTTTTGTGTTTGTGATGTCGTTTACTTTTATTATTACTTTTGCCTTCTTGTTTGTCTGTTTCTATGTTTGTTTCTGTGTTTTGTGGTTGACTGTCCTCCTTGAATGCTACTTTCCCTGTCCGATCTTTTTATATTTCTTTCTAGACTTTTGTGTTTTATATTCATATACAGGCTTCTACCAAGTCACTAAGTACTTGATGGCTTTCTAGACGTTTGTGTTTTATATTCATATACAGGCTTCTACCAAGTCACTAAGTACCTGATGACTTTCTAGACGTTTGTGTTTTATATTTATATATACGGGGTCACCTATGTGTTATACTTGCTTGTGTATGTTCACTGTTTGCTAGAGAATATAAACTGGAGAGGATTACTTCATTTACACTGCCCCATTGTATTGGGATGACAATGGGGTGAGAGTGAGGTTTGGTTCACCCTAGAACCCTTGAACCTAGTTTCAACCCCACCGGGCTTGTGACATGACAATGCATATCACATTGAAGACATTTGAGAGTACTTTAAGCTCAGTTGGTTTTCAATCCTTAAGAGACCACTGGGGCATCAGGGTCCATGGGAGGCTTCATGGGAGACGGGTAATGTAAGTGTGATATCCTCAAACTGTATCATCTTTGATATGACGTTGAAAACCATCGGCCACTCCCATCAATACACACAAGAATTCATGTTTATTTCTCATTCTGATCATGTTCTTTAAATGTCTTCTTCATCATTCGTGTATTGTTTCAGGTGCTCCTTGAGCTGAGACAGAAAAAAATGAGCAGGGCTGCAGCAAACAATTGAGTCCTGATTGTACAACAGAATGTGCAGCAACTCTGCAGTTCTGCAGATGAGAAGGTTCTAAACTCATTCTGTATACTAGTATTCTATCTCGGTGTGAATGGAGGGTAGGCCTGGAATGTTCATTCCTGATTGTGCGCCGTAACATTCCTGTCTGTGCGCCGTAACATTCCTGTCTGTGCGCCGTAACATTCCTGATTGTTCGCCTTAACATTCCTGATTGTGAGCCGTAACATTCCTGATTGTGCGCATTCATACTTTCAGGGATTTTTTCTTTAATAGGACAATGCTTCTTTCAGGGATGTTTTCTTTGATGGGACAATGCTACTTTCAGGGATTTTTTCTTTTATGGGACAATGCTACTTGCAGAGATTCTTTAATGGGACAATGCTACTCTCATGGATTTTTTCTTTAATGGGACAATGCTACTTTCAGGGATTCTTTAATGGGACAATGCTACTCTCATGGATTTTTTCTTTAATGGGACAATGCTACTTTCAGGGATTCTTTAATGGGACAATGCTACTCTCATGGATTTTTTCTTTAATAGGACAATGCTACTTTCAGGGATTTTTTCTTTAATGGGACAATGCTACTTTCAGGGATTCTTAAATGGGACAATGCTATGTTCAGGATTTTTTTCTTTCATGGGGTAATGCTACTTTCAGGGATTTTTTCTTTGATGGGACAATGCTACTTTCAGGGATGTTTTCTTTGATGGGACAATGCTACTTTCAGGGATTTTTTCTTTAATGGGACAATGCTACTTTCAGGGATTCTTAAATGGGACAATGCTATGTTCAGGATTTTTTTCTTTCATGGGGTAATGCTACTTTCAGGGATTTTTTCTTTAATGGGACAATGCTACTTTCAGGGATGTTTTCTTTGATGGGACAATGCTGCTTTCAGGGATTTTTTCTTTAATGGGACAATGCTACTTTCAGGGATTCTTTAATGGGACAATGCTACTCTCATAGATTTTTTCTTTAATGGGACAATGCTACTTTCAGGGATTCTTTAATGGGACATTGGTACTTTCAGGGATGTTTTCTTTGATGGGACAATGCTACTTTCAGGGATTTTTTCTTTAAAGAGACATTGCTACTTTCAATGTGACATTGCTTATTCCATGGATTTTTTCTTTAATGGGACAATGCTACTTTCAGGGATTCTTTAATGGGACAATGCTACTCTCATGGATTTTTTCTTTAATGGGACAATGCTACTTTCAGGGATTCTTTAATGGGACATTGCTACTTTCAGGGATGTTTTCTTTGATGGGACAATGCTACTTTCAGGGATTTTTGCTTTAAAGAGACATTGCTACTTTCAATGTGACATTGCTTATTCCATGGATTTTTTCTTTAATGGGACAATGCTACTTTCAGGGATTCTTTAATGGGACATTGCTACTTTCAGGGATGTTTTCTTTGATGGGACAATGCTACTTTCAGGGATTTTTTCTTTAAAGAGACATTGCTACTTTCAATGTGACATTGCTTATTCCATGGATTTTTTCTTTAATGGGACAATGCTACTTTCAGGGATTCTTTAATGGGACATTGCTACTTTCAGGGATGTTTTCTTTGATGGGACAATGCTACTTTCAGGGATTTTTTCTTTAAAGAGACATTGCTTCTTTCAATGTGACATTGCTTATTCCATGGATTTTTTCTTTAATGGGACAATGCTACTTTCAGGGATTCTTTAATGGGACAATGCTACTCTCATGGATTTTTTCTTTAATGGGACAATGCTACTTTCAGGGATTCTTTAATGGGACATTGCTACTTTCAGGGATGTTTTCTTTGATGGGACAATGCTACTTTCAGGGATTTTTGCTTTAAAGAGACATTGCTACTTTCAATGTGACATTGCTTATTCCATGGATTTTTTCTTTAATGGGACAATGCTACTTTCAGGGATTCTTTAATGGGACATTGCTACTTTCAGGGATGTTTTCTTTGATGGGACAATGCTACTTTCAGGGATTTTTTCTTTAAAGAGACATTGCTACTTTCAATGTGACATTGCTTATTCCATGGATTTTTTCTTTAATGGGACAATTCTACTTTTAGGGATTTTTTCTTTCAGGGATGTTTTCTTTGATGGGACAATGCTACTTTCAGGGATTTTTTCTTTAAAGAGACATTGCTACTTTCAATGTGACATTGCTTATTCCATGGATTTTTTCTTTAATGGGACAGTGCTACTTTCAGTAATTTATTCTCAGTGTCCCAGTATTCTTCAGCTTCAACTAGGGCCTACACGTGCTTTGAAATCAATACGCAAAGGAAGTTCATGGTGCGCAGTGTAAAACTACCTGAAATAATGTATTTAAGAGTTATTTAAGATAACGTTACGTGAAATATAACAGCTGCGTGGTAATCTGATAAACTCTTTGTTTATCAGTCTTTCACCTCAGCGGGAAATATTCCGTAAATCAAAATTAAAGTTAATTAAACTCGATATATCTCCTCCCACGACCCCTCCTCCCACCCACACCCACCTACACCATATTTACATCGGACACTGCCACTCTCTCTCCCTCACCCAACACAACCCCATCCCAAAACAAAACATAAGAGAAGGAAAACAAAAACTAATCATACTGCACTGAGAGATAACGTCTCAGCAGACATGCTGTACACACGATAGTTATCTCCCTTAACTACCATTTAATTACTTTAAAGTCCACAATGTACGCTCTTAAGACGATATAGCAATCGTAAGATACGTATCGTATTCATTTAAACTACATTATAGCTATTTGTATGTAAAAACATGTGATACAGATCCAAACTGAAGTGTTAGGCTTAAGTAAATTGCAATTGTGTACCCTGATGGTATGAAACGCTTGATTCAGGTATGTTTTTGCTTCATAACTTTCTTAATATTTAACGAATTTTGATCAGCTAAAGCGCACATACCCCTACAAAGTGAGTTTTTTTTCTCCGCCGCAAACGGTATTCGATCCATTCAGCACTTTCTGAGATTAGCCCTCCAAAGTTTTGGAATTGAAAGAAATCGTATGATTGTGTTCACGGCTCTCGCCTAAAACCAAGTACCTCCAGTACTTTCTGAGATTAGCCCTCCCAAAGTTTTGGAAATAAAAGAAAGCTTATGATTGTGTTCACGGCTCTCGCCTAAAATCAAGTACAGCAGCCTTAAAAACGCCAATTTCTTACTATCGTTTCTATTGATGTGCCCAATTCAACATTTTAACAAAAGTGAAGATTTACGCGAAAATTTGCGTTGGTTGATCGATTTGTATAATGATTGCGTACACGGGCGCGAAAATACAATGATCCCGTTCACGGGTATTTCGGTATAAATAGTGATCATTGCTTTGCTTTTGTTTTTGCTCTAAATGTGAAAAGGGCAGTTTGAAATTTGTAATTCATGTTGCTAGAAGTATGTTGTCTTTTGTAAAACATGTGTATTGCGCCCAGTCTTGTACCACATAAAAAGCTTTGCCAAACTTGTAACTGCCCAATCCTGATACATTTCCTTACACCGAAATGTGCATGTCTGCTTTAAGAATATGTTCGTTCTAGTACCAATGTACATCGATTTTAAAAAGAATTAAATCAAAGTGATTGCAAAAGTCGAACACTTAACAAGTTCATATTCCGGTGACATAATTTATTTTCAACGACGTTTCCCCGTTGGACAGTCAAGTACTAGAATAAAGCAGACAGGTACATTTACAACCCTAACAACCTACGTCACAGGAAGTGATGTAGGCCGCGAAATTCAATCCGCCATCTTGAAAACAACTGTCAAAATATAGTCTATTATATTCTATTCTGTTCATTCAACAGATTAGGTCTATAATGGGGCAATGAAAAAGCCGGAATTCCTGGCGTATCCCACAATTCATAGCGCGTTAGCGTTCTTAGTTTCAGTAATGGCGGCGGTTTGTTTACCGATTGATCCTGATGTAACTGGGTTTTAGGTGGTTTATCATTCCTTTATTGAACTTTAATTATAATTTTATTCTTAGAAATAGAAAAACGACATAAATGAGTGTTCAAACGGACACGTAAAAGCGTTAATTCATGAATTTCATTTTTCCAAATCGGGCATGCCAGGGCACATGCACATGACCTGTTCACTCGAGTCACTGTAACCTCGAAGTGTCCATCTCTCGTATTTGATACATGCAGGGAGTACGTTATATAACGTACTCCCTGATACATGGTAGTATTTCTTTCGTTTGTGTTGAGGGTCGGGGAAGTTGGCGAGTTTGGAAGGGGCGTGGAGTAAATGGAAAACATTTCTATTGATATAATTTGAGCTGTTTATAACACAGGAACTGGTCACTTATAATGTTTTATATAATATTAATTATATAATAATAGAGGGTAAAAATTAAAAGTGACCAGTTCGTGTGGTTCATAACATTAAACATAGGAGTACGATTGGGATATTGGGGGTGTACATTAAAGCACCATAGCATAGGGATCTGTTTGCCAGTTTCGCATTATTTTGTAGATGCAATTTTACTATACATGTATCCTTCCTCTGTCTTTTGGGCGGCGCTAAATAAACTATAATAGGGTGGTGATATTGGGTTCCTGGCGGTCCAGTTGGCAGATAACTCACCCAGTAAGCTAGGGATGGGGGGATTCTGGGTTCGAGTCTCGTACATGCCTCACTTGGTCTCAATCTGTTGAAGAGCTATTGAAAAAATCCAATTCAATCGATACTTCCTAACAAGGATCGTCAACTGGCCCGTAGCTAACCGAGACAAATCTCTTATTTCGTGTGTCCGGTGGCATTAACCTCCATCACCGCCCATTCAACCGAGGCAACTGCCTTGGTGTGCCTCAGGGTAGCTACGTGCCTGCTCAGTCAAAGTGATAGTTATGTTTAAACTTATTTAGTTTACATTGATAGTCGGAATGTAACAAAATCTCTAAACTTTAATCACTCTCAATGTCTTCCTGGGTAGAACCAGCACTCACCAACTGAGCAAATGCAGATAAAGTGGCTTACTCATGGACACAACACATATGGTCATGGCGGAGATTAAACGACTTTTTGATCCTGTGTCCAATCTTCTACCACTAGACCACAGTGCTCCACTGTTTGTTTGATGTTTCAAGAAGAGAATGTGATGCTCTCCTATGTTTAGTTACCATGGTTGTTTTTGACTGATATGTACACATTCTGTCAGGCATTTACAACATACATAGGATGGTGACACAAGCAACAATTCAAAGATTAATGGACCACAGAGATGTTAAAGTAGCTGTCCTGCCAACAACAGTCAAATGTACAATATATGTACACCGTTTCTAAACCTATTGATGACCAGGTATATATATATAATAACTTACATATTTTGAGAATCCAAACTCTATAGACACAACATGAGACTGGTTTGATAACTTGAGATGCTAATTTCAATGCCTGAATAAAACTTCTCGAAATTACATGTTTAGACAAGCTTAACCTTTAACCCGCTACATATATATAATGGACTGTTCGTTCTTTGAATTAAGACCATTCCATTTATGTGCGAATTACTCGCAGGCTGATCTGGGTTTACAATGAACCCAAAGGTTATTATAATCGTGCTTAGTGGGTTAAGGGTTAAGTGAAATTTACATAGCGGTAGTTTTTGTTATTTTTAGCTCGACTATTCGAAGAATAAGACAGCTTATGTAATCAACCCGGGTTCGGCGTCCCACATCAAGGTTTGCGTGTAAGCTGTGTTTACAAGTCTATATCTCTTACATTTCTTATCCTACCACAACCAAATTTGTTCATGGGCTTCCTTGTAGCATTATCTTAAGGGCTGCATAAGCAATTTTGGTTCCTGTAACCCATGGGCTCCCATGGAACGCAAATTCTTACTATAGCTTCTTACACATATATGTTGCACTCACCCCCCCCCCCCCCCCACTTCCCCCACCATCCACCCCCGCCTCTCTCCCACCCCCACCCCGCACCCCACTCAAAACTTCTTTTTTTTTTACATATTTCTGTGTAGTTTTGGTCAATTCTTACACATAGTTATGTTGTGCTCCCAACCCCACCCCACATTGTTGTAGCCTTGTTTTCTGATCGTATATACTAGCTATAAATTTATTATTCTCCGAAAAATCGAATAGTCGAGCGGCGCTGTTCTCCGACAGCTCTTGTTTTATTCTTCTTATTTCTAGCCGAAATATCCCTATTTTTTAAAACAATCTCTCTACTTGGTCTGTAAGATTTGGAATGGTGTGTGAAAGCGGATAACCACTGATTTGGTTATCAAAGGCAAGATAAAAGTGTAAATGCAATATAATTGAATTTTTTTTTTTTTAATATGTAAATGTATTTCATGTTACTTTAGGTTATGAAAACAACATCGGTGCCAAGAGACGGTGAACCAGATACTCTATTACTTCAAAATAATGTGGATGTTACAAGTAACATGGACAACTGCAAAGAGAACGTGCCTTGACAGAAAATGCAACTGGATAAGCTTTAAGGTACAGAATGTATTTGTATGAGCTTCAATGTAGTTACACTCCAATGATTAAAATATAAGATATTTGCACGTTTATGGCAAGCCAATTGTCCAATAATTACGTGAACCCTTTTTCGAACGTAAAAGCATGTTAACCTATACTTTCGAGCGAAAACATAGGATAACGTCCGTAAACCATAGTTCACGCTCGTAAACATAGGTTCACGTTCGTAAAACCGGGTTTATCGACTTATAACTATGCTTTTGGACCGGTATCTGCGAGCATTGCCAATCACGACCGTGAACCATAGTTTACGAACGTGAACTATAGTTTACGAGCGTGAACCATAGTTTACGAGCGTGAACCATAGTTTACGAACGTGAACCATAGTTTACGAACGTGAACCTATGTTTACGACCGTGAACTTGGGTGTACGAGCGTGAACCATAGTTTACGAACGTGAACGTAGGTTTACGTTCGATAAACTAGGTTTCTCGAACAAATCTATGATTTTCGGTCGTTATCCTATGTTCACGAGCGTGAACCCATGTTCATGGTCGTAAACCCAAGTTCACGGTCGTAAACATAGGTTCACGTTCGTAAACTATGGTTCACGTTCGTGAACCCAGGTTCACGCCCATAAACATAGGTTCACGCTCGTGAACATGTGAACTTAGGATAACGACCAAAATTCTTAGTTCAATCGAGAAACCTAGTTTATCGAATGCAAACCTGGGTTCACTATTGGACAATTGGCTTGCCATACACGTTTAAGGGAGTGGAGGCAATCTGGAAGAGAGATATTGGGGTCAGTCCAAAATAATTCAAATATTTAAAAAAAAATGTGCTTCAATTTTAAATGACCTTAAATTAAGCTGCATATACCTTTGGTTTGATTAATATTGTTAATGAAAATGTTTGGTGTGGACAAATGGCCAACTTGACTGGATTTTGATGAATATTAATTCAAATAGGTTTTATCTCTAAATTTAGTTGTTCATATAATTCAGATGAAGTGTACAAAACAAGAAGTCATAAGCACCTTACAGCATTACACGAGTTTGTATTGTTGATTTATATTATATAACAAAACTAGTCGAGTCGTTTTCCAACCCAAACAATTTCATAAACAGTCATCAAATCAGATGGATCAGGGAGCCTAGTTCAATGAATATGCATATTAAATATGCAGCTGAAACATGCTTTTATTGGTATTTGGATTGACACGCATTATTCTTTAAGATCGCCACTAGTCCCTTAAAGAATGTTTGACCAGATTCATGGTTCTGACCTTTTATAACGTGCTGTATAGGATAGTCCGAAGCGCAATGACCAAGTGATTAAAGCGCCTGCCTTGCATTCGGTAGGTCGTGTGTCCGGCCGCCCCATACCAAAGACTATAGAAATGGTAGTAGTTACTTGTAACCCTTGCTTGATAAGCAAATAATGGGTAGTGCTAAGTTAGGCCCAGTGTCAGAAAAAAGTAACTAGATGTGGTATTATGTGTACTATGGCATGGTATTCAAGTGTGGTAGCAAGTAGACAGTAGATAGATCCACATTACACTTCACAAAATGAACCATACTCTACTGTGCCCAGCCATACCGGGATTCTCTGGTGGCATGCAGATGAAGGGACTTGAAACCTTAGAAGTACACACACAACACACTGTACAGAATTAAGAAGTATATTAACATTTATGCATAATAAATAACAATCTAGACTGTATTATCTATCACAACTTTGGTACCACGTTCAGATCATTATCATAAGATAATACTTAAATAGACACAAGGTCAATCTGAAAACTTTTACTTCATTTGGAAAAAGTCCATATTTGTTGCATGTGTTTGCCTGGCTTATTGTTTTACAGTTAATTTATATACACATATTTATTCCCTTTTTCTTCATGTCTTTTTGTGACCCCACCGTACAAGGACTTAGCCTAAGTTAGGACAACTACAATGATAACCAGTAAAACGAGCAAACTCTGAGTGTGCGATTGTACCAACCCAGAAGGAACATTTGTATCTTTGGATTGCAACATTTTAAACAGATCATGTTGTATCAATGCTGAGCTAGTCTTCTTTACTGTCACTGTGATTAGAAAATAGTTTGTCTTTTACATGAAAAAATATGTACACATTCCGCTTGTAAATCTTGTAGCTTGACAAATGTCAAGTTGTTGTGACCAGCCAAGCTATTCAACTTTGGTGGATAAACGCTGTTTAGATGGTGTTTTTTTTAATGATCGTATATATTGAAAGAGAAGTGCTAATCAAAATCTATCAAATTAAGCTGAACATACTAGGCAGTGGCAGACAGCTTGATTTGATATTAGAACATGGCAATCTAGCTTTATTTTCACCCAAAATTATTCTGTGCAAGAATCATGCCATGCTGTAATAGTGAAAGTTAAACCCGATAGAGGGTGTATAAGCGCTTTAATTGTTGTCCACCACCGAAGGCTGAAGACTATTAAATTTGCATTTCCGTCATGTTGTCGCCAATTTAGTTTCCGATCAATAACTTTAATATTTAAAATCCGATCTTGATGAAACTTTAGGACAATGTTTATGTTCAAAATATCTAGGTCAAGGTCGATAACCAGCCAGATCGCACGAATCTTGCCGGAGTTATGGCCCTTGGACGTCTTAAAAATTATTGATTTTTGTGGTTTCCGCTTAATAACTTTAACATTTATAATCCAATCTTGATGAATCATGGGGACAATGTTTATGACAATAATATCTCGGTCAAGATTGATAACCAGCCAGATCGCACTTATGATGCTGGAGTTATGGCCCTTGGATTTTGAAAAGTGAAGATTTGTTTGCGGTTTCTGCACACTAACTTTAACATTTAAAATCCAATCTTTATGAAACTTGGGGTTAATGTTTATGGACATGATATCGCAGTCAAGTTCCATAACCAGCCACATCGCACATATCTTGCTGGAGTTATGGCCCTTGGATTTTTGAAAATTAAAGATTTTTGTGGTTTCCGCTGAAGAACTTAAACATTTATAATCCAATCTTGATGAAATTTGGGGTCATTGTTTATGGGCATAATGTCTTGGCCAAGTTCGATATCCAGTCAGATCACACTTATCATGTTGGAGTTGTAGCCCTTTGGTGGTGGACCATAATTCTCTAAAATGTTTAGTGTTTTATCATTTTGTATGATATTTTGTATGATTGTATTGCATATTACAGCCTACACTCAAGAGATATGAAAACGATACACTGGAAATTTCGCTATATATTGTATATACTGTACACTTAATTGCACATAATATTCCTCAGAAATCCCAATATGTTTTGTAAAAAACAAGTTGCAGTTAATTAGAGAAAGGACACAACTGTTATGTTGTAGACGTTTTAATCACGCTACACCTTGTAACAAGAAATTCATAAATGTTGAAGTTGCTATTTGAAAAACTGAGCCAGTTCAGTACTGTATTTAACGTAAATAGTTTGCAAAATGTTGCATTCTAAATTTGCTCACATGCTTGAGCCAAACGCGTACTGTGTCAATAATGAAAATTTGCTGTATTATTTGTTGTTTTAGTATTTTTTGTCCAATAGGAAAGGTCTTACGTAGCCATGTAGGGCCTACCATTCGATTAAAAGCAGCATACTGTACATACAATATATAGCGCAAATTCCCTTGTTGCGTTTTCATATCTCTTGAGTGTATTATACTGTGTCCTAGTCTAATACTTCCTTTTATTACATTTCTATGGGTGAAAGATTGGGATTTCTCTGTGAAAGAATATTCATAATCGCTAAATATTAATACCTAACTCCTAACACAAAAATAACTAACTGCGACATTGTAATGACGTCATTAACGTGTTGGTGACATCGACGTCATCCGCCGATAACGTTAAATAAAGCGAATAATTCTGGTTAAAATCATATAGAATCTATTTAAAATGTAATAAATAAATTATTTAACTGTTGTGATCGATTATAGGGAAATCTTACTCGATGGTAGGCATGTGTTGCTTACGCTTGTTCGTGAAAAGAACCACACAACTACCATCTCGTGAAGGATTTCCCTATAATCGATCCCAGTAGTTAAATTATCTCTATGTACTCTATCTACCTTCTAATCAAATGATTGTCAATATATTTCATACATATTTAAGCATTAATTATTAAATATCCTTTATGAAAAAAATGGATGTTTTGTTATATAATTGTATCATTTCCCATTGAACTTGAATTTAAATATGTAAATAAATCACACACAAAAAAGAAGTTTTTAACAGAGTAGAAAATAATGCAGGCAACCAAAATCCTTACACTGAAGCACTTTCTGAATGGAAAATAGTTTCTTTTTCAAAAAAAATCCAATGCCCAATTATTGTCCGCGGAAAAAATCCGAAATCTGACTAGATTCTAAATATGAATAATAAAAAGTAATAAATAATAAGTTGCATTTTTTCTTAACATGATGCTCAATTTCTGGTAGAAATATTCATTTATTGGAAATTCAGAAGCTATATCCAGGTGTTCAGGTCATATAATAAGGTATATGTGCTGATTAAAAGTATAGGTTTATTAACGGGTTCTTAGAATACCTGTGATTGAATATGCGTAAAATTAATTATGAGTTGGTAACTCTTAATTCGATGCTCCAGCTTTGGTGTTGGGCACGGCTGGTTAAAGATGAAATTTGTCCTAAATCAACAAATCCGTTGTTGATATGTTTTTAATTATTAAATATCATTATAAATACGATGTTTACTATGCTATTGATGTATGTTTAGTGAAAATATGTTTTTAAAGATAAAAACCGAAAAGGCGAACAGGCATTGCTAAAAAATCGAAAAAAATCTAAGGGGAAAAACTCTTGCGCGAATTACCGGAAATGACGTCATTGGAAACAAACTATTTTTTGTTTACATTGGGACTGAGCGCAAAACAGTATACCTTGTGTGAAAATGTGAGAATTAAGCGATGTCAGAGGAAATGCCCGTGATAAAACGGTTACACCATGTGCAACCTTACGATTTGGAGCCAGAATACGTGTCTGAGGACGAAAATACATCGGATTCATCAACTGATGATGAAGTCGTACGCGGTGCAGGTGCAAATGGATAGCTACCATGTTTATGTAGACATATCGACAAATTGTAACAATTGCAGAGTGACAGTTGTGTTGGTAAGTTCGTTACCGCTTTATTATATTTGTGTTTAGCGTTGTTAAAGGATTACCCGAATAAGTATATAAAGCAGAATATGCAGAATTTAGTAATTCAACTAAATTTAGTAATATTAACACTTCACAGTACCATGTTTTTGTAGACATATCGAGGGTTTAACGCGAAACTATTGTAACTCACTTTTAGAAAATGTTACAGGAGAAGCAAAAAACATCTTATTTTCATCATGAATACACTTACGTACTTTGTTCTCTGGCATGTAATAAAGAAATGGTATTCATTTATGACTTGAGAAGAAATGAAATAATTTGTTATTCTGTATGAGATATTTAAGAAATATTGACTTACAATAGTTTTGCGCTAAAACAATAAAGAGCGAAACTAGTGTAACTAACATTTTTTAGCAGTTCTTGATACATTTTTTCAGATATTTTTTTTAAAATCTACATACTTCAGGAAAACTATTGGACAGTATAGTTTTAGGCGGTAGGTTGTATGTTAAGGCTCATTTTGGACAATCCTAAAAATCGTATGCAACCGAAATCCCTTAAATTCTTGTTATCTTTATTTTACGTTTAGTTTCACAATTGAAGCATACAGCAGTTATCATTATCTTCCTTTTAGATAATTATTATTAAATCTTTTCCCTCTTCATTAAGTTAAATGAGAACTAATATGACTTTATATTGTTTTTATGATTTAAATAACTGATTTTTAAACGAACGATACATCTAAATATGCTATAGACAATACTTGTTATAGACAATGCTTTTTCTAAAGATCATTTAATGTAGTAAATTCAGACAATATGAAGATAACAACACTTATATGGAGTGCAATATCTTATAATTTCTTTATAAAACCAAAAAGTATTTGTAAAAAAAAATTGTGTGGCAATTAGCTTATTGAATGGACATTGAACCTCTAGTTTCTTACGCCACTGTGTCTCCTCTTTTGGTTTAGAAGGTGGATATGAGTGTGTTGTTTGTAGGGGTCGGGATAGGGGGTGTCGGCAGTAAAAACTTTAAGAATTGGACCACATGAGCCTTCCAGTATTATTTAACTTGATTGAAATAGCCCATATAAAATAGTGTCTTAGTTGCAACTGCACAGTTCTGATTTTCTATCAACGTTTCTGCAATATTGCAAAATATCCCTTCACTCTGATGATTCGTGATGGAGGCATGTGTCTGTCCCTTCACTCCGATGATTCATAACGGAGGCATGTGTCTCTCCCTTCACTCTGATGATTCATGATGGAGGCATGTGTCTCTTAATCATGCGTTTACAACTTTTACAACATTTTATATTTTACAACATTTTATATGTTGCAAGAAAATCGGCAGAGATGTAATTGCCGCTAGCCGCAACAATATATATATGCAAAACACTATGTTCTGGCGATAAAAACTTGTGAGTACATCAGGAATTTTCTAGAAACAGCTTAAATTATAAGAATGTTCCATTTCATGATAAAACACTTATATCAATCAAAATATGAACCATTTTGTTAATGTCTAAACTTTGAAAACACCACATAGCTAAGACGGAATCGGACGTAAAATGTTGAAAACAACCCTGGTGCGTAACCTAGGATAGCACATATTACAGTGCAGAATCAATTTCTTTGCAAATAAGGGGTCATTTTTATACTCATTCATTATGTTTTGGCCATGTAGAGTAGAAAATATTAATATTTGTCAATTTTTAGTCTGGCACCTAGACCCCCATGAAAATCCTGATGTACTCCCTTTAAGGGATTTTAATAAAACTACACAGAAATATTCAGCATGATGAGAAGGACTTGTCGTGTGCACAAATTAGGTCCATGACCTCAAAAGGTCAAATTCGCACTGATTGGTCGAAGGTCAACATTGTGTCTCATAGCCATATTAAAAGTACTGATGTGAATTTCATGTTTTTCAAATTGCTTGAAGCTACACATGTATTTTAAAATAACTGCAGTACAAGTAAATAATGAAATCATATATATGTTTCATATTGTATAACCGAAAAAATAATTGTCCAAGGTGGATACAGTACTGATTAGTTGGCTGTTTGAGTGAACTAAAAGGCTTATATTGAAGTCATTGTTAGAGTGAACTACTTTTCAGTTTTCTTAAAGCCCGGTACACACGGTAAGATTTATCTCATAGGACAAATCTTATAAGACAAATCTTATACAATCTATCTTATGAGATTGGCTGTACACACGGTGAGATTAATATTATGGGATTTTCTGGTGACCTTCATAAATAACAGTAATACATACATGCATGCATGCACGCACGCGCATAGGAGTATAAGTCTATGGGTTCGACTCGAACACACATCAGAGCTTTCCATCATGTCGGTTTTGTGAGCAATATTGGAGAAATTGTGACTTGACACCCCAACAGCTTGTCCGTGACTATTCGTGTCCGTAAAAAAACGCACAGTGATTCACCACGTACGCCGAGACGGACTCGGAACGTATACATGGAATATACCCAACATTTTCTCTACTTCACCGATTTTTTACGGACACGGACCAGGACATGGACCAGGACACGGACCACGGATCACCTACACATGGAATGCAGTTAAGACATGCAAAGACATGTCTGTGGTCCTATTCATAGACAAATGATATATATATGTTTCCTGCCATGTTGCTATGTATGAACTAAAATACCCGCGTGAACAAATCTACAATGCATGTAGCCCCTATGCTGCGAAATCTATGTCAAATCTGGAACGCAGTACACCTCGGCCTGTCGCCATGTTTGGTTGGATGGCGGTGCTTTCGATCTTGTCTTATGGAAATTGAGCATGTTCTATTTCTAGAAGACATCTTTCAGGCCATAAATTGTGTCTTAAGCCCCTGTACACACGATGCAATTTGTCTCACAAGACATATCTTATAAGATAAATCTTACCGTGTGTACCGGGCTTAACAATTACAACTAATCTTTTCTGAATATTTTTAGACACCTATTTTTTTACCTTACTTGGGAAATACCATCCCTAGCTGATTGGTCAACTGTTGTGACTGGAAAAACTATCATTGATTGGTTAGTTTTAACTGTAGAGTGAACTGCTTTTCAGTTTAATCCTTTTTTAATCTTGCATCTCTGGTCATACTGCTGAAATACTCAGAAAGGAACAGATGTGTCTGTTTGGACTCTTGATCTATATAGTGAGGTGAACAAATTTTACTTACAAAAAGGTATGTGGCATTATTTTAGTGCAGTATTTATACATACAATGTATAACATGTAAAGGCAAAAGATATGTTGATAGGCTGAGAAAGTTGAGTTTACTTCTTTTAGAAACAAACGTTTTAAAAGTTGATGTTACAAACACATAACGGATTACAGTCTTTGCATAATAATAATTAGTTGTACAATATATATATATATATATATTATACAGATCAAATAGTTTTTATTTAATGGACAAGGATATAGTTTTCTTGGCAGAACCAACCTTGGCTCTTAGTTGTATCCTTGGAAACTTGTACCACATAATTGACTAGTTCTTTTTATCTTTTCTACTATTCAAAGAATAAGAGGGCTTTATGGTGTAATCACCCAGATGGTTTGCCTCTAACTTCACCTCGAGTTGTGCATATAAGCTGTTTCTTGTCCTAGTGCAATTAATTTTGGCTATGAGGTTCCTCAACACAGTATCAGGTCTCAAAAGCTATAGGTGAATTCATAAATGTTGGTTCAAATAATCTCTGGGCTCCAACGGAACTCAATATTGTGATTAAATGGATTAAAGGGACACACGGCAGTCTAGAAGTGACGCATCAACATTATCACCTCAGTTTATTAATCCAGCATGATTTTGACTAAATTTAATTGCATTAAAAATAAAATTGAGTTTTCATTTTAAGCTCTGTTCGAAAAACAGGCCTGCCAAATCTAAGTGTACAATCTCCGGATTTTCCATCAAAACCAAAAGTTCGATTTAATTATCCTATGTCATTTTGACTTTAAAGCTCCTTGTATATAATTAAATAAAAAATTGAGATTTCAATATTCTTCAAAATATTACCATTTTTTAAAATTTATTATTGGTGCAATATTATAAAAAGTTAGTAATATGTAAAAAAAGATACTGCTTTCTACTATGTTAACAATTAATATTAATGATTGAATAAATGCAAGTGAGGAGAAAAACTAACGGGACGCCGTGAGTTTTTAAAAAAAATCAAGATTTACTTTTAAAAACAAAATAGTGCGAAAACCAAGTCGTGCACTCCAAATTTCCATTTAAAATGTTCTTCGCGAATGTTTTTATTATTTTTTTAAAAAATCAGGATTTTGTGTTAAAAAGTTTTGTGTCGCCTTTTCGAAGAAAACTGCGACACATAGGGATCACTTTGTCGTCTGTCACTAAATCTTAACGTTGGCTATAACTTTCTCATTTCTTGATTTTTCTTCTTCAAAACTTCAATATGTACTCATCTGCAGGACAATATCAACATGATCATACTAAAATATAAGGTCATGGTCACACTGAAGGTCATTATATGGGTTAAATACTCATTATTTTCTTCAAGAAAACTTAACATTGGCTATAACTTTCTCATTTATGATATTTCTTCATCAAACTTTCAATATATACTTGTCATGACAACATAGACATGGCCATACTCAAATAAAAAGGTCAAGGTCACATTGAAGGTCATTATAGGGGTTAAAAATACTATTTTTTTCTTCACTCAGGCCAGTTTGTCAAGGTCATTTATCTGGGTCCAGTAGACCTTGTTATACTGACAAAGCTCTGACAGGTGACACACGTGTTCTGCGGAACACCCATCTAGTTTTATAGTTTTTTTGTGTTTTTTTTAATAATCATATTTTTATTTTTTATTTTTTAGCTTTAATGGCCAGCAGAGTTTATGGGACGGCGAGTTTCCATCGTCCGTCGTCGGTCCGTCCATTAACTTTTACCTCGTTAAAACGATAGGGCCTTCATTTTCCATCCGATCTTTAGCCATGTTCTGGTTGAATCATTTTTGACAGAGTTATGGTCCTTTTTACATAAGCTTTAACTTTAGCCAGTAAAGCCTCCACAGGAGGCTTATGTCCCCTTGTTGGATCAGTTTTACATAAAGTTATAAATAAAACACAACAAAACTAGGTCAATTTTAATTACAAAGACCTACCTGTTTCCTTCAGTTTACTTTCAAGGTTTACATTCAGGTATTTAGATTGTCTATTTTTGAATTGACAGACGTAGGATCGAGTCACAAGTCACAGACGTTGGATGGAGTCACAAGTCACAGACGTAGGAAGGAGTCACAAGTCACATACGTAAGATGGAGTCACAAGTCACAGACGTAGGATGGAGTCACAAGTCACAGACGTTGGATGGAGTCACAAGTCACAGACGTTGGATGGAGTCACAAGTCGCAGACGTAGAATAGAGTCACAAGTCACAGACGTAGGATGGAGTCACAAGTCACAGACGTTGGATGGAGTCACAAGTCACAGACGTAGGATGGAGTCACAAGTCTCAGACGTTGGATGGAGTCACAAGTCACATACGTATGATGGAGTCACAAGTCACAGACGTAGGATGGAGTCACAAGTCGCAGACGTAGGATGGAGTCACAAGTCACAGACGTAGGATGGAGTCACAATTCACAGACGTTGGATGGAGTCACAAGTCACAGACGTTAGATGGAGTCACAAGTCACAGACGTAGGATGGAGTCACAATTCACAGACGTAGGATGGAGTCACAATTCACAGACGTTGGATGGAGTCACAAGTCACATACGTAGGATGGAGTCACAAGTCACAGACGTAGGATGGAGTCACAAGTCACAGACGTTGGATGGAGTCACAAGTCACAGACGTAGGATGGAGTCACAAGTCACAGACGAAGGATGGATTCACAAGTGAAGTTGGGGCTAAAAGGGCTATAATCATGTTGGCTGTAACATTTCTTTAATTGGGAGCTTAGGGTCAATTTTAATTACATCGACCTACATGTTTCCTTTAGTTTACTTTCAATGTTTACATTCAGGTAATTAGCTTGTCTATTTTTGAATTCACAGACGTAGGATGGAGTCACAAGTCACAGAAATTGAATGGAGTTGTATTTCAGTCATCGGATGGACCTTATGTCACAGTTGTTGCCAAGGATGGAGTCAGAAGTCACAGACGTTGGTTGGAGCCTGTCATCTCAACACTGCAAAAATGGTAAGGACAAGATTAATTTATTATGCTCCACTTTCACAAAGTGAAGTGGGGTATATATTGTAATCACCTTGTCTGTAACATAGCCTCGTGTCCCATAACAAATGTTTGTTCCATCGCCACGCGTCTCGTAACACATTTGTTTGCCCCGTTGCGTCAGATCCCGTTGCGTTACATCCCGTTGCGTCACATCCCGTAACACTTTTTTTCCGTTGCGTCGTTTCCCGGGACCCGTTTTGTTTCGTTGCGCCCCGTAACACATTTTTTCCACGTCGCGTTACAGTCATTTGATGGAGTCAGAAGTCAGAGACATTGCATGCTGTCAGAAGTCGGACGTTGGATGGAGCCTGTCATCCCACTACTGCAAAAATGGTAAGGACAAGATTGATTCATTTTTTAGTAACCATTTGTTTTCTTTTTTACATGAAGTCAAAGACGTGGGATGGAGTCGGAAGTCACAGACGTTGGTTGGAGCCTGTCATCTCAACACTGCAAAAATGGTAAGGACAAGATTAATTTATTATGCTCCACTTTCACAAAGTGAAGTGGGGTATATATTGCAATCACCTTGTCTGTAACATAGCCTCGTGTCCCATAACAAATGTTTGTTCCATCGCCACGCGTCTCGTAACACATGTGTTTGCCCCGTTGCGTCAGATCCCGTTGCGTTACATCCTGTTGCGTCACATCCCGTAACACTTTTTTTCCGTTGCGTCGTTTCCCGGGACCCGTTTTGTTTCGTTGCGCCCCGTAACACATTTTTGCCACGTCGCGCTACAGTCGTTGGATGGAGTCAGAAGTCACAGACATTGCATGCTGTCAGAAGTCGGACGTTGGATGGAGCCTGTCATCCCACTACTGCAAAAATGGTAAGGACAAGATTGATTCATTTTTTAGGAACCATTTGTTTTCTTTTTTACATGAAGCCAAAGACGTGGGATGGAGTCAGAAGTCACAGACGTTGGTTGGAGCCTGTCATCTCAACACTGCAAACCGGTAAGGACAAGATTAATTTATCATGCTCCACTTTCACAAAGTGAAGTGGGGTATATATTGTAATCACCTTCTCTGTAACATAGCCTCGTGTCCCATAACAAATGTTTGTTCCATCGCCACGCGTCTCGTAACACATTTGTTTGCCCCGTTGCGTCAGATCCCGTTGCGTTACATCCCGTTGCGTCACATCCCGTAACACTTTTTTCCGTTGCGTCGTTTCCCGGGACCCGATTTGTTTCGTTGCGCCCCGTAACACATTTTTGCCACGTCGCGCTACAGTCGTTGGATGGAGTCAGAAGTCACAGACATTGCATGCTGTCAGAAGTCGGACGTTGGATGGAGCCTGTCATCCCACTACTGCAAAAATGGTAAGGACGAGATTGATTCATTTTTTATTAACCATTTGTTTTCTTTTTTACATGAAGTCAAAGACGTGGGATGGAGTCAGAAGTCACAGACGTTGGTTGGAGCCTGTCATCTCAACACTGCAAAAATGGTAAGGACAAGATTAATTTATTATGCTCCACTTTCACAACGTGAAGTGGGGTATATATTGTAATCACCTTGTCTGTAACATAGCCTCGTGTCCCATAACAAATGTTTCTTCCATCGCCACGCGTCTCGTAACACATTTGTTTGCCCCGTTGCGTCAGATCCCGTTGCGTTACATCCCGTTGCGTCACATCCCGTAACACTTTTTTCCGTTGCGTCGTTTCCCGTGACCCGATTTGTTTCGTTGCGCCCCGTAACACATTTTTTCCACGTCGCGTTACAGTCATTGGATGGAGTCAGAAGTCACAGACATTGCATGCTGTCAGAAGTCGGACGTTGGATGGAGCCTGTGATCCCACTACTGCAAAAATGGTAAGGACAAGATTGATTCATTTTTTATTAACCATTTGTTTTCTTTTTTACATGAAGTCAAAGACGTGGGATGGAGTCAAAAGTCACAGACGTTGGTTGGAGCCTGTCATCTCAACACTGCAAAAATGGTAAGGACAAGATTAATTGATTATGCTCCACTTTCACAAAGTGAAGTGGGGTACATATTGTAATCACCTTGTCTGTAACATAGCCTCGTGTCCCATAACAAATGTTGGTTCCATCGCCACGCGTCTCGTAACACATTTGTTTGGCCCGTTGCGTCAGATCCCGTTGCGTTACATCCCGTTGCGTCACATCCCGTAACACTTTTTTTCCGTTGCGTCGTTTCCCGGGACCCGTTTTGTTTCGTTGCGCCCCGTAACACATTTTTGCCACGTCGCGCTACAGTCGTTGGATGGAGTCAGAAGTCACAGACATTGCATGCTGTCAGAAGTCGGACGTTGGGTGGAGCCTGTCATCCCACTACTGCAAAAATGGTAAGGACAAGATTGATTCATTTTTTAGTAACCATTTGTTTTCTTTTTTACATGAAGCCAAAGACGTGGGATGGAGTCAGAAGTCACAGACGTTGGTTGGAGCCTGTCATCTCAACACTGCAAACCGGTAAGGACAAGATTAATTTATCATGCTCCACTTTCACAAAGTGAAGTGGGGTATATATTGTAATCACCTTGTCTGTAACATAGCCTCGTGTCCCATAACAAATGTTTCTTCCATCGCCACGCGTCTCGTAACACATTTGTTTGCCCCGTTGCGTCAGATCCCGTTGCGTTACATCCCGTTGCGTCACATCCCGTAACACTTTTTTTCCGTTGCGTCGTTTCCCGGGACCCGTTTTGTTTCGTTGCGCCCCGTAACACATTTTTGCCACGTCGCACTACAGTCGTTGGATGGAGTCAGAAGTCACAGACATTGCATGCTGTCAGAAGTCGGACGTTGGATGGAGCCTGTCATCCCACTACTGCAAAAATGGTAAGGACGAGATTGATTCATTTTTTATTAACCATTTGTTTTCTTTTTTACATGAAGTCAAAGACGTGGGATGGAGTCAGAAGTCACAGACGTTGGTTGGAGCCTGTCATCTCAACACTGCAAAAATGGTAAGGACGAGATTAATTTATTATGCTCCACTTTCACAAAGTGAAGTGGGGTATATATTGTAATCACCTTGTATGTAACATAGCCTCGTGTCCCATAACAAATGTTTGTTCCATCGCCACGCGTCTCGTAACACATTTGTTTGCCCCGTTGCGTCAGATCCCGTTGCGTAACATCCCGTTGCGTCACATCCCGTAACACTTTTTTTCCGTTGCGTCGTTTCCCGGGACCCGTTTTGTTTCGTTTCGCCTCGTAACACATTTTTGCCACGTCGCGCTACAGTCGTTGGATGGAGTCAGAAGTCACAGACATTGCATGCTGTCAGAAGTCGGACGTTGGATGGAGCCTGTCATCCCACTACTGCAAAAATGGTAAGGACAAGATTGATTCATTTTTTAGTAACCATTTGTTTTCTTTTTTACATGAAGCCAAAGACGTGGGATGGAGTCAGAAGTCACAGACGTTGGTTGGAGCCTGTCATCTCAACACTGCAAACCGGTAAGGACAAGATTAATTTATCATGCTCCACTTTCACAAAGTGAAGTGGGGTATATATTGTAATCACCTTCTCTGTAACATAGCCTCGTGTCCCATAACAAATGTTTGTTCCATCGCCACGCGTCTCGTAACACATTTGTTTGCCCCGTTGCGTCAGATCCCGTTGCGTTACATCCCGTTGCGTCACATCCCGTAACACTTTTTTTCCGTTGCGTCGTTTCCCGGGACCCGTTTTGTTTCGTTGCGCCCCGTAACACATCTTTGCCACGTCGCGCTACAGTCGTTGGATGGAGTCAGAAGTCACAGACATTGCATGCTGTCAGAAGTCGGACGTTGGATGGAGCCTGTGATCCCACTACTGCAAAAATGGTAAGGACAAGATTGATTCATTTTTTATTAACCATTTGTTTTCTTTTTTACATGAAGTCAAAGACGTGGGATGGAGTCAAAAGTCACAGACGTTGGTTGGAGCCTGTCATCTCAACACTGCAAAAATGGTAAGGACAAGATTTATTGATTATGCTCCACTTTCACAAAGTGAAGTGGGGTACATATTGTAATCACCTTGTCTGTAACATAGCCTCGTGTCCCATAACAAATGTTGGTTCCATCGCCACGCGTCTCGTAACACATTTGTTTGGCCCGTTGCGTCAGATCCCGTTGCGTTACATCCCGTTGCGTCACATCCCGTAACACTTTTTTTCCGTTGCGTCGTTTCCCGGGACCCGTTTTGTTTCGTTGCGCCCCGTAACACATTTTTGCCACGTCGCGCTACAGTCGTTGGATGGAGTCAGAAGTCACAGACATTGCATGCTGTCAGAAGTCGGACGTCGGGTGGAGCCTGTCATACCACTACTGCAAAAATGGTAAGGACAAGATTGATTCATTTTTTAGTAACCATTTGTTTTCTTTTTTACATGAAGCCAAAGACGTGGGATGGAGTCAGAAGTCACAGACGTTGGTTGGAGCCTGTCATCTCAACACTGCAAACCGGTAAGGACAAGATTAATTTATCATGCTCCACTTTCACAAAGTGAAGTGGGGTATATATTGTAATCACCTTGTCTGTAACATAGCCTCGTGTCCCATAACAAATGTTTGTTCCATCGCCACGCGTCTCGTAACACATTTGTTTGCCCCGTTGCGTCAGATCCCGTTGCGTTACATCCCGTTGCGTCACATCCCGTAACACTTTTTTTCCGTTGCGTCGTTTCCCGGGACCCGTTTTGTTTCGTTGCGCCCCGTAACACATTTTTGCCACGTCGCACTACAGTCGTTGGATGGAGTCAGAAGTCACAGACATTGCATGCTGTCAGAAGTCGGACGTTGGATGGAGCCTGTCATCCCACTACTGCAAAAATGGTAAGGACGAGATTGATTCATTTTTTATTAACCATTTGTTTTCTTTTTTACATGAAGTCAAAGACGTGGGATGGAGTCAGAAGTCACAGACGTTGGTTGGAGCCTGTCATCTCAACACTGCAAAAATGGTAAGGACGAGATTAATTTATTATGCTCCACTTTCACAAAGTGAAGTGGGGTATATATTGGAATCACCTTGTCTGTAACATAGCCTCGTGTCCCATAACAAATGTTTGTTCCATCACCACGCGTCTCGTAACACATTTGTTTGCCCCGTTGCGTCAGATCCCGTTGCGTTACATCCCGTTGCGTCACATCCCGTAACACTTTTTTTCCGTTGCGTCGTTTCCCGGGACCCGTTTTGTTTCGTTGCGCCCCGTAACACATTTTGCCACGTCGCGCTACAGTCGTTGGATGGAGTCAGAAGTCACAGACATTGCATGCTGTCAGAAGTCGGACGTTGGATGGAGCCTGTCATCCCACTACTGCAAAAATGGTAAGGACAAGATTGATTAATTTTTTAGTAACCATTTGTTTTCTTTTTTACATGAAGTCAAAGACGTGGGATTGAGTCAGAAGTCACAGACGTTGGTTGGAGCCTGTCATCTCAACACTGCAAAAATGGTAAGGACAAGATTAATTTATTATGCTCCACTTTCACAAAGTGAAGTGGGGTATATATTGTAATCACCTTGTCTGTAACATAGCCTCGTGTCCCATAACAAATATGTGTTCCATCGCCACGCGTCTCGTAACACATTTGTTTGCTCCGTTGCGTCAGATCCCTTTGCGTTACATCCCGTTGCGTCACATCCCGTAACACTTTTTTTCCGTTGCGTCGTTTCCCGGGACCCGTTTTTGTAAGTCGTTTGCGTAACCCATTTTTATTATACCCCACTTTTCTTAAAGGGAAGTGGGGTCTAGTGGGGCTATAAAGGAATCACGTTGTCCGTAACATCGCGTCGCATCCCGTAACACATTTTTGTTTCGTCGTGCCTCGTAACACATTTTTGCCACGTCGCGTTACAGTCGTTGGATGGTGTCAGAAGCCACAAACATTGCGTGATGTCAGAAGTCGGACGTTGGATGGAGCCTGTCATCCCACTACTGCAAAAATGGTCAGGACACGATTGATTCATTTTTTATTAACCACTTGTTTTCTTTTTTACATAAAGTCAAAGACGTTGGATGGAGTCAGAAGTCACAGCAGACATCTGTCCATTGCCAGCCTGTCTTTCAGATTCTAAATCCGTCCATTGTAAAACATATTTGCATTTATTACAGATTTTACTTACGTCTTCACCAGCCTGACCTTTCCAGATTCTAAACCTGTCTTCATTGTAATACGTATTTCCATGTCTTTCAGATTCTACGTACGTTTTCAACAGCATGTCTTCCAGATTCTACATCTGTCAATTGAAATACCTATTCGTCCGTCTTCCAGAATCTACATCTCCAGCCCGTCTTCCGGATTTGTCATCTCTGGGAGCTCCATTTGTAAGTGAGAAAGTGTCAATTCTTACGGATGGCGGAACGTATACATTACCAGTTATACCAAGGAAAATGTGGGTGGTCTGCTTCCACCACTGAAAAATCGACTATCATATATAGCCTAATATGTGCTGAACATTAAGTAAAACTCCATTCAACCAAACGGATTCGACATATGTCCATTGAAATACATATTCTCCCGTCTTCCAGATTCTACTACATCCATCTTCACTGTAATACATATCCAGTCCGTCTTCTGTGAGAATGTGTCAATTCTTACAATGGAGGGAGGTATACAGTAATACTGGTTCTACCCCGTAACACATTTTTGCCACGTCGCGTTACAGTCGTTGGATGGAGTCAGAAGCCACAGACATTGCGTGATGTCAGAAGTCGGACGTTGGATGGAGCCTGTCATCCCACTACTACAAAAATGGTCAGGACACGATTGATTCATTTTTTATTAACCACTTGTTTTCTTTTTTACATAAAGTCAAAGACGTTGGATGGAGTCAGAAGTCACAGCAGATATCTGTCCATTGTCAGCCTGTCTTTCAGATTCTACATCCGTCCATTGTAAAACATATTTGCATGTATTACAGATTTTACCTACGTCTTCACCAGCCTAACCTTTCCAGATTCTAAACTTGTCTTCATTGTAATACTTTCAGATTCTACGTACGTTTTCAACAGCATCTCTTCCAGATTCTACATCTGTCAATTGAAATACCTATTCGTCCGTCTTCCGGAATCTACATCTCCAGCCGGTCTTCCGGATTTGTCATCTCTGGGAGCTCCATTTGTAAGTGAGAAAGTGTCAATTCTTACGGATGGCGGAACTTATACATTACCGGTTATACCAAGGAAAATGTGGGTGGTCTGCTTCCACCACTGAAAAATCGACTATCATATATAGCCTAATATGTGCTGAACATTAAGTAAAACTCCATTCAACCAACCAGATTCTACATCTGTCCATTGAAATACATATTCTCCCGTCTTCCAGATTCTACATCCATCTTCACTGTAATACATATCCAGTCCGTCTTCTGTGAGAATGTGTCAATTCTTACAATGGAGGGAGGTATACAGTAATAATGGTTCTACCCAGGAAAATGAGGTATACAGTAATACTGGTTCTACCCAGGAAAATGTAGGTTGTCTGCATCCACCGCTAAAAAAACGACTGTCATATATAGCCTAAAATGTGCTGAAAATGACGTAATACACCATTCAGCCAACCAACCAGCCTGTCTTCCAGATTCTACATCCGTCTTTGCTGTATTACATCACCAGCCTGTCTTCCAGATTATACACCCATCTTCGCTGTTATAAATCTGGATCCAACTCATCTTCCAGATTATACATCCATCTTCGCTGTAATACATCTCCAACCCGTCTTCCAGATTTTACATCCAGCTAAGCAGAGCTCTAGATAAGCTGCGTATCTGCATAATTTATGCTTACGCAAATAAATGAACTAGACGCAAAAGATTTTGTTCTATAAGAAAAACAAAAACATTCCAGTGCGTATCGAAACATAAATATACAGTGTTAAAAATTGTGCCGATCTACATCTTCTGAAATCATGGTTAGTATCTAGAGCTCTTGCTAAGGGTGTCCGGGTAGCGCGCACTCTTTCCATCAATGCAACCCGGGTTAGTTGCCCTGTCTCGGTGTTGTTATTGAGAGTCGCCCGCTCGTCGGACACGTGGGTTTTCTCCGGGTACTCCGGTTTCCTCCCACAGCATGACAGCGCGCTGTCATGTTATCCGCGCTGTCCTCAAGAAGCCGGAAGGTTGGTAAATGGTTGTAATGTAAAACGTAATTATGCTTTATATAACAACAAGACCTAGTCACACCTCCTCGTGGTACCAACTGGTAACTATGGATTCTCTAATCAGAAAATCTATAGGCTAAGGTGACGGGTCGCAATTCAAATATACACACTAATTATATTCCAGTTTTCCAAATATATATATACTTAAGCGCAAAAGAAACGCAACTCGGGAATTTCCGCTATATATATATACTGCACACTTAAATCGACATAATATTCCAAAGAAATCCCAATATGTTTTGTAAAAAAAATATTGCAGTTAATTAGAGAAAGGACACAACTGTGATGTTGTAGACGTTTTAATCACAGTACACGTTGTAACAAGAAATTCATAAATGTTGAAGTTCCTCTTTGAAAAACTGAGTCAGTTCAGTACTGTATTTAACGTAAAGAGTTTGTGCAAAAGTTTGCTCTTATGCTTGAGCCAAACGCGTAATCTGTCAATAATGAAACTTTAAAAGGAATACTATTTGCTGTATTATGTGTTGTTTTAGTTTTTTCTGAAAGGAAAGGTCTTACGTAGCCATGTAACATTCGATTAACATCAGCATATTGGACATACACTATTTAGCGGAAATTCCTGAGTTGCGTTTCTTTTGCGTTTCAGTATATGTGTTAAAAAATGCACCTTAATATGTTACCCTGTTAACTGAATTTAAAAACTCTCACAACTATATTTTAATTTTTCTCAAATGGTTTATTTTTGAGGAATGTATGGTACGTATCACAGGAAGTTGCATCTGTTGATTACTACCGTCTGTTATTATAACTGCCATAGACCTACAAACAACTCTAAAACAAAATACAGCACATGGCCAATGTTTGTGGGAACTTGACCCATGAACTAGAGGGCGGAGCTAGAAAGTGTATGTCAGAATTATCGATTCCTTTAGGTACCCTTTGACTGTCATTCAACCTCTGCAGCATGCTAACTCGCTTGTAACATAGCCTGCAAGATGAACGGCCAGGTACGAGCCCGTATCAGTCATTAATCAGGCAACCTTAGTACAAAAGGACCTGAGGGTTCGAGTTAGAAGGAAACAAAAACAAGATTGCCATGTGTCCTTTAAAATTTACGGTGCTAGAGAGCAATAATGAAGCAAACTGTAGTATATTTAAATAATTCAATAGCCATGACTCTGGTTATGATTTGATATATCTAGTTTTCGAACTTGTCATAACTTTTAATAAGGTAAGAATCCTGCCAAAGACTGTTCAAGATAAGATGAATAATTAAGGAGCTAGAGTGTTCACAAGACACAATAAAGCATTTTTCAATAAATTAAAGGCAGTATATATACAGCCGCTCTTGTTAAATTATGCCGTAAAGTTATCGCATTTTAAACGCTCAATTGACAAGGTTTTTTATATATACTGAACAAAAAATGTTTAGCACCACTTTATTAAACATATGAACATTGCTATAATTGTTTGAAGATATTAAATGCTAGGTTAGGATGTGATTTTCTAAATAATTTTGTTATTTTATTATCTTCTAAACGAAGTTTCAGAATTACCTCCAATGTATTAAAAACAGCATATTAGACATTGACAAGAATTGTCCCTTAGAACTGTCATTGCTTAAAAACCGCTGAAATGTGTTCAACGAAATTTTAAAATTACCTCCCTTTTCATTGAAATGAGAATTATTTTCGATAAACCAGTAGCCTAGGAACACCCCGGGTGAACCAGTCTAGACACGATTCCGGCCAGCAACCATCTTTTATCATGCAGATATGCACTTTTCTGCCTAATAAAGGAGTGATCTATTAAATTTTGCTTTATTAGCCACTGACCAATAGAGCAAATCAATGCGGAATCCCTCGGCGTTTATTGTACGTAACGTTATCTGACGTCATGCACGTAACGTTGCCTGACGTCAAAAAACAAACAAAAAACAACAACATGGCGACGTCCTCGATAAGCGTACCATTCTAAGAAATAGGTAATAATAGTAATTCATACAGAAAATATGGATAATCTACATGATAAATAGATTATTATGTCAGTGCCTTTTACTATCAAGTTTATTAGGCTCGGCACGAAAACGAAGAATGGCTCGGCAGAGCCTCGCAATTCTTCGTTTTCAGAGCCTCGCAATTCTTCGTTTTCTAAGCCTCGCCTAATAAACTTGATAGTAAAAGGCACTGTCATAATATTCTATATGTATTCGACGAATCTACATATTGAGTTCCTATTTGTCTAGATATAAGGAATCTTTATCCAAATGCTAAGGAAAATAGGAAATATGTGAAGACCAATGTTTCAACTATTTAAAAAGAGTCGAATTTTTAAACGGAATGTAATATTTATGACCAATAATGGTGGATTTCATTGGACGTTTTGGTGAAGAAATACATATTTTTTTTCGTTCTGATTAACACGCTTAAAACAGTAATATTAAATGGAAAACACGAGTAAGTACTGCTTTACTATAGACTTATAGGTGCTGTAAGTTTGTCTCTGTTCCACATTGCATTTCTAAACATGAATTTCTGGAATAAAATATAACTCAAATTTACTATTAAATAGTCGCTTAGTCCGCCATTTTGAAAAAAACAACAACAAACTTTTTTTTTCGGTTTGTGTTTTTCTACCTGTTAATATATGGCTCGTAACTGCGTAAGCATGTCGCATCATAGGATGTTTTTTCTCTGTGAATACTTGCTTTATTTTTTGTGTATTCATCCAAAGTAATAGATCGAATTGTTGTTTATCATACTTTGCGCACAATATGACCTATGTGTGAGAGGCGGGGGTGGATGGTGGGGGGAGTGGGGGTGGTGAGTGCAACATATATGTGTAAGAAGCTATGTAATAATTCACCAAAACAACACAAAAATATGAAGAAAAAAAAATCGAGTTTGAGTGGGGATGGGGTAGAGGTGTGGGGTGGGGAGGGCAACATGTGTAAGAATGGACTAAAACAACAAAGAAATATGGAAAAAAAAATAATATGTAAAACAAAAAAAACAAAAAATTCAAGTGGGGCGGGGTGGGGCAACATATATGTGTAAAACTGACTAAAACAACAAAGAAATATGTAAAAAAGTTTCAAGACTAGGTTGGGGTGGGGGTGAGAGGCGGGAGAGGGGGTGTGGGGGGGGGGGGGGGGGGTTAGGTGGCAATATATATGTCTAAGAACTGACAAAAGCAACACAGAAATATGTAAAAAAAAAAAAGTGGGGGGTGTGTGATGGGGTGAGAGGCGGGGGAGGGGGTGTGCGGGGAGTGTTGCAACATATATGTGTAAGAATTGACTAAAACAACACAGAAATATGTAAAAAATAAATAAAGGTGTGGAGGGGAGTGGGGGCGGGGGTAGAGGGGGGAGGAGGGAGCCCATTGACCCAATATGGGTGAAGTAATAAGATGAATAATGCTATAACAAATCCCAAACCAAAATTATAGATATACACTTAAAGCCACATCTAACCCGACACTTACATATTACCTTCTAATTTGGTCATTTTTTAACGGATTTCGCTCAAATTCGGAATGTAAATAACTGAATACATAAGACATACTTCTATGTAATTTAATCACAATCGATGGACATTAAGATATAAAAAATAACAAAAAACAAAAATCACTACGAAATAAAAAGTCACAAAATTCTAACAATCTGAAAAGTCAGTTTATCACAGCACAACTTTTACGTATCGAGTAATTAATACCTAGTATGTCCTCCCCTGGCTCTCACAACTTGAAGACATCTCTGTCTCATTGACAGTACATAATTATGGATGAACCTTTGAGGAATATTGCGCCATTCCTGCGTAAGGGCTTGTTGAAGTTCACGGAGATAACGAGGGGCCACCGGTCGACTCCGAACTCGTCTGTCAAGTTCGTCCCACAGGTGCTCAATAATATTGAGATCCGGTGACTTAGGTGGGAAAGGCAACTGTCGCACGTTATGTTGTTGCAGAAGTTGTTGTGTCGTACGAGCGGTATGGGCTGGTGCTCCGTCTTGAAGCAGTTGCATGCCACGTCCAGCGGCTCGTAGGTGTGGAATTGCGACAGGGATCAAGATATTCTGTTGGTACCTTATTGCATTAAGGTTCCCCTGAACTATTATTAAATCCGTTTTAGTGTGTAGAGACACGCCGGCCCATACCATCACCGAACCCCCGCCAAAATGGTCTCGTTGAAACACACATTCATCATTCAACCTTTCGCCTCGTCTTCTGTAGACTCGCATCCTTCCGTCGTTGTGGTTCAAGTTAAACCGACTCTCATCCGTGAACAGAACGTTTGACCACTCAGCTCGTGTCATACGTTGGTGCCGACGGGCCCATCGCTCCCGCAGTTGTCGGTGACGAGGCGTTAGAATAAGTCCCCTGAATGGACGACGAGCTCTGATTCCCTGTTCTCGGAGACGCCTGGCAACTGTGTGATTACTAACGGATCTAGCATGCGTCCCTATGGTCACTCTTGCAGTGCTTGTCGCGGTCTTGAAACGGTCTCGAAGATGATCATTAACTATTTGCGCGTCCTGTGCAGGCGTTGTCACCCTTCTGCGAGGCTGCCTGTGTTCATCATCCACTCTGCCTGTACGCTGAAATTTCTGACGAAGGCTTACTATGGTGGACACATGTCTGCCGAAGATTCGGGCAACCTGAAAGAAGAAAATAACTCGATATCAAAATCTCATTTATTTTGTGATTTATCGTAAAAAGATTCATTTTTGTTTAGCTTTAAAAAAATCTAAATATCTAAATAAATCCTTTTAACTTACGTGTCTGAGTGAGTTCCCGGCTTGTAACATGCCGATTGCACGACCCCGCTCTTGTAAATTCATCCTAGCCATAACAAATTTATTAAATTAATAATGTTTATGAATGTTTTAGGTGAATTGAAATTTAGAATAGCTTAATTAAAAAAATCAAAGCTTACCACCATTTTCTCGTGCAAAATGATGACATCTTGACACGCACCATCGGATGGTCATGGTTGATTGATTTCCAAATGTTTGTACATTTGGAACTGCCAAACATCTCTATGTAAAGATTTAAGCTAATTAATTTAATTACACCCTAGAAATCGGAATTCAAAATAGCGGGTTAGATTTTCGCGAGATACCAGTTTTTGTGACTTTTGATTTCGCAGTGATTTTTGTTTTTTGTTATTTTTTATATCTTAATGTCTATCGATTGTAATGAAATTTCACAAAAGTATGTCTTATGTATTCAGTTATTTACGTTCTAAATTTTAGCGAAGTCCGTCAACAAATGACCAAATTAGAAGGTAATATGTAGGTGTCGGGTTAGAAATGGCTTTAAGTGTATACATGCTTACATGCAAACCCAGATCTGCATTTATTGCACATTTTATGGGCCATCACAATTTGGGTTCCATGGGAGCCCAGAATTTGCAGAAGACAAAATTACTTATCCAACCCTTTACAAAATACTGTAAGGAAACCAATTCCAAAATTTAGTTCAGCTAGGACAAAAAATGTAAGAGATATAGACCTGTAAACACAGCTTACACGCAAAATTTGATGTGAAACAGACATATTTTAAGGGCTATCTGAATTTGGGTTCCATGGGAGCCCAGGGGTTACAGGAACCAAAATTACTGAAGCAGCCCTTACGATAATGCTATAAGGAAGCTAATGGCCAAATTTGGTTGTGCTAGGGTAAGAATTGTAAGAGATATAGACTTGTAAACACAGCTTACACGCAAAATTTGATGTGAAATGGAGCACATTTTATGGGCTATCATAATTTGCGTTCCATGGGTTACAGGAACCAAAATTGCTTATGCAGCCCTTAAGATAATGCTACAAGGAAGCCCATGAACAAATTTGGTTGTGGTAGGATAAGAAATGTAAGAGATATAGACTTGTAAACACAGCTTACACGCAAACCTTGATGTGGGACGCCGACCCTGGGGTGATTACATAAGCTGTCTTATTCTTCGAATAGTCGAGCTAAAAATAACAAAAACTACCGCTATGTAAATTTCACTTAACCCTTAACCCACTAAGCACGATTATAATAACCTTTGGGTTCATTGTAAACCCAGATCAGCCTGCGAGTAATTCGCACATAAATGGAATGGTCTTAATTCAAAGAACGAACAGTCCATTATATATATGTAGCGGGTTAAATGTTAAGCTTGTCTAAACATGTAATTTCGAGAAGTTTTATTCAGGCATTGAAATTAGCATCTCAAGTTATCAAACCAGTCTCATGTTGACTTTAAACCTACTAGCATATACAGTGTTGTTTTTCTAAAGTTATATATATGTGGTACCGAATAACGATATCACTTTCTGTACCTGGCATTCCCAGTGGCAAAAAGTATGGGTTCTTTCGCAACTGGAGTGAACAAATTCCCAAATAAATAAGTTTGTTTTGAGTGAATCTAGGATTTATTTTCATCGAGAAGTGAGAAAACTTATATTTTCATGAGTGCTTCTGCACGAGAGAAAATATTTGAGTTTTCTCAATTTGTGATGAAATAAATCCTATATTCACGACAAACCAACAAATAGTCTATTTATTTATTATATACTCACAACCTGGAAATGTATGCAGAAAAAATATAATGCGCCAAAACAAACGTAAACAGTTGCATGACATCATTTTAGTGAAAATATGTTATAAATATACACTATGAAAATATAAGGTTTTATATTAATCATAAAATCCACAATTTCACTGGAAAGTATATAAAAAAAATAGAGTGAAACTTTAAACAGAAGAAAGGGGAAATATATTCTCTTAGGTGAGAGTATGAAATACTACAAGCGAATGTATACATGGTAATGTGTTTGCAAAGTATTTAAGCATACAATATTGCTTTTGGATAGTGAAAAATTCCCTAATTTGAGGCGAAACAACGCAAATTTTTCTAATTGAATCAGTACCGGTACCATTCCCAAAATGGTGAAAAAAAATCAGATATAATTTAAACACATGTAAAGTGTTGATGTAAAAAAATGTAAAGTGCATGCCCCCGCCGTCTAGCCCCCGCCCCACTCCTCTCCCTAATCCGAGCCTTCTATGACCTTAGGCCAAAAAAAATATACCTGTTTCCGGTGGCCCGACTGACCCTTTTTTTTAACGGGCCGACCCTAAAACTTTTTATGAAAAAAAATTAATATAAAAATATTTGTGCTGAACAATGATTTATCATAATATATCGAGGTAAACTGACATCACAGAGAAACTTTCATCTGTATCATCAACTTGTATGGGGTTTATGAGATAAATACATGTAGAATCTCACAATATATTGCTCCAAAAAAAACAAAGGGAAAAAATGCCTACATACCAACTCTATTTTTTTTTAGAGCACAGGGGCGGATCCAGGATTTCAGCTTAGTGGGGGGCGTAAGATTTTGGTCAATTTTCGGGTCCGTCTCTAGCCTCATAAAGCCATTGCGGTAGTGCATTGATAGGGTAAAAAAGTCCGTTTTCAAATAAAAGGATTTTACAATGCGTTAATTAAACCACTCATTAGCCATTATACGTCGAACGAGCGCAGCTAGCGAGAATTTTTTTTATACTGAAGGCGTGCATCGAAATTGTTTGATATTTTATCTACAGTAACATGGACATGCATGTATGAATAAAAAAAGTCCGTTTTCAAATAAAAGAATTTAACAATTTGTTAATTAAACCACACATTAGCCGTTATACGTCGAGCGAGTGAAGCGAGCGAAGAAAAAAATTATACTGAGGCAGTGCAACGAAATTGTTTGATATTTTATCTACAGTAACATGAACATACATGTATGAATAAAAGTCCGTTTTCAAATAAAAGGATTTAACAATGTGTTAAGTAATTTTTTTTATACTGAGGGCGTGCAACGAAATTGTTTGATATTTTATCTACAGTAACATGGACATACATGTATGATCCGGAATTTTTAGGGGGCGCACCCGCCGGCCCCCCTGGATCCGCTAGTGGAGCATGCAATAGGAAACACACCTTATTTTTTTTGCCTTACCAATACAAACCCTTTTTACGATTTTGATATTTCAAGTGGCTGTGTACGTTGCCCCCTATTTGCCCCCGACCACAAAAAAAGAAGGCTTTTGAGTCGGAGAAGGCTCGGATTATTCCCTCCCCTGAGTCCGCACCAGGAATAGAGCTTACACTTACACATATATATCCCAACACACAGACAATGAGGACAAACACAACTGAGTTCTAAATATAGAATAAATGTAACTGAAGTTTTATCGTGACAATCGCTTGAACAGTGGTAAATGTTCGGGGAGATAATTCACTATCTATTCGCTTACCTACAATCGGCCGTTTTCCAGTTTCGAATCGTTATTATTCAAGCATACACGTTCACATCATATCCACTGAGTGTCACACATGTTGTTTTCAGGCTCCAACCCATTCTCAAATATCAGTCGCAATATTTTGACACATCGCGCCAAAGTTTACGTTGCGAGTGGGGCTTTCCCAACAATACACAGTCTAACCAATCAAAACGTCTCTTTTGACACAGAACGTTTTCGACGTAGTAACCAATCGACGTCGTTGATACAATACCCCCTAACGGTCCTATTGCAGAGAAGCGCAAAGGACCGTAACACAGTCTAGTCAAAATAGCTCGACTCGAGGTTAGTATTTACCTTTTACTGAAATATTGATGAAGTTTCAATGAAATGACAGACATGGTGCACCAAAGACAAAGATGTGAAAGCTTTGTAATCCAGTCACAGACTTTATCTGAATTGCTGTAGTGTTTGTAAACACTTCGACCAACTGACAAAATCGTGGGAGATGTTATATTTTGAACAGTAATAAGGGTATAATACACATGTTTCAAAGTAATAGTGCCATTAATATGTATACTGTATATATCATTTCGTGAATGAAACCTGTTCTATATGTGTAAATCCTATACATGTTTTTGCTAATTTGATGTTTAGTTGTGAAAAACGTTAAAATGGTATAGGTCACACTGGTTCGTAAAGTGGTGTAGGTCACATCGCAAATATAATGTTGTATAGTCTCTCATAATAACTTAGTGTTTATACGTTTAATTCCGTATTTTGAAACTTAAACCCGCCCAACTCATTGAAATACTATATAATGGGATCGCGAAGTAGCTCTATGATAGGTAAACACCATAAGAACTATGATTCTGGTAGCTAGTATGTACTTTACCTGAATTCTCTTTATATATTTCAGATATAAATGGACACCGGCTGTATCTGTAGAGTTTGTGGCGAGTTCTTTAAGAGCGAGTCATCTCTGAGACAACATGAACTTCGTCATGACGGGAAGGGGCCATAACATGCGAATTGTGAAATTTGACATCATTCAGCAAGTGGAACTTTAACAGACATAAATTAAGTCACTCACAAGTAAAGGAGATTGAGTGCACTACTTGTAAACAGATGTTTTATACAAACAGAGATCTTCAACGTCATCAACGAAGAGAACGAGGGCAGCTTAAATATAAATGTGATGATTGTGGCTTGTCTTTCGAGGAAGTGAGACAGCTTCGCTCAAATGAACGAAAGCGTACATGACCGTGAACATTTGGAAGGGATAATCTCAGAAAGTATTTGATGAATTGAAATACCGTTTGAAACAGAGGAAAGAGCTCATTCTATAGAGGATGTGCACTTAGTAAAACAAAGTGTGTTAAAAAATTAAGAAAGTAATTAAGCAAAACATACCTGAATCGAACGCTTTGTTGACACATGTTTGCCGTGAATTCGATACAAGTGGCAAAAGATTCCAACGTCCTTTACCATTTAAACGGGAATGACGTCAGTTAATTAACGGGCTATTGACGTCACTTACTTCCGGGTTATCATCCCTCAAAGGTTATCACCGGCAAATCGCGGGGTGATAACCTGTTCGGAATGAATGAATGAATGGTGTTTTACGGCACGTCGACACATAAATAGGACATATTGTGCGCAAACATTGATGAAAAATGAAGAAATGAAGTATTAATTAAAAATTAATATGGATTTTACAACAAGTGTCATATCATGTGGTATAAAAATGACGTATCAGGGATAATAACAGTATAGTTTAATGATAACATTAACTAACGATACTCATCGGAGATATACTTAGACAGATGTATTTATTGCACTTTGTTTCTATATAAGCTTTAAGTGTATCCTAAAATCCACTTTCTGAAATGTGTGTCCTATATCGTTTTTCCTTTGTGCGCCAATACCGGTAATTTATCATAAATTTCAATGGTGCAATGAGTTATTGTTCACTGTTCATTTAATTCGTAAATAGAGGTTACGTTTCACATTAGAATGTCTTAAGTACTAAATAAATGTAAAAACTGGACATATATAAACAAAAGTGTGTCCTTCATCTACCCAATTTTCAACAGTTGGTCGAGGTGTTTGCAGAAACTACAACGTGTATGACACACATTCCGACTTGTATTGATTGTGGCTAACATCGTGTCTTCGGTGCGTTATGTTGCTTTCCGGTAAGCGAAAGAATATATGATTTATGAGGAGAAACTTACCTCGAATCCAGCATTGTTTCCATCATGGCGGATGAAAAATCGGCGTCCTATACCACTTCCTGTGACGTAGGTTGTTGGCATTGATTTAGGTAAAGAAATGTATAGAGATTGGACAGTTTTTCATGATAGCTTTTCGTTTTAAACACATTTTATAAGATGTTTTTTTTATAATATAAAAATACAAATCCGAAAATATGATGGATACATTTTAAAACTCTCGTCTGAATTTTTCAGATACCATCATGCCGAAAGCCAAATTCAATCTATCGCTAGAAAAGTGAGCGCAGGAAGTCATTTTGGATTAAAACTTTACAAAATCTTTTCCCCGCCAAGTGCGAAGAAGGCCAATCAATAGACGTTTATTGACAAGTATATACACGTAATCCCACCAGAGAGGAAACATGAAATTTACATGAAAATAAAAAAAGCAGTTGAGACAATGTGCTTGGCTAACAACATCTTTCCCACAGTTTATCTGAAACCATATCTAAAGAATTATCTGAAGACTGTTCAGAACAATGCCAAATGAATCAGTTTCTCGCTGCAGAGACCGATAAAGTTTATGACTATTCTGCCAACTGTTCTTGAAAAAAATTGAGCTATGCTATCAAATGCATTTAGTCCATTTTACTCACGATACATTAATTAGTTAAATGAAAGGAATGAAAATAATAAACTGAATCACAATGGTCAATTTGCCTATGTGTACTACATAACATCTATTGAATCCAGTCATGTGGTAGTTGTACATGTTTGTTTTTATTCAGAATATATCGTTTGACGACAGATGTTATCTTCTTTTTTTAAATTCAATGCAAGAAACATATTTCGTAAATAATTTAACTGACTAATAGTCTTATGCGACAGTTACACGTTGGATTACAAAATTCAGAAGTGGAATAAATTCAGTTGAGTATAAGCCCTGTCCTGGAAGACCATTTAGCGTAGTGATGCTCAAAAATCCTCTCTGGTGGGATTACGTGTATATACTTGTCAATAAACTTCATGAATCATTAAAAACGTGCTAACAAATCGTAATTGAAAATAAAACATCTGTAGCTCGAATGTGTTAATTTCCTAAAGACTTTGACAGCCAGACAATATTTTATATGGTCTAAATCAAAGTTTCGACATATGCAAGAAAATGAACAATGCTGACTTTTTTTCCTCAATAAATTGACGGCTCTCTGTGGACTTTGAAACCAAACTGGTCCGTTAACACGGCTTGAATCATTATACAAATCTTTCCACCAAAGGAAATTTCTATGAAACTTCTCACTGAGAATTGTCAAATTTGTTCCGGTATTGCAACTGGCACATGCGTACAAACCGAATGGTACGAATTCGCCGTTTTCAAAGCCGATGTACTTGGTTTTAGGCGAGAGCCGTGAACACAATCGTACGATTTCTTTCAGTTCCAAGATTTTGGGATGGCTAATTTCAGAAAGTGCTGAATGAATCGAATTACCGTTTTCGGCGGAGGAAAGAGCTCATTTTGTAGGGGTATGTGCGCTTTAGTTGATAAAATCGTTAAAGATTAAGGCCGTTATGAAGCAAAAATATACCTGAATCGAGCGTTTTGTTTATCCTTTTTTGCCGTGAACACAGTCAAAATGTCACGTGGTTTCGCCACCCTGTGAAATAGGCTGCTATTTTCCTTCTTCCTTTTTATCGTAAATTAACATTTTCTGAAAAAATGTATTGCACTTTATAACATAGTGTTTGTACATAAAATATTGTCTGATATTGCATCTGCGTTGAAGTGAGAAAGATGAACATTCAATTAGGTTTTGTTTTAAAGGGACACATGGCAATCTTGAGTTTTATTCAAACATTAAATGTGTGTGTGTGTGTGTGTGTGTGTGTATTTCCCTCCACCTACGACAGGCGTCCTACCCGACGATTATAGGCACAATGTCTGGACTATTATCTGTGTGTTGTTGTGTGATGTGATGATATGTCTACTTGAAGCAGCGAACTCAATGGTTTCTTTATAGTGCTGCCACACTGGAATACCACGCCGTAGTAGACATGATACCCCCACCCACCCAGTCACATTATTCTGACACTGGTCAATCAGTCGCAGCACTACCCATAATTTGCTCGTCAGGCAAGGGTTACAAGTGACTACTCCATTTTTAAAGTCTTTGGTATGACGCGGTCAGGGGACTCGAACCCACGACCTCCCGAATGCAAGGCAGACGCTATAACCACTACACCACAATGCTTCGGTTCAAACATTAAATCGTGCTCCTCAATTTAGTTATCCTACGTCATTTTGACTTTAAAATGATTAAATAAAAAATTGAGATTTCAATTTTCTTCACTATTTCACCAAATTTTTAAATATATTATTGATGCACTATTGTAAAAAGTTAGTAATATATAAAAATGATTTGCTTTGAACTCTTCTAACAATTACTATTAATGATTGAACAAATACAAGTGAAGAGAAAAACTAACGGGACGCCGTGAGTTTTTATAAAAAATCAAGATTGCCGTGTGTCCCTTTTATGGTGTTTTACATTATCCAAAGCACATGACGGTCAATTTGTGGTAGAGGCAGACATTTTAACTTGATAGAACCAGTATTGCATACCTTCTGCCATCCTTAAGAACGACACTTTCTCATTAGACATGTCGAGCTTCTAGTGGGATTCGAACCCGCAGCGATGAGAGGCGAGAAAGTTTTATACGCAGCGTCATTACTATCATAGCCATGGAGGCGTTTCAAGTATGACAAGTATATCTAAACATTCGAACAGGAAATGAAGCATTCACAGAACAGTCAAGAAAACGCAAATAAAACAACCAACTATTACAAGGAATAAATAGAAGCAAAGTACTCGACGCCACAAGCATAATGACGTTTACAATAGGGGTACCTTTTAGGATTTAGGAAGATGTCATATTAGTATGTTGGGTTATCGAACAATAAAAAGAGTAAAGCATAGTTGCGAACTGTTAATTGGTCAGCCACTAAACATGTAGTGCGTTGCAAAATGATACCTCTTGTTATACAAAATTTAACAAGTTTTGTATGAAAGTGAGCATGACGAAGTATCTTACAAATTTTGTAAAAAAATAAAAAGAATAAGCTGAGAAACATATACCCCATAAAATGTCGCTCTGGGAACAGACTACGTCAGTATAATGAACGATATAGAAATTAAAATCATCTCTGTAGTCATAAATTTGGCTTATTATTTATCCAGGACACAAATCCAGAAAAGAAGCGACAGTATCAGAAATATTAGCTTTGTGAAGTTGAAGTTATTTAGGCTAAAATTTATTTACCATATTGCACGACTGGCTTCCGTCCAAATGATTGTACATACACTGAAGAATAAATGAGAATGTCATTTTCGTATTTCCTCACATAACAATTCCTGGTACCATGAGGCGTGAGAGGTGTTGCACATTATATTACTTCTCAGAACAGACACAATAAAACCGAGTCTGCTACTTTACCGTCTTGTTTGTGTTTGAAGCTTCCTTTTCAGTAATGTGTAATCTTATAAATGGCGTCTCGAGTTCTTTCCAATCGGTTATATTAAAGAGATGGAACTAAAATAAAAGCACATAACGACCGTCAGACAAATATGTGTTCGGTTCATCTGAATTCCAATCTCCACCATTTCCATATCCCGGAAATTGTAAAAGAAATAACGGAACGGTAGAAGCACGCCATTATTATTAATATGGTCTAAGGAAATTAATTGTACGCAACCATTCTGATTTGCACGAAATATACAAACTCGCTTGGAAAAATATGCTTACATTTTGATATAAAAGTCAACATACATAGCTCAATCTTTGCAATATGCACGTTAATTGAAATCGTGATGGTAGAAAAGAAATGTATCGCTGAAAAGGAATGGGCACGTGAACATTGTATTCCGGTAAAGCTGTACAACTTAAGTAAGACAAGTAACGTTTGAACACATTTATTAAAGCAATTGAGTTAAAATATTAAAACGTTCTAAAGAATGAAGATGTCAAAGCAATTAGCAATAACAATTTAGAAGGATGCATACGTTCATATAGCTGTGTGAATACGCTTTGATTTTGTCAAATACGTTTCCACATAAAAGTCGAACATTCAGGGACCAGAGACCACCGGCAACCAAAAACACGCAATGAAACACACAACAATTACAAGGATAAAGAAAGAAAGATATGTGACAGTAGATTTGTGACATTACAAAGATAAAATAGTTGACATAGGGCTACCGCCTTGGAACGGTCAGTGACAAACATGTGCGCTGGATTTCTCTAATAATATGACGTGTTTTACGAATGGGTACACTTTATCACGTGCAATGCATGACTGAATGTCAAAACCAAAATCAGAGGACTGAAGGTCCTATGAGTCGCCAAAATTGAACAGTGTCTGTCTTCTTGGCGAGGTTAAAGGTTATGTTAAAAATGAGCAGGTGTGGCGTATTATAATGAAATGTAGCCAGGGGCGTACCTGGACATACTCCTATACGCCCGTGCGTATAATTCAGAGTTGGGTGTCGGGAAAATGAAAAATCTAAATATGCAAAAAAATGCAATAAAAAGTGAAGCCGAAGTGGGGTTAGGGTAAGAGATAGATCAAATCGTCCAACCCGGGTAAATATTCAATAAATCAAAGAAAAAAGAATGATTCCGGGGAATTAGAATAGCTTCAAAATACGTTTCTAAGTCGCTCAAAACTACTTATTTTGGGTTCAATTTTTCAAAACTTTTTGACACCCCACTCACACACCCTCCCCCATGCGTATACCAAAAATACTCCAGGTACGCACAGGTTGATAAATCGGTGTTGGGAACTAAAAAAAATGAATTAAATTTTAAAAAAATTAATAATAAAAAAGAATTCTTGTTATTTGTTGAAAACAAACTTATTTTAAGTTTTCTTGAAAAAAAATGTCCCAGAGTAACGTAGTTAGAGACAAGGTGTGAAGCTCTCTCTATTCACAGACATATTATATATTGTTATTAGGTCTGTGCTCTGTTCAACATTTGATACCTAACTGTTTTCATTAATTATTTCACTGGCCAAATTCCGAGAATTATTCACAAATCTGGGCTGATTGGAATCGCAGATGTATGCCATTCTCGAAACCGAAAACCGAAAACAATTGGTCAAAATGCTTCGGAAAACGTGATTTCCAAGCAGGTATTCATCACTGTGGAACAAAATAAAGCATATTCACCGCTGTTGGTGTCAATCAATTCAATCCGAGATGATTTCAACAACGGAACAATTAATAAATATAGTTATCTTTTTTTAAAATTGCTATATTTGTCGAGAAATCGTCAGTTTAGAATACTCAATCCACCGTCTGCTGCAATTGTTTTGAATAAAGATCATCTGCAACGTTTTCTTTTTTAACGTTTCCCTTTGTCTTTAAAAAAGCAAGTATATGATCTAGATTCTATTGAAATCGTTTAGAAATTCGTGCGCAAAATGCGTTAATTGATTGCGTATTTGTACATCTCAAATTAATGGTACTGAATGAATGGATAATTATCGGGTTTCTACTGCACTATCGAATGAAATGAATTAATACTAATGAGATTTTCAACATCCGGGTAACTACGCTATTGAAACTTTCCACTCATAAAATAGGCCAGTATTAATGCGCATAAATATAAATACAAAAATATACACGTATATACTGTATGTACACAACTACAATTATTCACAATCAGTAATTATATTATTCGGTATATATAACGTTCATGTCAGTCACCTTATCAAATTGTTATACTTGAAGCAGTTAAAGGAACTACATTCTCGAACTGCGTAAAGCTCCTCGTCCAAAACCTCGTGTATTAATGCGCATAGTATGTCAGTACATTTACAAAAAAGACACGTATACACTGTATACAATTACAATTATTCACAATCAGGAGTTATATTATTCGCTATACGTAACGTTTATGTCAGTCACCTTATCAAATTAAGTTATACTTGAGGCAGTTAAAGGAACTACATTCTCGAGCTGCGTAAACTTTTACTGTAAAGCTCCTCGTCCAAAAACTCCCAACTTTAGAAATTACACTATATACGACTCAAATGATTCAGCCATGCTGACGTATGGAGATTTAAAAAGTGCATACGGCGTCTCGCAAGATATCTTGATTGAATGTTGTGCGATGACTTATGGTGTACGAAAAAACATAATTAAGTCACATAAATAAATACTGAAAAGGGGATCCCTTGGAAACAACAAGCTCAAACACGAGAGAAAAGTAGCAGACTCGGTTTTATTGAGTCTGTTCATGAGAGATAATCTTATTGGCAACACCTCTCACACCCACTAGCACCGGCTTAAGCGGTATTCTACTTTAAAGACACAAATATTGGGCTTGATGATCCCAAAGGACCAGTAAGTAATAACACTACTGTAGTCGGGAAGACATTTTACAGCCTCCACACAGCATTAAACAAACGCTATTGTGAATGTCAATACATACTGAAAAGTGAATCAGACGTGATAGTAATAAAATGGGCCTATACTTGTAATCTCATCAGTATCTACAGTTTAATAAAGTGGTTTAATGACTACCTCTTTACATTTATTGCTGAATGTTAATTGTTGTATACCTAAGTGCATAATTATAGTATATCTCACACATTTTAAATAAAGAGTAAGCCAACCTACGCAGTCTAGACCGTTATTGTCAGTACACGATATCTAATACCTTATGTTTGTAGTTACTTCATAACTTTAAAATTGTCTTGCAAATTATTCCAACGATTTTCAGGAGTAGTGTCATTGTAAATATCAAAGATTTTGGCGTGATATAAAATACAAACAGTTTCTATAATTGAATAAATAAAACAAAAATAACAGGCTAATCTTGGAATCAATGTTTTCGTTGATATTCACTGTGGCTACGGTAAGATATCTCTCCAAGCAAACAGCATTCTTCAAACAAGTTCACCAATGTCATGTTTCTCAGAGATATTTTAATCAAATCCTTTGTTTAAACAGGTAAATTTGATCAGCGATAAAGTAGCGAACGCCGAGTTTCTGATCTTGTCAGCGAAACTACACATACATATTACTAGGCAGGGACCCAAGCCTGAAAAAAAAGAAAACGTTTACCTGGAAAGATATACTCCTGATTTTATAAATATTAACAGATGGGGGTCTTGTACATATGAAACCACTGTATGGACTTCTGGCATACTTTGCATTTCGAATCATCATCGCGATTTCTACGGTAACCCATTCGTACCAAGCCATTATATCAAAATCGATGAACAAACAGTCAAAGGAAAATAAAGAAATTTGCACACGTCCTTTTTGGCAAATACAATTCCAGTATTTGAAACCTATATGTGTATATGAAATATCAAACTACAGAATCAAGAACTGATTACGTTACACTTTACTAATGTTAACAAGAGTTATGGACCTTTTATGAATTTTGTTCTGTCCTGTGCTAGGGATAATGCGAATTGTTTGTGTTCACAATAACTGCAGTAAACGGTTTCCGATTTCCACTTAATGTTGTATGATGTTAGGCCTTTGACAAGTTCAATACTGAGTAAAACTGGCACTTGCTTTAAAGAGTTATTACCCCATTTTATTGAAAGAATATGCACAGTTTAGATTTTAGCTTGAGTACACACATTACTTTAGTAAACGGATTCCGATCTTCACATTATTTAGTATGATACTTTATATGAATATGGACTTTGACAAGATGACAATGAGCAGAATTAACACCTGCCTTACTGAGTTATTGCCCTTGATTATTGCTCAAATGCAATTTTCAGCTTTCGTACACAATACATTAAATAAATTGGTTTCGATTTTCACACAGTTTGGCGTGTAACTTTATGCTCTAAATTGTCGAAAAATTCGATCATCTGATTGTTTCCTACTTTCCTTTGAAATATCATCAATTACTGTGCAATATTCTAATTGAACAATGAGGATATCGTCCTCTGACTGAGGAGCGTTGTTGTTTTCACGATGATTGTAATAAATAGCATTTGATTTCCCATGCTTTTCTTGTGTAATATTATTACGGTCTTGGTTTTGTTTGACAATGAGAACAATTGAGGAGTGGTTTACAAAGTTATCGCCCTTGATGTTTGCAAATATTTAAATTTCAGACTGAGTACACAGCAACTTCAGTAAACGGGTTCTGATTCTCACTAATATCTAGTTGAAGGGTTTTGGACAATTATACCATGTGGACTTGTCACGTAGTTGTTTTCATATAAGATAATATTGTTACACATATGGAACTAGTTAGGTATGACACTACTGTTTATAGACAAATTGTTGGAATCAAAATGAGAACGAAATGTGCACCTCTTGTTGCAGATTTGTTTTTGTTTTGTTATGTTAGACGTTTCATATTTAGTCTTACCAGATACGCGAAGGCAGATGTAATCGAAGCCTTTTATTGTACCTCTTTGTATATGGATGATATATTGGACAATTGCAACCTTTTCTTTTCTACCATGGTTACTACATATACTTTCTTTCCTGAAGAACTTCAACTCAAAAAAGCTAATATTTCTCATAGTTTCTATATCTTCTTTACTCGAATTACATCCCGCGATGAGAAATAATAAGCAAAGTCTATGACAAGAGAGATCTTTTCAATTTTGACACTGTTAAGGGCACGACTAGACAATATTGAAGACAAACATCAAACGTTACCGACCTTTCAGGATTTATGTAGACGTCACCAAAGGTCCACAATCTTTCCGGCGATCACACAATCAAGTGGAAAGCAAAGTAGTGAACTGTAAATGGGTCAACCGCTAAACCAAGTCTTTTAACAGTGATCACAAGAAAAACTTGATGCAAAGCATCAATTCGGCGCCAAAATTTTGAAGAATTAAAACATACGTTATTAAATAACAGTACACGTGTTTATCAGTTATTTTAACTATCTTATCATCAGTACTAAACCTTGGTATATTTAGTGGTCATGGACATAATATTAACAAACGTTGCTATGTTGACTTGGTTAAATGTATTTTGAATTAACTAGGTCATTCAGACAATTTTCCAAACGGCCCGGCCAGACATCACGGCTGTCCACTATGACCTGCCCAGGCTGTGTAAGAGCAGCCCGGCCAGACATCACGGCCGTCCACTATGACCTGCCCAGGCTGTGTAAGAGCAGCCCGGCCAGACATCACGGCCGTCCACTATGACCTGCCCAGGCTGTGTAAGAGCAGTCCGGCCAGACATCACGGCCGTCCACTTTGACCTGCCCAGGCTGTGTAAGAGCAGCCCGGCCAGACATCACGGCCATCCACTATGACCTGCCCAGGCTGTGTAAGAGCAGTCCGGCCAGACATCACGGCTGTCCACTATGACCTGCCCAGGCTGTGTAAGAGCAGCCCGGCCAGACATCATGGCTGTCCACTATGACCTGCCCAGGCTGTGTAAGAGCAGTCTGGCCAGACATCACGGCCGTCCACTATGACCTGCCCAGGCTGTGTAAGAGCAGTCCCGCCAGACATCACTGTGTAAGAGCAGCCCGGCCAGACATCATGGCTGTCCACTATGACCTGCCCAGGCTGTGTAAGAGCAGTCCCGCCAGACATCACTGTGTAAGAGCAGCCCGGCCAGACATCATGGCTGTCCACTATGACCTGCCCAGGCTGTGTAAGAGCAGCTCGGCCAGACATCACGGCCGTCCACTATGACCTGCCCAGGCTGTGTAAGATCAGTCCCGCCAGACATCACTGTGTAAGAGCAGCCCGGCCAGACATCATGGCTGTCCACTATGACCAGCCCAGGCTGTGTAAGAGCAGTCCCGCCAGACATCACTGTGTAAGAGCAGCCCGGCCAGACATCACGGCTGTCCACTATGACCTGCCCAGGCTGTGTAAGAGCAGTCCCGCCAGACATCACTGTGTAAGAGCAGCCCGGCCAGACATCATGGCTGTCCACTATGACCTGCCCAGGCTGTGTAAGAGCAGTCCAGCCAGACATCACTGTGTAAGAGCAGCCCGGCCAGACATCATGGCTGTCCACTATGACCTGCCCAGGCTGTGTAAGAGCAGCTCGGCCAGACATCACGGCCGTCCACTATGACCTGCCTAGGCTGTGTAAGATCAGTCCCGCCAGACATCACTGTGTAAGAGCAGCCCGGCCAGACATCATGGCTGTCCACTATGACCAGCCCAGGCTGTGTAAGAGCAGTCCCGCCAGACATCACTGTGTAAGAGCAGCCCGGCCAGACATCACGGCTGTCCACTATGACCTGCCCAGGCTGTGTAAGAGCAGCCCGGCCAGACATCACGGCCGTCCACTATGACCTGCCCAGGCTGTGTAAGAGCAGTCCGGCCAGACATCATGGCTGTCCACTATGACCTGCCCAGGCTGTGTAAGAGCAGCCCGGCCAGACATCATGGCTGTCCACTATGACCAGCCCAGGCTTTATTTGGATGATACTCTATATAGAAAATGTTTACATTTTAATACAAGAAAAACTTGATGCAAAGAGTCTGCGCTCATAAATCTACTTTCGTTTTCAATACATTTGTCTGCATTTGACAGTCAAAATGAAGCATTACAAAATTAGCGATTTCCCGTAAACGAAATTTAAATGCCAAAACTTTCCGATATATCATCGTATTTTCTCATTCCTTAGCAACATTTAATGTAATTTGCCAATAATAATTAATCAAAACGATTTAAAAACGAGAACAATGTGAAAACATTTGAAACGCAGATATTACGATCGATAAATTTCGTTAAATTTTTCTAAAATTCGTATTACGCATTTAACCATTTGATTTTATAATCAGCCTCGTTTTCAGTCAAAATACAGGGAGACATCGTTTTAATGAAATGATTTTGTATAATTTTTGAATTATTGGTGCATCATTTCTTACAGAAATTCAAGAAATCGCTAAGCAGTTTTATCTCTTGTGTTTTATATCTTATTCTGGTGCGTTTTATAGCATGCTTTAAATGCCATTTAAACATTTTTAATTACAATCCAAACATACTCAACTATCAGTCCTTTTGATTCCCCATGCCTAAGGTCAAAGTACTACCACAGTATGTCCGGCGCCCTCAAGGGGCGCCGAACAATTACCCAATCTTTACCAGGATCATCATGTGACTCTGTCAACGTCTTAGAAAATAGTCTGCTATTACGTCATAATTTGTCAAATGACCATAGCTAAAATATCAAAATAGTTATCAGAAATCAACTCCGCGACCTGACACCACTAATGCTATGGGGTGGTGCTGAGTGGTAAATAATCGAACGGAACTCCGCTTACTTTGGACATTTTTGATGAATTTAGGTTAGTATTTTAATTTTAGGTAGGCTGCTTAGAGCTATGAAATTTTAGAAAGTGATGGTAAGAACAAACGCTATACTGTAACCCTATTGAAAACGCAATGGTGGAGTCCATTTTGATTGTTTGACGGAGAGATATGCCAAAGAATACATTTTATTCTACCGCAGTATAATGCTGAGCAAACATTAGTGTTTATTCACTAAAATAAATATTGACAGAGTTAAATGCTTGTCTTTGAAAAGGTTTGCGTGACACTCGCTTATTGCATTCTTTTTCAAGAAAGTAATAACGATTAAAATATATTAATCCAAGAGTTAGCATAAGCTTTAGCACAATATTGTGTTACGTGATCTGCAACGGCAGTAAGACAAGACGTTATTCCTTTGGAGATGTTTGTAGTGGTGCAGACACTAGAAATAGGAAGAAAGTGTGCTTTATTAGGCTGTTTTTGTAAATTAGGAATCCAGTACATAGTTGGAATTTTGTTTTGCTTTTCATCTACTCCAGCTTTAATAGTGCTTCATTGAGTCATTGATTTTTATATCCGGACAAACCTTTGCAAAGGTTTATCATCATAACCCTGATTTACTTTTAAAAGCATTGTCAGAACTCTTCTGCTACAAGGTCTGTCACAACGTGAATACTATGGTGACTATATGTACAGACTTTTTAAGATTATTGGTCATTATCCCATTCATACAAGCTGTGTTAAACTTGTTAACAAACATAACAACATAGGTTATGACCCTATCATTCTGCAACGCACTGCATGTTTAGATGTTGACCCATTTACAGTTCGCCACAATGCTTTACAATCAATGTTGCGATGGGCTGACAGATTGTGAACCCTATGATGACTTCTACTCACAGGCATTTAGTACGATATATAGTATAGAAGGCTAGAGAGAATATAGTTATAGTATATGTATATAGTAAAGGGCCTTCTTCTTCTCTTTATCTCTATCCTTCTATACTATATATCGTAATGAATGCACGTGCTTCTACCTAAATAGGACAAGGGATGGTAATGTTTGACTTTAATATTGTCTTATCGTCATCATTCTTTTGTTGTCCTGGCTCGTGACAAATATTTGCTTCGTGGCTTTCTGGGCATTTTATATTCATATATACATGATCATTTTGTGTTATACTTATATTGCCTACTAATTGCTATTAATACTGCCTAATTTGTAAGGGGATATAACCTGGCTGGTGGCATTTTATTGGAATGAAACTAGGGTAAGAGTGAGGTTTGATGCACTCTAGAACCTGGCTTAACCCCAGCGGCCTTTATGTCACTGACCATTCCAAGGAGGTACCCATATTGTCACTGACCATTCCAAGGAGGTACCCATATTTCCAACCGTTTGAGGGTGCCATTTCGCATACTTTGCTCTTTTCTATCCTTGTGATTGGTGTTTGTTTGAAATACGTTTGTTTGGTTGACTGACTGTGTTCTGTGAATGTAATATTTCCTTCTCGACTTTTATACCATAATTTGTTTCTGACTCAAAATAGGATATGGATAACATTTAGTGTTACTTATAGTCTTAAACTGTAAACATTACACTATTACTACACTATTTAATATATTGGGTCTCATTGATCAAGTTCATGATGTGTTTTGAGAAAGGTTGACAACTTTCTTAACCAAAAGTTGCCTGTTCAATCAATCAGAACCTAAAATTGAAACTCAAGGTTACAGAAACACCAATGTTGGTTGGACAGTTAATGATCATATGTAACAAAAGTGCAAATTTCAAATAAATCATTTAGATAGTATTCAAAATGTTTTGGAGAAACTCTGCCAGACGTCATACCCAAACACTGACGTCGCTCAATCGCCTTCCAACGAAACTAGTCAATAAAAAAAACGTTATTTTTCTGATAAATACAATCATCTGACTGTGACAAAATAGTGAACCAATTTGGAAATTTACAATTTGACAAGACAGTAATTGCAGTAACTACTATTCTATTTTGAAGGTAAATTAAAGGTCCATAACTGTATTAAGAAATCTAAAAGCAACCATCGAACGGATTCTAAATATCCGCCAGTTTGTTAATGTTATTAAGACTTAACACTAAACGATGTGGTTTAAACCCTACACAATTAAAGATAGATGTTGCAATAATCATATTTTCTAAGTAAATTAAGGGCCATACCTCTTTCCAAAATGGCAAAACAATTTGATATATCATAAACATTATTAACATTTACTGGTATCCTATTTGTATATGAAATGTCCACCCGAAATGTAGTTTAATTTTCAACAAAACTTGATTAATCAACATAAACTCAACACAAAAATGTATTTTCGTAGAAAATCAGGGGCCATAGCTCTATTTAGAAAAGGCAAAGGTCCACATTGATCGTAAGGAAGTGATGTCTGTTTGATATAAGGCTTCGCAGCAATTTTAGTTAAAATCCGAAATAAGATAAAGAAGTTATCAAAACCTTGCACCTAAGCTTTACCCAAAATGTGCATTTTTGTTAAGTTGCTCAGGGGTCATAACTATTCTGAAAATGAGAAAATCGGCCTTGCTCGTAAGAAAGTGGCATCTTAACGATACAACGCTTCACAGTAAAGTTGGTTTTAACCGAAAACAATTTACAGAAGTTAACAACGTGAACGAAAGTTTTAGCCAAAAGGTGGATGCCCGTCCCTCCCCATCGGCCCGCCATCTTCAATCCTTAAACCGCTTTTAATTAAAAAAAATAATTGAAAATTGCATTCTACATATACAGAATATAATCAGGCATGCTTATGTCTTATTTATGTACAAAACAAAATCATATCGCTAAAATATAATCTTGTACACATTTTTTCTTTGAATATCAATATTTTTTATCACTTACGGGCTTCCGTAGAACATGTGTTGGTGTTACGAAATGCAAAGAATACCAATAATCCATACAGTGGTTTCGTATATAGTACAGTTTCTGCTATTGATATGCAAAAAAAATCACGAGTATATCTTTCCGGGTAAACCAAAAGTGTTTTTTGCACGATACGAGAAGTTGGGTCCCTCCCTATACCTAGATGCATTTCCTAGTCTGATATCATGTTCATTTAACCTCTTCACATCACGAGTGGATAACCGTTACGCTTATCTTTTATATTCTAAAAAAACGCACACACTGCCACCCATGCATGGATTATACCTTCACTGACACTTGCAAGGTGCGCGATTTGAGATAGTTATAATTGCATATTATCACAATTACCGCAGTTATACCCCCACCACATCCACCTTATTCTATTAAAATACATCCAATTTACCGTTGTTATCCTTCCTTGATTTATCATAAATTATCAAATTTAGCGTAGTTGTCCTTCATTGTTTATTAAAATATTACAAATATAACGTAGTTGTCCTTCTTTGTTCTTTTCAATATTACAAATTTAACGTAGTTGTCCAGAAAGTACACTATTATTACTCTGATTAGATCATGGCGGGGATTTCTTTATTTACACTGTCCTATTTTAATGGGATGACAGTAGGGTAAGTGCGAGGTTTGGTGCACCCTAGAACCGGTTTAAACCCCCAGTGGCTTTTGTTGCCACTGACCGTTCCAAGGCGGTAGCTCTATTGTCAACCCTTTTGTGTTTGTGATGTCGTTTCATTTTTTATTACTTTTGCCTTCTCGTTTGTCTGTTTGCGTGTTTGGTTTTGTGTTTTGTGGTTGACTGTCGTCCTTGAATGCTGCTTTCCCTGTCCGATATGTGTATCTTTCTTTAATGGTGCAATGACCATCCAAAAGTTGGAAAAATGCTGTATCACGTTTCCTTATAATAGACTGTGCAATAAAGGTTAAAACCGTCCATTTATTGCATAAGTAGTCCACAATTTAGAGCAGCTATTTTTACATTAAACAAACAAATTAAAACCTCTGCATCATTTGCGACATCTGAACTTCAAAGCAACAGAGCACTTGGATGTGGTGTAGTTGAAGCGGCAAAAGGACAGACTTGAATTGGAATTTATAATCGCACCAACAACGAAGTTCATATGGCGACTTTCCAGATTCCATTGTTGGAGGAAGATCACAGGTTACCCTGCTGCCAATTTTCTTTCAAGTTCCGAAAGCGAGCTGGATAGCTTCCTCCCATAAAGATTCCTGGTCCCATGAGGTCTCGAACCCACCACAAGTGATTTCAAGTCAGAGACTCTAACTAATCGACCACGGACGCCCCGGCAAGAGGACAGAGTGGCGTTGCTGTTGAAGAGTCGAGAAGATGGAGTAGGGTTGCCGTTAGATGCTTGCCGTTAGAGAGTCGAAAATACAGAGTGATGTTGCTATTTAAGAGTCAAGAACACGTGTTGAAGAGTCGAGAAGACGGAGTAGTGTTGCCGTTAGATGGTTGCCGTTAGAGAGTCGAAAATACAGAGTGGTGTTGCTATTTAAGAGTCAAGAACACGTGTTGAAGAGTCGAGAAGACGGAGTAGTGTTGCTGTTAGATGGTTGCCGTTAGAGAGTCGAAAATACAGAGTGGTGTTGCTATTTAAGAGTCAAGAACACGTGTCGAACAGTCGAGAAGACGGAGTAGTGTTGCCGTTGGAGGGTCGAGAAGATAGAGTAGAGTGCTGTTGAAGAGTCGAAAAGAAAAAGTATAGTTGCCGTTGAAGAGTCGAGAAGACAGCGTGGTGTTGCCGTTGTAGAGTCGAAAAGACGGAGTAGTGTTGCTGTTGAAGAGTCGAGAAAACAGGGTAGTGTTGCTGTTGGAGAGTGGAAAATACAGAGTAGTGTTGCTTTTGAAGAGTCGAAAAGACAGCGTGGTGTTACTGTTGGAGAGTCGAAAAGACAGAGTAGTTTTGCTGTTGGAGAGCCGAGAAGACAGTAGTGTTGCAGTTAGCAAGACAGAATAGTGTCGATGTTGGAGAGCCTCGAACAGAAAGAGTAGTGTTGCTGTTGAAGAGACGAGAAACAGAGTAGTGTTGCTGTTGGAGAGTCGAAAATACAGAGTAGTGTTGCTTTTGAAGAGTCGAAAAGACAGCGTGGTGTTACTGTTGGAGAGTCGAAAAGACAGAGTAGTTTTGCTGTTGGGGAGTCGAAAAGACAGAGTAGTGTTGCTGTTGGAGAGTCGAAAAGATGGAGTAGTGATACTGTTGAAGAGTGGAGAAGACAGCGTGGTGTTGCTGTTGGATAGTCGAAAAGACGGAGTAGTGTTGCTGTTGGAGAGTAGTCGAGAAGACAGAGTAGTATTGCTGTTGGAGAGTTGAAAAGACGGAGTAGTGTTGCTGTTGTAGAGTCGAGAAGACAGAGAAGTTTTGCTGTTGGGGAGTCGAAAAGACGGAGTAGTGTTGCTGTTGAAGAGTGGAGAAGACAGCGTGGTGTTGCTGTTGGGTAGTCGAAAAGACGGAGTAGTGTTACTGTTGAAGAGTGGAGAAGACAGCGTGGTGTTGCTGTTGGATAGTCGAAAAGACGGAGTAGTGTTGCTGTTGGAGAGTCGAGAAGACAGAGTAGTGTTGCTGTTGGAGAGTTGAAAAGACGGAGTAGTGTTGCTGTTGGAGAATTGAAAAGACGAAGTAGTGTTACTGTTTAAGAGTGGAGAAGACAGCGTGGTGTTGCTGTTGGATAATTGAAAAGACAGAGTAGTTTTGCTGTTGGGGAGTCGAAAAGACAGAGTAGTGTTGCTGTTGGAGAGTCGAAAAGACGGAGTAGTGTTACTGTTGAAGAGTGGAGAAGACAGCGTGGTGTTGCTGTTGGATAGTCGAAAAGACGGAGTAGTGTTGCTGTTGGAGAGTCGAGAAGACAGAGTAGTGTTGCTGTTGGAGAGTTGAAAAGACGGAGTAGTGTTGCTGTTGGAGTATTGAAAAGACGAAGTAATGTTGCTGTTGGAGAGTCGAAAATAGGGAGTAGTGTTGCTGTTGAAGAGTGGAGAAGATAGCGTGGTGTTACTGTTGGATAGTCGAAAAGACAGAGTAGTGTTGCTGTTGGAGAGTCGAGAAGACAGAGTAGTGTTGCTGTTGGAGAGTCGAAAAGACAGAGTAGTGTTGTTGTTGGAGAGTCGAGAAGACGGAGTAGTGTTGCTGTTGGAGAGTTGAGAAGACAGAGTAGTGTTGCTGTTGGAGAGTCGAGAAGACAGAGAAGTGTTGCTGTTGGAGAGTCGAGAAGACGGAGTAGTGTTGCTGTTGGAGAGTTGAAAAGACAGCGTGGTGTTGTTATTGGAAAGTCGACGGAGTAGTGTTGCTGTTGAAGGGTAGATAAGACAGAGTAGTGTTGCTGTTGGAGAGTCGACGGAGTAGTGTTGCTGTTTAAGGGTCGAGAAGACACAGTAGTGTTGCTGTTGGAGAGTTGAAAAGACAGCGTGGTGTTGTTATTGGAAAGTCGACGGAGTAGTGTTGCTGTTGAAGGGTCGAGAAGACAGAGTAGTGTTGCTGTTAGAGTCGAAAAGACAGAATAGTGTTGATGTTAAAGAGTCGAGTAGACAGAGTAGTGTTGCTGTTAGAGAGTCGAAAAGACAGCGTGGTGTTGCTGTTGGAGAGTCGAAAAGTCCGAGTAATATTACTGTTGAAGAGTCAAAAAGACAGAATAGTGTTACTGTTGGAGAGTCGAAAAGACAGAGTAGTGTGGATGTTTGAAATTCGAAAAGACAGAGTAGTGTTGCTGTTGAAGAGTTGAAAAGACAGAGTAGTGTTGCTGTTGGAAAGTCGAAAAGACAAAGTAGTGTTGCTGTTGAAGAATCGAGAAGACAGAGTAGTGTTGCTGTTGAAGTGTCGAGAAGACAGAGTAGTGTGGATGTTGGAGATTCGAAAAGACAGAGTAGTGTTGCTGTTGACGAGTTGAAAACACAGAGTAGTGTTGCTGTTGGAAAGTCGAAAAGACAAAGTAGTGTTGCTGTTGAACAGTCGAGAAGACAGAGTAGTGTTGCTGTTGAAGTGTCGAGAAGACATAGTAATGTTACTGTTGGAAAGTCGAAAAGACATAGTATACCCTACGGTCATCCCATTAAAACTGTACAGTGAAAATCAAAAATATACTGCCAGGTTATATTCTTTAACAAACAAGGCAGCATTAATAGGCAATATATGCATAACACATAAATGATCATGTGTATATAATATCAAAAAGCCTAGAACGCCACAAAGCAAGTACTGAATGACTTGGCAGAAGCCAGAGCAATAAAAGAACAAGACAAGATTTAAGACAAACATTGAACGCTACCGTCCTTTAAGGATTTAGGTAGACATCGAGTAGAGTAAAGCGTAGTGGCGAACTGTGTTGAAAAATAACAGGGTCATAACCGAGTTTGACAAACATTTTAACAAGTTTAATAAAGATTGTATGAAAGTGATCATACCCAAGGATCTTACGAAGTTTGTAAATCGCATTTATTATTACAAACATCTCAATTGGTAATTGACCAAACTGCATTCCATTGCCATAAACTTGAGCCAATTTTGCTGAATGTGATCTTTAACGGCATTAAGAAAAGTTAAATGATTGGAGATGTGTAGTACTTACTGATTCAGGCACTATAATTAGAAATGCAAGCTTCGTAGAACTAGATATAAAAGTCAAACAGAAAATGTAGCATTCAGGGACCACAGTCCACCTCAAACACGCATAGATACAGACAATACTTGTAAACATGAATAAAAGGCAAGATACGACATCACAAACATAAAAGGGTTGACAATAGGGAAACTGCCTTGGAACGCTCAGTGGCAAATAAAGGCCGCTGAGAGTTTAAACAAGGTTTCTTGGGTGCATCAAACCTCACTCTTACCCTATTGTCATTCCAATAAAACGAGATAGTGTAAATAAAGATATTCCCGCCAGGTTATAGAAAGTTGTTTGTGTAATTTGGGAATCCTGTAAATAATTAAAAGTATGTTTTGCTTTTCGTCTACCCCAGCCATGAAAGCAATGGGAACTGTGTTATATGCATGGAAACCAAATCATCCCCAATAGATTAAACTTCGAAAACAAATATGTGAACGGATAATTAAATATAGCCTGCAATATACAATATACTAGTATACCTGCTTTAGAAGTCAATCTGAATAAAAAATAAATATATATATACGGTAAAGAAAAGTATACATCTTACAATACCCGTCCTAGAGCACTGGATCACGGAGGTTTCCGGGAAGATAAGTATTTAAAAAGATGAATGGGAGACAAATTATGATATATGTGGTGGGGGAGGGGAAACATGAATGGCAACAGTATACAGTTTGTCTGAAATCTAGAGGACCGGGTGAACTGAGTTTAATTTGAACACCGGTAAAGAATAAATAGTGAACCCACACGTACTGTACGTTTTGCCAAAGCCGCCTCCTAATAATGTGTTCATTATTTGTTATAACGCTTCCTTAACAACATTAAAGGTATATTGTAAACATATAATATCCAATAAATCTAACGATTTAGAACTGTTACTTTTAAATTAACAAATCAATATATTAAATTTAAACAAAGATAGATAACCTAAAGGAAATCATATCTCTCCGTACGAGTAATAGAGGTTTACCAATTTACCAACGCCAATTGCATAACAACATCCGAGGTGAGTCGAATATAGTTCCTATTATAAAATAAACAATCCTTCTTTTATGTTGGAAAGGTGCATTATACGTGGGGAATATGGCCCATTTCTATTCGATTTGGTTGTTGTATGTATAAGAAGTGTATCAGTAGGTTTTAATGGACTATTGATGAACATTTTCCAACTTGCGAATCTATGAATACACTTTGTGAGCAACTATCTAATCAGCTGCACCCTTGATCTGTTCAGTAAACAAATTAACAAGAGCTGTCTTACATTTCTTGCGACCCCAAGTAAAAAGCTTTTTATCTGAAAGATACACTGCTACATTATCCATACTTGAGCTGAGGATGCAGCAAATCAATAATATGCCATTATAACAATGGTGTCAATTGGGAAAGTAGTTGGTGGTTTCATACCTAGATAGTGTATGGTCGCATAGAGGTAACTGATTTAAACATCAGTATGGATTTAGCTGCATTATTTGGAAAAAAAGAATGTGTTGGCAACCGATGGGTATACGATGTTCTAGAACGATTCAACATTGTATCTGTTTTGAAGATGTATTTGGTGTAAATATACATGCGGTATTTGAATACAGGTAATTTCAAGTTCACCTTTTATAATTTTACTCATTAGCTATGAAACGCGTGTTGTGTGTGCGTGTGTGTGTGTGTGTGTGTGTGCGAGCGCGTTTGTGCGTTCGTGTGTTCAATCTTCTTTGTTTTGAAAGTTGCGCTGCCCCGCCCCCACCACCCTTCCCCCCACATCAAACTCACCAAAATTTGCTTATGACATATGTCCATATAAACATAAAGTTGGAAATGAGGTTTAGTAGAGATCAGATTGGATTTTTCGACACTCTAGTAAAACTTGAAAATGGTCACTTATATACGGATCTATATGTGCTTCATCAATCGAACAGAATGAAAGAAATATTTGAAGAACCCCCGTTCTAGGCCTTCCCTAGAGATCGCAACTAGTGCACGGAAACCAAAACAAACTTTTAAAAACGGACGCTCGTAGATGTGGAGAATTTTGCAAATACTGTCCGAAAATAGAACATTGTGAGATAAAGGACACGATTGGTCAACAGAGTTTCCACACAGTAAAAACGGCTAATCGTAAAAATGTAGTGTATTTGTAAAAACCTTCCTTGATAAAGATCTTAAGATCAAAATATTGCAAAAAGTAGAATGATATTTGCTACATCGTGTTAAATATTTAAGATAGAGTAGGAGGTGTCTTAACTTTTGATGAAATTTCAACGCAGCTTAAGTCGAAATTTAAAGATAGGATGTTTTATGAATAACGTTTACACTTAAAGCTGTACAGTCTCTATTTTAACTGGTAATAACTCATGAATATGAATGAGTCACGTGTGAAGTAGTTTCAAATCGACGAACACCCCAAAAGTCGGTATATAAGGAGAAATCGATACGTAAAATTTCACATTTTTATTTCGCCTCCGTACAGGTAACATCGATAAATATACGGCTCCAGAATATATGTGATAAAAAATAGTTGCCCGGAACGGGATTTGAATCACAGCCTTGCACTTGTAAGATTTGAAAGATGTTCGCTGAACCTCTAGACCACTGCTACTTATTGGTATTTTGTAGCATTTTTAACACTAAATAGGCATTACGTAATAACCAGAGCGCGCACACAAACTCATCAAGCGCTAAATAACAAGTCGAGATATGGTTGATTTGAGGCGAAGTATTAGTTTCATATTGATAAGATACAGTATTACACCAGGATATGTTAATTTACACGTGCGACAATATGGACAGCATATTTATTGATCCATCAAATATGTTAAGTTATTTTGCCTCATAATATATGGTAGTTAGTATACTATTTCTCAAGTAGCGTCGTAGGTCAGTGGATAGAGCACAGGACTTGAAATCAGAAGGTCGTATGTTCGAGCCCCGAAAAAGCTAACTTTTTTTGTGTGAAAATTACTGTTACCTGTGTATAGGTACGATGTGCACTGGTCGATGTATATACAGTAAATGATTTCCTTCGCTATATTTGCTCGCTTAAATACCTGATTTCGACATGAGCTGGTGAACATGAAGTTACAAATAAAGACACGCCTACAAAGAAGAAATCGATTGATATAGGGACTCTGTAGCTTTAAGCTGTTTTTAAGTAGAAGTTCTAGAAAATAACCTCATTTGAAGGTATATTTAAGTTGAGAAATATCTTAAGAAGCTTTATCAATACGAGCCCTATTGTATACCCCTACCAGGTACCGCGTTTTAGCCACTGCGTATAGGCCTAAAGTGCGATCTACGAAAAGGATTCATAAAAGCAATATGTATAGCTTTATATGAAAATAATTATGAATTTAGAAACAGACTAGTAGAATAAGTTTGAAGTGAACAAATAAATGTAATCAAACCGTAAAAAAAAAATGTTTATTGCTTATGTGTTTTGACTCTCTGAAACACCTTAGAATATGTTTGTAGTGAACAAATAAATGTAATCAAACCTTTAACAAAAATCGTTTAATACTTATGTGTTTTGACTCTCTGAAACACATTACGAAAAGGAGTTATCGCGTACCAAAAGGACTCATAGCATCCATATGTATAACTTTATAATAAAATAAAATATTAATTTAGAAACAGACTAATGTTATATTTTTTTTGTAAAAAAATAAATTAAATCAAACTTATATTGACTCTAAAATACCTTACGAAATATACCTTACGAAAATGAGTTTTTCCTGTACGAAAAGGACTCATAAATCAATAATGTATAACTATATATACACACACACATATATATATAAATGCTATTAATTTAAAAACAGATTAATTATTAGAATTAGTTTGTAGTGAAAAAAATAAATAATTCAAACATTTGTGATATCTTCTGATATATGTTATTATTAACGAGTTGGTGTTTTACTAGTATACACTAGTATAACGACGAGAGACACGGAGTTATGTTAAATGATGTTTATTACACAAGCTAAAGATAGAAACTGACCAGCATGGTATGAGACAGGCCTGAGTCTGCAATGTATGATTGACAGATAGGGAGGAGAAGCTAAGACAATTATCAATGATTGTAAGAAGTCCATGACATCTCCCTTTCTTCAAAAAATAATGATTAATACGTAGCATGGTATGAGAGAGGCATGAGTCTGGAATGTATGATTGACAGATAGGGAGGAGGAGCTAAGCTAATTATCAATGATAGTAAGAAGTCCATGGCACATACGATTCCAGTTCAGTCCACCGAACAGGCAGGACGTGTCCATCTTCATCACAACATGCGGTGTCGCTTCGTCCTGTAGGGGATCGATTAAATAGAACGTGACTACCATAATCGTCAACCATCAACGTCGGGCCCGGTGGGCGTTTCTAAAATTAAAGCAAACGTTTGGGGGTACTACAAATCAAACATTACAAAATAAACGTTCCGGGGGTCGTCTAACATTTTTCGCCACCTCCAGGACATCACGGGATCCACAATCAACAGGAGTGACCTGCGTGGCGGTGACGGCGCGGAATTCACGTGCACCCGGATTGACCCACTTGGCAAACTTCAAATCTCCTGTGCCCTGATAGGTCGGAGAGCTTCTAGTCATCTTTCGAGCCGGAAATGGGATTGACCTACTTACCATCTTTGCAGTCATCCCATTGGTCAAACTCTGCAATTCATCTTTAATCTTCTTAGACAACATAATCTTCTACAGACTATCTATGGTGGACTTCTACACTTCAACAGTATAATGTTACACCAAGTATACTTAAAATAGTGGCATACTTTTATATAGTACAGGGTGGTGTACATTTATCATATATATATTTATACATGTATATTAACTGTGATAAGAGTGTGTCGTCTGTGGATTAGTATATTTTTATAACCTTATTTTTTAGTTATTTTCCGACCTAGCTAATACTCTCTGAATCTTTTACAATGCAACCTCGAACAAATAACTTGATAGATAATCTGGGTGGGGCCCTGTCCGGCAGCGACAAACACCATTTAACGAACAATACCTGGTCGTACAAATTAATACTGAAATTTAAAAATAACATCCCCCTGACTCAACAGATTCCCAACATCAAACATTCTATCCTCATCTCCACTACCTTCAAAAATAAAATCAAAAGAATAGTACCCCTCAAAACAGAAAATCTACTGTTAGAAACAAAATCGGCAGTCCACGAACTCTATTCTGAAACTAAAACCTCTGTCAATCAATTATATTCCAGCTGAGGCGTTTATACCAACAAACACTACTCGAGAGGTTGTTATTCATCACGTCCCTCTGCACTGACCTAAATGAATTACAATTAAAATTCTTGGACCAGGATCTTAAACCCCCAAATATCATTTCTCTCTCCGTACTTCCAAACAAATATAGAACTAATACAGGAGCAGTTAAGGTGGTTGTCGCTGGGGAGAGCCTCCCCACTAAGCTTCTTATTCATGAAACCTACACCTCTTTTGACGTAGAAGATTATATCCCCCCTCCAATTAGATGTTTCAAATGCAAGGCTTTGGCCATAAAATTGACAAATGTCGCGGGATGGAAGCTTGCGCAAAATGCGCCCATAATCATAACACAAGACAATGTAAATCTACAACTTACTGCTGTGTGAACTGTGGAGGGACACACTCCACCCGCTATAGAGGCTGTCCCCTTTATTCTATAGCCACTACTATATCTCATATTTCAAAAAGTAAAAAGGTCTCTTGGTACGTGGCCAACAAATTTTTTCACGTCTCCCAACCCTCTACTGTAAATCCCAAGCAAGAAGGACATGTCCGGAATTTAACCCAGAAGACTATTGTGCCCCTTTCCCCCAGATTAGTACATGGAATGTTTTTTGATAGTAATGGATGGGATGATCCTCCAAACCACGAGAAAATAGCAACTGTTAAAAACTGTCCCAATAGACAGGTTACGTCTTCTATTGATTCCCCTCCGTGTGTTGCAACTCCAATATCAACCCATAGGGAGACTTCCTATAATCCCATAAACTCAACTCCAGACACGGAAGTCTTACCCATCACCCCACGTACTAACAGTAGCGGACTAAATAAGGGGAAAACTCTATCGACTTCCCCCGTTGCCCAATATAATGCTCCAACCCCTCCAATAAAAATACCAAATAAACTTGGGGGGAAACAAATACCCTCTTTATTAGACTTAATAGTACGCCCCTTTAAAGAACATCCCATATTATTGCCTCAATTCCAAGCCCCTACTTCTCCAAATAAAATAACAGAGCTAGTGACTAAAACCCAGAACAGTCACCAATTGGATATGGAAACTGAGCTAGATAGTGAAATGTTACAGAGTAGTTTCTGGGGTCCCAAAGTAAATAGGTTCTACAGGCAAACAGGTCAAATTTTCCGCCTCAGTCAACCTGTCCTCGCTCCACCTAACCTAACTAAAATACCTACTGAGTCAACCTGTCCTCGCTCCACCTAACCTAACTAAAATACCTACTGAGGATAATAACTCAAGTATTATTCTCGAGGATTATATAGAGGAAAACTCGTGCCTAGAGCAACCATATACAGCTCCTAGATTATTGGTTCCCCTAACTTGTCCCCATTATGCAACAAAGAAATTAAAGCATTAGTTGAAAAGGCGGTGTCTCCAATTCAGTCAAATCCTCTTTTTATAGATACCATACAAAGGAATGGGACGGAATCGAATAATATATTTACTATACAGAAATCGGAAATTACTCCCCCAACTAGCACCTCCTATCACCCAAAGGTTCACGACCCAGCCTCTTCTGAGGACGTCAATAAATCTACAATCTCAGTCTGCAATACTGTCACTCCAACGAACTCACCTAACCCTGATTTTAAGCAATCAACCCCAAACCAATCCAGTCTTTCTTCCCGTTCTTCCCCAAGCACCTCTGCGACGATCAGTGATAACAGTCTATTTGACGTGACTCAAAACACGTCTGTATTATCACAGGAAAACATTTACGACTCGAGCTGGTCATCAAACATTAGTATTCTACAGAGGTCGATCCTGGACCTGGCTGAATTCGATGAGACCCCAACCCCTAGTCCCAATTAGGATTACCCCCATATTCCATGAATCTTCCTCCCAAACTTCTCCCAATAGAATAAGTGTGACTAATAACTCCAATATTATAAATACAAATATAGATGTATTAACCAAAATTACTATCAGGTTAAATAAATGAAAAAAACAGACCTAGCGGCCCCTTATTAATTATATTTATTTATTATTAAAAATACTTAAGGCCATAAATCCCCCCCCCCCCACCCCCACCCTCTAGTTAAGGTAATAAGCACAATACCCAGACCTCTCATAGTCAATTACCAACCAGACAGAGATGTTCAATTATGAATCACAAACCATAAAAACTTAAAGAAAAATAGGCTCTTAAAAACTCCTAAAAAAATATCAGGTTCTCTTAATAAGACTCCTCGAAAGACCATTTCCACATCTGTAGCCACTAAGCGTCGAAATTCAGATATCAAATAAAGCATCCAACAGTTTTTAAAATGAATAATTCAGTTAATATTATTTCTTTTAATGCGGGAGAGATAACGCATACCAAACATGCTGAAATTAAACTCTTTTTAGATCTTAATCCCGAAGTTGACATCCTATGTATAGAGGAAACTAAATTTAATAAAAATAACTTTAAATCTATTCCAGGATTCAGACATGAGTTTAAATTCTTTAAAAAAGATAATAGCTGTGTGGGGCTGGCCGTATATTTTAAGAACTACATTAATTACGAAGTCATCGATATTGATAACCCTACTGATATTGATAATTAAACCACAATTGAAGTCCAATTGTTTAAAATATTTTATAAAGACTTCACTTTTATTTTATCCAATCTTTATTCCAGAAATTGTAATAGGAATTCACTTAATCATATCACCAAATAAAATAAGTGAATATAAATTAAAAAATGCGATTATTACGGGAGATTTCAACGCCCATCATCAGGCCTGGGGGTCCGATAACTCAAATAATAAAGGCAAAGAAATTTTAACTTGGGTAGATGAAAATAATTTATTTTTATTAAATGATGGCTCACCAACACGCTTAGATAAAGGAACGGGAAACCTTACTCACATAGACTTATCCTTCTGCACAAACTCGCTTTCTTTAATTTCCCATTGGTCCGTTTTAAATGACAATTGGGGATCTGATCATTTCCCTATCTTTTTATCAGTCCAATTGTCTTCGGAAAAGATTTCCCACGAGCATTACAATCAGAATAAATTTAATTATAATAAAGCAGATAGGCATCTCTTTTTTATTTTATGCCAAAAACTTAAACCTGATGATTTAATAACAGAAGATATAGATACTTTTAATAATAACATAACGGACGCTATTCTTAAAATAGTCCACCAAAGCGTCCCTATCTACAATAATATGCCTAAAAAGAAAAACGTCCCATGATGAAACTCTGAATGCAAGGAAGCCGTTAAAAAACGTAAATATATGCTCAACAAACTTAAAAAAGATCCATCGGAAGTGAAATACAAAATTTTAAGCAAGCAGAATATGAATCAAAGAAAATTATTACAAAAGCAAAAAAAACTAATTGGGATGAATTTATAACCTCATGTTCTTTAAAACAAACAAATACCAACAATTTTTGGAATAAAATAAATAGAATAAGAGGAAAATCCTTCTCAGCCATTCCACTATTAAAAACCAACCTGCAATATGCCACCACGAATAAAGATAAAGCGGATTTTTTAGCTAAATATTTTTCACAAGTTTCGAGCAAAAATAATCTCAGCAAAAATACCAATGATTATCAAAATAATTTCGAAAATAATTTCAATACAAAATTAAATGATATAGATGAAGAAAGAGGTTGTCAATGTTCAATATGTCATCCAGATACCGAGAGGTGTCATTAAAGACTTCAATAACATCTGCCTAGGTATCTGGTGAAAGACTCAACATGAAATCCCTTTCATAGCAAAATAAGAAGAAATCTGCGACAAGTGGTACACAGTTCGTCCCCATAGGGATACCAACAATTTGTCTATAAACGTTGGTTCCATACCTGACGAAAATATTATCTTATAGGAAGATGAGTGCTTCACAAACTTCATAGCAAGTCCACATAGTATAATTGTCTAAACTGCCGTTATCAAAAAACGCTTTTATATTATTACATGCCACAAATATAGTATTTTCTCTAGCGAATGTTTTTTGAATAAGAGAAATTAGCTTGTCTTTAATAAGGTGATGTGGTAAGATTGTATATAGTGTAAAGTCATAAGTGCTTATTGATGAAACTTGACCTTTATTGAAAATTTTATCAAGAACGTCTCCTGAATTTTTTATAGACCAAAATAAATTAATCCCAGAGTTTTCATAAGTTTTATCACAATATAGTTTAACGTGATCTTTAACTGCAGTAAGACAAGAAGTTAAAACTTTGGAGATGTTTGTTGTGGTGCAGGCACTAGAATTCGAAATAAAGCGAGCCGTATATGGATTTTTATGAAATTTAGGAATCCAGTACATAGTAGGCAGTTTATTTTGCTTATCGTTTACACCAGGCTTGAAAGTAGTGCACCGAGTGATATGTGCGGAAACAACATCATCCTCAGTAGAATTAACTGGAGTATACGAATTGGTGCTGCCGAGTTCCAGAGATAAAACATTGACGTAATGTAGGCGTCAAACAATAATTACATTATTAGCTGCTTTATCTGCAGGAACTAAAACAAATTTATTATGAAATTCCTGAATTCCCGATTTTAAATTACGAAAGGAAAACTTAGGTCTCGGAGGAAGTAAAGAGGGGTTAGCATTATAAAAGTTAATACGTTTATCTATAATTTTCAGAATTGACTTTTTCCAAGTAGAAAGTGAGTTTAGAACACGAGTCTGGAGTTCTCCCACTACATTTACATAGAGAGGAGCAGATGCTGAGTTTCTGGGCCAGGACCCAAACGAGAAAATTATTTAATCCTGTTAACGAGATTTTTAAAACAACACACTGTAAAAATAAATTTCGGAATAAACCAAAACCTTTTGGAACAACAATACTTAATTTAACACGGGAATATAAAATAGACAATATAAATATAGCGGACTTTAATCCTAGAGATATTCCACCATGGACTCTAGCCTTACCAAAAGTTGATATTTTCATTACAAACATTATTAAAAAACAAGACAACCCTTTACTTATTAAACAAGTCTTTAATGAACATATTGACAATAAATATAATTCCTATGTAAACATTTTCACTGACGGATCTAAGGATCCTGTCACAGAGCGTGTAGCATCTGCCTTCGTTATCCCCTCGAAAAATATTAGTAACATAATTAGAATTTCTGATGGACTTTCTATTTTCACTGCAGAGTTGATGGCAATAATCAAGTCACTTAAATGGATCATCAAAAATAAACCTCCCAACTCAGTTATCTTCTCGGATTCCCTCTCTAGCCTTACTGTAATTAAAGATAGGACAAGCAATACTAGACCAGATCTTATTTCTAATATGTTAATACTACTAAATGAATGTAATAACCTAAATCATATAGTTAACTTGGAATGGTGTCCAGCCCACGTAAATATCTCTGGCAATGAAAAGGCCGACCTTGCCAGTAAGGCAGGGCTGGACCACCCTGCTATCGATAGGGATATTCCCTTCGGACCTTCAGAAGTTTATTCTGGCATTCGTAAAAAAAGTAAATGGAAAATTAAACATTTATTTAACCAATCAAGCCAATAAATTTAATACGTTTACTAGACTTAGTTGCAATTTTAGAAATCATGCCTTAATTATTCTCTGATAATAAAATCATTAATAAAGCTATAACACGACTTAGAATGGGATACAACTTATTACCATCGAGTTTAGGAAGTCATATCATTAAAGATCTTGTACCTATCCTAATAGTTTATTCAGACAGTAACATACTGCATAAACTTCATATGAATATTATAAATTACTTAACTGATACAGCTATGATATGGGACTGATCCGGTTGACGCGTTGGGGGCGATTTTTGAGTCTGATGGCAACGCAGGCACAACGGTCCAGGACCAATCACATAGTTTTATATATATAATGCGCCACGACTAATTGAGTGTGGGGACTTTTGATATACCTGACATGATTAGATCTGCCTGTACCTATCCTAATAGTTTATTCAGACAGTAACATACTGCATAAACTTCATAGGAATATTATAAACTACTTATAATGTAATAAGATTGTCTGATACTAACATCTATCTTTTACTGACAGTATCGGTCAATATGGTTTGCTCCAATATCTCACATAATATCTATGTATCCCTTTGATCGTTGCCCTCTCCAGGGTGACCTCCACGGGGTTTTGTGTGGACAAGCAACCCTCCTCAGACCAAGGTTTCTCTCATAGAGAGAGGATTTGAATGCTGAGGAGAAATGCCCGACGAACTGCATTGGGTATTTTTATTATGATTTATAATTTTTAATAAATATGATATATTTTATTGAGAAACATTAATTATACAACGGGAGCAACGATCAGACATAACATGGACAATGTACATATGTAAATAACACACCGAATATTTCTTCTAGAGATATGTGATACATTTTATTATAATAGCTCGCTCGCCACAATTCCGATTTTGGTTTATTATACATAGCGGACATCAAAATACATTGTTTGGTGACACTTGTTGACAGCAATTTAATAAGTAATATACCTACCAAGTTCACTGGTGTCTTTGGCCTAATATAATAGAAACAACTATAGTAAATATACATACAGTAATCCGCTATAGACCATACTTGCGTCTGCTTAGCTCTTGCCGTCTAGTAACGGATACGAATGCATAAATAAATCCTCTATGTATAAAATAATTATGAAATAAAGAATATATAATCAACATAAGAAAAGCACGCCAAAATGCCTAATGCAACAAGGCGTGCCAAAACAAAAACTGAAGATAGAAATTCAACAGCTCTGCTGATGCCTTCTACTGTAAACCACTTTGACGAGATACGCTAGGCTTCTATTTGACTCTACTGCAACCGTAACCTTCTACAGAAAAGCTCGCCAAAAGGCCCAGTGCCATATGGCGAGGGTAAAGAAAATTTACCATCATCAACCATGAAATAGTGGATTGTATCGTTGTAATAAATCTTTTAATGTCATTGTTTATATTTTCACAGTGAGAATGCCGGAAAAAATGGAACTATTTTTTTCCTACAGTTTCTTATAACAGTCATAATTCGTGTCAAAGTTTAGAACTATATTCTATGCGCACTAAATAAGCACTCCTGAAAATATAAGTTTTCTCACTTCTCGATGAAAATAAATCCTATATTCACTTCAAACCAACAAATATCCTCTGTATATATATGTATGTATTAGTAATATTAATGAATGACATAAAATGGGAAATGTGTATACAAACAAATGTGTACTATCATTTGATGGAAAATCTATATGATACGAGACTTTCATATGTACTTTTATATCTACTTTTTCAGTCTTGAGTCAGAGTTTGTACTCATGACATTGATGATACATCTATTGTCGTAGTGTGTTATTTTAATTATTCACTCTGTTCATTTCAAGAGATGAAAAGAAAACCACAACAACACTGTTGAACTGAATGGACTCATTATAGTTTTAATATTTCCGACGCATTTTAAATTGATCTATTACATGACATTAGCATACAAATTATTTTAAACAAACATATAATACAAGACTTACAATAAAGAACCTTTTTTTTGCAAATTAAATGGGGAAAATATACATTAATAAACAGTATATACACAAAGCAGCTTTTTTTCCTAAATGTTTCTACACATCTACAGCGAAATATAAAAATAAAACACATCAATAAACATAATACACAGTATATGTCTAATGTTTATGTGATACAATGATCGAAAGAAAGAATCCTAAAATCCATTCCATAAATATATAAAATAACATTGTTAATTATATTTGCCCAATATTGGAAGAAATAATTAATTTAAGGCGGTATCTCCAACCTTCTTTAATGCATGTCTATTAAAAGATGTGTCTTCAAAGGATGTTCGGCAGAAAACAACAATTTATCAACGATAATTAATTAAACTAATCAATAATTAATCACGTAGTCGCAATACTGATAGATATTGATTGGATTATCACATGCTTTGGGATCATAAAAGATGTGATAATCCAATCACTGTCAATTGGGCCAATCAGCGGCAACACTTCCGACATTAAAAGAAACGTGACATACTGCAATAATGCAATCAATTCAATTATTTTATTCAGGATAAACATCATACAATGTTCATCGCCTATTACCATGAGGCGGTAACATTACATTGAGAAGAGCATGTATAATACTATCATGGATTAAAGCTACAAAAGGACACTTACACCTACTATTTTAAACAAACAAATTCGAATAGTATATAGCATAACTGATACAGAGGAGAAAAATCATCAGAAAAAGAAAGTGAGAAAAAAAACACTCTATAAATATAATTTGTTTGTACAGTGGATGTGTACATTTCGTGTTATGAGGCCTCGCACTAGCGGTTTCACACAATAGAAATTCTTCAGAGAACAAGTCTAAGGCCAGTAGGCAAAAACTATGTGTTTCAGACACTTGAATAGTGGTTTACAATAATAACAACTATTACGTTAATCTCGATAATTCACGTTAATTATCTATTATACTCTCAGGTCTCATATTCGCTAAATATACATATTTTGTCAATTTACTTATTTACTTAATACACTAGACTGGCTAGCAGTAAGTAACAATTTAATTTTTTGTAAATTTGGCCAGTGACAATAGTATTTAGGAAGACACTCATGCAATTCTAATATCTCGAAAACATGGACAAACTAAAACAAAATGATATTCGTATTCGATTACATTCATTTGACAGAATACCCATTCGCGTTCAGATCTCTCTACATTTTTAAATCTACCTTCTTCTATAGCTAATTTATAGTCTTGTCAAAGAAATACGATGCAACACAGTTCAGGTACTTTTCAGCTCCAATATTATTTTTAATTTTCTTGTAGGTTTTCAGCTTTGGTGATTTAGCTAATGTCGAATACCATTGCTGATAATACTGGTCATTTAGTCGCTCTATAACTTTCGATAATTGAAGATTAGTTATGTTAGCATTATTCCGTAAATATTCATTTAACAAACGCTGTACTTCTGAGACCCAGGACCCACGAACATTATTATTTACTTAATCTTTATAAACTTCGTTGATTAAAGAGCCTTGTGACTTAATAATTTTAAACCAAAATTTAAGAATTATTTCCTTACGTACAATATCTACAGGAACCTTACCCAATTCGCCATTGACTGAAGCATTTGGAGTTTGCTTTCTGACGTTAAGAATTTGTTTAAGAAATTTTAAATATATTCTTTCTATATCAGAGGCTTTATGAAATCCCCATATTTCAGCTCCATAATTTAAAATTGGCAGGATCATACAATCGAATAATTTCATCTTTTCACTTATTTTCAAAGGAACAGTATCAAATAAAGAATTCAAAGAATAAGTAGCTCTGAGTGCTTGGTCTGCCAAAGCTTCTTGAGATTGGTAACATTTTCCATTTGATGACATAGAAACACCTAAATAAGTGAATTGTTTAACGGTATCTAGTTTTCTATTGTCATAAAATAAATCAACATTATCCATTCTTACGCCTAATTTACATACAATTGCTACAGTTTTACTAGCATTTACAGTTATATTCCATGCTTTACAATACTCATGTAGTTTATTTAATAAAATTTGTAGCCCATTGACTGAATATGAAAAAAGTACAGTATCATCGGCAAATAACAAAAGAAATATCTGCATTTCATTGAGCGTAATCATATCTGCATTACTATCGTTTATATAAGATGACATGTCATTAATAAATATAATAAATAATAAAGGTGATAAAGTTTCACCTTGTTTTACTCCAACTGTACTTTTGCATTTTCTAAAACCAAATTGACATTCCGATAAAATATTATTATCTTCTATCCATTTACGTAAACGATTTTCTAACATAACTGAAAATATTTTCCAAAAAATATGCTAGTTAATATTATACCTCTGTAGTTATCAATGTTATTTTTATCACCCTTTTTAGGCACTGGTACCAGCATATTCCCTTTGTCCAAGCTTCTGGGTATATGCCATTATTGTATATAAAATTAAAAAGTTTACATAATATTGGTGACAATAACTGTTTGGATTCAATGAAAATTTCAGGAATTAAAAGGTCTATACCGGAACTCTTAAAATTATTTCTCTTTATCGCATTAACAGCTTTTAATACTCCGTCAACTCTAACTGGTCTATAACATCATGACTATCGAGATGTTCCTGATGTAGTACGTTTTCTGAATCTTCAATAATCTAATCAGGAATAATTAAACATATAAACAAAACATACATATTCATTTATTAATTTCTAAAAACAAAATTCGTTATGATACTTTAATATATTCAATGCTTTATTCGGCACAAACATTATTTGTAATGTAATGGGAAGCTATACAGTTTTAATTATTGATGTTTTGAGTCCTTTTCGTATACGGAAACTCCTTTTCGTAAGGTATTTCAGAATTGATGAAGACCACAAGTATTGTAAAAAAACAACAACACACAAACAACAACAACAACAACAACAGTAACGTTTGATTTATATTATTTTATTACTACAAACGTATTTGAATATTATTCTAAATTATCGAAAAAAAAGAATAATATAAAGATTTAAATATTGATTTTATGAGTCGTTTTCGTATGCAGTAACTCCTTTTCGTAACTCCTTTTCGTAAAGTCAATATACATGATTATTGAACAAAATAATTAAAGTTTGATACATTTATTCTTTTACTGCGAACATATTCTATGATACATTTCTAAATTACTAAAAAAATAATAAGGTAGGGCTTTATCAAGGATTTATCCATGTTCTGGATAAATCCTTGGCTTTATATATTGATTCTTTTCGTAAGGCTATTCATCGAGTCAAAACACATATAAGTATTAAAAATATTAATAAAAGTTTGATTACATTTATTTGTTCACTACAAAGATATTATACTAGTCTGTTTCTAAATTCATAATTGTTTATCATATACACTTGATAAAGCTATACGTATTGCTTTTATGAGTCCTTTTCGTAGACCAAATCTCCTTTTCGCAAAAAGGACTCCTTTTCGATCTTTAGGCCTACCGGCGACTGCCATTAGTCTCTAAATAACATAGCCTATATATTTACGCTTAATTTGTGATTTATGTCAGGAAAATATTTAAATGTTTCCGGCAGATTAATACCGATTATATCAAAAAGTATAAAAAATATGGGAGTTTATTATTCCCATAAAACAAGAAATACCAATATACAGTATACGTTTTCTACTTTGGTTCGAGATTATTTGATTTTTTTTTCAGGAAGTGAAAGAAGACATTGCAAAATGGATTTAATATTGACTAAATTTCCTCCCACGCTCCAAATATTCTATGTATGTATCTACAATCGTAACTGATACTCGACGTACACTATCTTTTATATGGTATAATGGGACTTTTTCATATTATAATTTATTCCGCTCTCTGTATTAGTTTCAGTTGTTTGTATCAGTTTCAAATTTACGTGTGTAAAGACTAAAGTTTACAAACACATTCCTATCTTAGATTATTTAGTGATGCCCTTAACTTGAGAGAAACATAGCATACCGATAAACAATCTCTTACTATCGAACAGATGCCTATGTAAAACAGCAACTATATGTTAATATCAAGGTATCTATATATTGATAATTCTGCTAATTCTGCAACACACTCGTTTAAGAATAGAGCATGTGCAGTTTCATCATCATCATCTTCATTAATTGCATCCCTCAAAAATGAGTATGCTCGTAATGGTATGCATGTGCACTCGCGCAACAGTTTAAAACATCTATGTACATCTGGCTTAAAAATGAAAACATCGAGCTGTCTAGAAGCTGTGGGTGGCCAGAATCTGTTAGAATGAAAATTTCCAGGGAGGGCTGGCTCACAATGGTTTATGGTAGTTCCAAAGGACTATGGTTCTTGGAAAGCTCTTGGTAGCTCGAGTAAGATGCTTGTATTTGGCAGAAGCGAGTGTCATGGCCTCTTATTTCGTGTGAGTGCAAAGAAGATGTTACTGACGTAGATAGTTTCAGGAAGGTTTGTAAACCAGACCAGAAAAAATCCAATGGAATATCAGTTGCATCCGCCAAGATTTTATTTTTATTTATAGTTGTTATATAATATAATTGGGTTCCCAGTTAGCTTGCCCTTTAAGTGAGGGGTCCTCTGTTCGAGTTCCGTACTGGCCGCACTTCCCCCACTTGGTTTACTTCTCCAGCGACGGAGAGGATAATTAGGTGAACATGGGATAGCGGCACCAGCGGTCTTAAAAAGAAAAAGGGGGAGGAGTGTGGTGATATAGGGTACCCGGTGGCCCGGTTAGCTCAATTGCTAGAGCGCTCGCCCTGTAAGCGAGGGATCCCCGGGTTCGAGTCCCGTACCGGCCACACTTTTCTCGCTTAGTTTACTTCACTCTGGATCCCTTGCAGGAGGGAGGAGTGGTTAGCATACTTGCTTCTAATTCCAGAGGTCATGGGTTTGATTCCCTCTGGGTCACATCTCAGAATTTTCAAATGCAATCCCCAGTACCTTACTCGAGCAAATTACTGTGAAAAGATTCAAGGAGCTAGATTTATCCAACAGTACTACAAGTCACGAGATGAAGAATGCATGACAAGAATGCTGCAAGATCTCTACTTATCGACTCTCCAGCATAGGCGCAAAATTCAACAGACTTGTCTACCTTTACAAGATAGTTGGGCGTATGGTACCGGCAATAGACACTAATGGTTTTTTAGTTAAAAACACAAAAGACTTATAAAGGCAACCAATTTTTAGACTTTGAATCTAAAAACATTATTGAATGCCAAGTGACAACAATTTAATTTTTAAAGTGCTTTGTGGTTGGTAACACCAACACTGACCAAAACAAAAACTCATTCTTCATTAATTCATTGATTAAGTGGAACCAATTGTATGAGAGCACTATCAGCGCCCAATCAGTAGGGGTTCAAGTCATATATTTTTGGCTGTTGCTAAGCTTGCGCACTCTCCTCGAAGTTATATATACCAGTATTTGTCCTACCTGGTACTTCATATTCATACAGATACAGACAGTAGGCCATCCTTTGGAGGGATTGTAAAGCCGTCGGTACCATGTGCAAGGCTCATATTACCTTGTGCATGCTAAATATCTCGCTGAACTTGCATCTTAATTAGCCGTTCATGCCAGTAAACCTTCCCCGGAAATCAGGCTGCTCGTAAATACTGGAAAAAAGGGGTAGCAGTTTAAATATATAAATAAATGGATGAGATCATGTCTTGTCACCACATATTTTTTTTCCTAAGGACAGTGTTTATGTAAAACGAGAATGGCAATAGCTAATAACAAATACTGAAAGTGAAATTTATCTCAGTTTGACATGGCACAATGCGGACATAAATTCACAAAATATTGCCTAACTTTAAACACACAGAAGAGTTTTACATATACAGGTGTCATTCATGTCTAAACCTACCACAGATTTATTTCTTTTTCCAAGTATGGTTATATTCCCTATGTGAACATTTTAAGCAAAAAACTGATTTCAACAGGAGTTTCACTAGTCTACATGTTTTAGATCCATTGAATGTTATGGGACAATACAAATTATTTTGAACAGCTATTTACAAAAGCATAACAAATCATTTGAATGTATTTTCATTAAAATCAATCAATATATGACATGTATGAGAAAGGAGTTTGAAGGAAAAGTTAAGGTACCACGTGGTGTTTTTGCTTCTTCACTGATTCGTATAGGAAGTTTCCTATCTGGTTCAGACTGAGATAGGAAGTTTTGTATCTGTTTGTGCTTAAATTTAATCTTACATAATTAACATGTTAATTATCTATCCTCTTTTAAGTGGAACAAAACAATTATAGATATAAACAAATTAAAACCAAGTTTTTTTTAGCAACTCTTTAGCCATGTTTTGCTTTTGGTGAAGTTGACATATTAGTTGACATCAGAAAGAGTATGTTGAGCCATTGCACGCACATTCATCATGAATTCTAAGCATTCACGAATAGACGAGAAATAGGGATACATGTTTTGTATACATGTACTACAAAACTGCAGTTGACTCTTCTATAATATTGAGTGTTTGAAGTATACCCTGATAATCTCTTTGGATGAAATATTATAATGTGTCAAGATGTGCATATCGATTCGGCATCAAAATCGACCTAGTATTACCTGAGTTACGGCCCTTTATTCATCAAATATTATTTTTTCCGTTGATTGAATCTTACGTTTTCAGCTGATTGTTTTCAGTGGGGGCATCCGTGTCCAGTGGATACATTCCTAGTTTAAAATATGATTTCTGATACAAATTGTATGATCAACTATTTTACTGATATAATACTTTCAGGTGCTATGATTACGGGGTAAACACAAGACATGGTGGTACTCGTGGTAGTTCTGGGTGCAGCTGTACTCTGCTGTAGTGTGCTACTGGCGTTCGGCTGCGTATGTCATCTCTTCAAAAGACATGGATTTGCAGTGAGTATGGTTGTCAGTGTTTTTAATCGAATCCAACTACTTCTACACAACCACACCAAAAAAGTAGACCAACCATTTTATCACATCCCACTACTTGTAGCCGTACACTACCACATCCTTTACAGTTAACTGTTTGATCACATCCCACTATCTCATCACCACACACATTAAAATTTAAATCACACTCCACTACTTCTACACTATCACACACATCAAATCAACTAATGGTGGTCACTCGTAGTAAGAACTATATCCCTTTTTTAACATTATTCTCCAAAAATACTTTTCCCCAGAGACTGAAATCTGGTTTCAAATTCTAAAAGTTTAGTTTATCAGCAGTCGTCACTGGATCATTTGTGTAGGTCCAAGGAATAGAAATATATGTGTTGTTAACTTGTTAGTACATCAGACAAGGCTGCCATTTTACTTTGTGAAACTTCCTGTTGTTGTAAACCTGTACAAAACACGTTTAAAACAAATTCATGGTGATTGTCTCTCTTTTATTCAGAGCTTTGAAGATGACCCTGAAGGTGGGAATAGTGGGTCTGCTTATCCAGGCAATGAGAGTGCCCATGACATGTCAAATATCGCATTTGAACCTTTGCCGGATATCCTCGCTAAAACTGTGGGTAGCCGAGCATTGAGACCAAGAATCACCAGCCTTGACAAGGACGTACAAGCAAATTCTGCAAAACTTGTCAGTAAGTAACATGGATTTAATAAATAACGCCTTTGTAAACAGATAGCAATTCTTTGTGCAATTTTTGTATGTATATCTATAGAGTGACACCCAAATTCTGTAATGCAATACAAAAGCAGCAGTTTATCAATAAATCACTTATTTCAATTTCATCTTTTCCCAGCTGTGTACCAGCCGTTCCCCAGAAATCAACTGCTGTATGTAAAAGAGATTGGTCTAGGTTGGTTTGGACAGGTACGTTGTCAGTTTGTCTGTGGATAGCAGAGTGGACTTGAAATCTAAGGACAGGTCTGTGTTCAAGCCTCAACAGCGCCATTGAGTTTCATCAACTTTTCCTTAGCCTCGTTCGTCGAATGGAGCCGTAAACTGAAGTCCTGTGTGAATCTGAGCCTGTCAAGTCTATTCATAGAGTAGGGCAGATTCTCTGATTCCTGTGTACATGTATTCCTGCTCGCTGGAACGGTTCAAAATAACCTATAATGTGTTGATGAGCCTTTTAATAAACAACATTTAATTCAGTTCAATTCTTAGTAAAATTTAAAATGTGTTTATCAGAACCATTTACAGCTAATATTGATTGCACATGTTTAACACAGGTGCTTGGTAAAGCACTGGTATGTTTCACATTTGGCCACTTTGCTGAGAGTCAGACATACAATGAACATACTCTCAAAGGTCAATATCTGACATGGGGTTCACGAAAGCTTGTTTATACAATTATTATAAACTTCCTAGAAGCAAGACAGGGGTCAACATATGGTAATACAATATCAATTCATGTATGATGAAACAAAATTATACATTCAGCTGCAAAATTACTTAGGGCATGATTTACCATATGTTTTATAAAATGATTATAAACTGGCTAGAAGCAAAATACAGCAAAACACAAAAGACTTAAAATAGGATAATACAATTTATATATAATTGAGGCATTATTTACCATATATTTGATGGGACTGAAGTTTCAACAGTTGCAGTCTCCAACAAGAATTTTTTATCTACATGTAATAACATGGCAATGCTGCATATAATCATTGTTACATTGTTAATCGGTATAAAAAAAAACAACAGCCTTACAATTTGTGGGCTCAATGCAACCTATTGAATATTGTCTTTTTAATATGTATTTATAGCAGTGTTGCATTGAACCCTCAACATGCTCCATATGTTGTGTTTATTGATCATTACTGACTGACCTGATAGTTATACAGAAATGAAGTGCCTGTAAATTAATGCTGTGTATGATAAATTATGTTTGTATTCAATGCTACATAAATTAATTAAAGATTGTAGAGGTTGAGTACTTATATCCGCATTTTTGAAAGAATCAGATATATTGTTTTCGTAGCAGTCCATCTGTCACTGCATCTGTCCGTCAAGCACTTGTGGACGAAACTCCACCTTGACCATGCGAAATATTAAAAATCCGTCTTAGCAAAAAATATTGATATAGTCAAAAGGTTTTCATTGAAGGTCAGAAACATGACAATGAAGGACAATGTCCGGACTTTTTTTTTGTCTGAAAATTGCTTGTGGACAAATTCCATATCAAGGACCTTTAAAGGTAAGAAGCTAAATCTTTATGGAAAGCATGTTGAGAAAGAGAGATGTCATTAAAGATCTGAAATTTGACCTTCACCATCAAGGTCAAGACTTGTTGTTTGTCTGGACATAACTCCTTCCAGACATTTGGTTTTAAAAAGCTGACAGTTTGTAAGAAGCTTGTTGAGGATAAGAGGATGTCAGTAAATGTCTGAAATTTGACCTTTACCTTTAAGTTCAAGGTCATTACTTAGTTTTAAACTAAAAAAGTGCTTGAAAGACCATTTGGGATATCCTGAAGCTGAGACTTGATAAGGTAGTGAAGGTCATGATAAGGTAGTGAACATGAGGATATCTTGTGATGGCTTCCATCAACATGCTCTAGTTACAGTTTAATATTTACACTTTTTAACTTTGTTAAAGGTATTGCAAGGCACTGCTGAAAATATTGTACTAGAAACCCGCCATGCCAAAGTGGTAGTGAAGATACTAAAAGACGATGCAACAGCTGCTGAGAAGTCTCTGTTTCTAGAGGAAGTTGCTCCCTACAGGTCAGTGTTCTCTTTGTGAAGGTTGAACATGTTTTTGCTTAATCTGCAAAGGGTATAAGCAGAAAATATCAGTGACATTTTAATATGTATCATTGAGACCATTGATGGTGTATCCTCCTTATCATATATTGCTCTTTGTTGCCAGCAATGTAGGTGCCTTCAAAGGGATTGGAGACGATTTGGATGTCATTTATGTCTAAGTTTTACTCATTTACCAGTAAATATGCATTATTGTCTTCCCACTGGGAGCTTGACCTCTAAGTGAGGAAGTGTCGATTCTTACAGATGGCGGGATGTGTACAATACCACCCTGGTTCTACCCAGGAAAAGTGGGTGGTCTGCCTCCACCACATTAAAAAAATCGACCATCCTATATAACCTTACATGTGTTGAAAGTGACCTAAAACGCCAAACAAACAAACAAACAAAGCATTATTGTCTCGCCTTTTCGAAGAAAAAAAGAGTCATAGGTGTTGTTTTTCCAGTAGCGAAGGCAGTAGCGTCAACATTTAACTTTTGCGTTTAGGTCACTTTCTCACATTGAAACTATGTGAGCATTTAAAACTAGACCATTCAAACTTTGCTTATAGTTGTATCTTGAGTGGTACATCGCAACGTGATGAAGCAAATGTGGATTTGACCTTGAAACTTGGCAAATGACATTTACCTGTTATTTCTAAGTCCCCTTCCCTTAGATGAGACATGTGAATCAACAGAGTTCTTGTTTAAAATAATGCATGAGATACCATAATATTACTGATTGTTTCAGGGACCTAGATCATGTGAACATTTTGAGACTCCTGGGTCAGTGTACAGAGACTTCACCATTTCTCACTGTACTAGAGTTTCCTCCCATGGTGAGTAGCTGGCTTAAAAGTCAATATCATTATATTAATACATAGGGACTGTTGATGTCCATTATATTTCTTTAACATGGATTGAGGTAATTTAATCAAACTTTGTACAAGTTTGTATGAACAACGCAATGTCTTGTGCTCTAAAATCATATCATAATTTGGTTCAGGCAAGCATGTAGTGATTTCCATTTCCGCTCCTTTTGCCAAAAGTTCAGTCATAGTGTATGGGAATCTGCTACACTATTGGTGGCCTTTTAAGAATTGATTCACTTTATTTGGACGTTTTTGCGGTTTTAAACGCAGTAGTTAATGGCAAATTCCATGAAGCACTTTATGGGAAATTTGTTATTCACTACTAGCATTTAAAACAGTATAAACGCTGAAAAAATGCAAATCTTTTCTTGTATTTACATTATTTTCCTGTCTCTATTATACCAACAATAACGTGCCTTGGCAGAAGGATAATGATACAAAAATGCAAGAGAAACAACTACTGTCAGTGTATTTTCAGACGGTGTAATAGCCATCATTTTATGCATGTGCAGTAGCTCCCTCCGCATCCTTAAAAACTTTTTTTCGGAAATAGTATCAAGTGAATGTTAATACATATCCTTGGCTGCAAGGTTTTGATATTAACTGTGTGTATTTCAGGGAGATTTGAAGTCGTACCTATTGACCCAGAAGAAAGGACCATTTATACAGTTTGGCATAGATGCTGCACAAGGACTGGCATGTATGCACAAACAGGAATTTGTTCACCAGTATGTCTCATTTCCTACTTTCAGACAGTTTAAATGTTAAAGTTTAAATGTTAAAGGAGTTGATGCACTATTTTCAAACACAATGTATTTAAAACTTAAACTTGGAATGATGACATCATCGCGCCTTTTTACCATACCGTATATGGCATATTGACAAAATATATTTTAAAGCAAAGAAAATCACTCCAAATGGATTAAAAATTAATATACAGATGTATAATGTATACATTTTATGCTTATTTTTCATTTGCAGTGATTTTCTTTGCTTTAAAAGATATTTTGTCAATATTCCATATATGGTAAAAAGGCGCGATGACGTCATCATTCCAAGATGCCGCCTCCATATATATTTCTTGCAAGTTTTCAATAGGTCATATCTGTTTTATTTTTCATTGCATTTTGATCATTTTTTCAGTTTTTTTCAAGTTTTTCAGAGCCCTTTAAAATAAAACTTGTTTGAAAATAGTGCATCAAACCCTTTAATGTTTACGGGGTATTATAATTTATTAAAACTGCAAAGTGGATAGCATACAGTATAAATTGTATTCCAGTCATTACTTGTTTTCATCTGTTTACAAAAGTATCACGCACTCGGTTGATTGTTCATCTTCTGTTGGTATTTCCAAAGTGTGTCCATCTAGATTTCTTTCTATTAAGTAATGAAAGAAATGTAAATTGTTCATTTGGCCAGTTTGTCTTGAACTGTTTGTCTGACATTGAAGATCTACTACAAAGTGATATTTTGTTCCAGTGATTTTGCAGCAAGAAACTGTCTCTTGATGGCTGACCTGCGCTTGAAGATTGGAGACTATGGTATAGGGGAGGATTTGTTCAGGGTATGTACTTTATATCCCCGTTTAAAAGCCCTTGGGAGCAATACATTTTACAAAAGGTAGGGTGATGGGGGAGAGGGGTGTGTTTATTTGAGGCCATTTAAACAAGAAGACTAAATTTGTAATGCGATGTGATGTTATTAATGATAACTCCCAATAAAGTCACGCTTCTGGCAAGTAGAACTTGGGAGCAGTGGGGGGGGTTATTAAGGGAGGAGCATTAAAACGGGTATACGGTAGTACATGGTGATTGGATGTTACAGTATAGGGGAGGATTTGATTAGGTTAAAAATAATTGGAAAGTATTTTAATAGGCGAGGATTTGTTACTGCAGATTGGAGATTACGCAATAGGAGAATAGAGAGTATTTATGTACATATTGGTTTCATTATAGCCATACTTCCACCAATTAATTATCTTCAACATTTGCAGGAGGATTACTACGACACCGGTCGTGATTTATTACCGATACGGTGGATGTCCCCAGAATCACTGGAGCTGAAACAGGGCGTGTGGCAACCAACAGGGTTCACTAAACAATCCAATGTCTGGTATGTAAAATAAATAAAAAATGACAAACCACTTCTATGCTTTGTTATATAAGGGATTAAAACCGAAAAGGAGATCCCTTGACCAACAAACACAAACAAGAGAGAAAAGTAGCAGACTCACTTTTATTGAGCCTGTTCATGAGAGGTAATACTGTATACGTATGGCAGGGGATTTACTTTGGCTATATTGGCAGTCAAGGTCGGAAGCGCCAAAATAAATCCACTGCCAATATTACTTCTACTGTGAAGCTTAATAATAATAAGATCATAAACAACCAACAGAAATGAATTGCATTTGATTTTAATTTCCATATGCATGGCTAATTTACAAAAAACGGGGAGAACTAATTAATGCAGACACAAACAGTGATTTGTTCTTTATCATCTAATCCTATAATCGGCAATGGCTTTGAACAGTGAATAAATATACTTACTAGTATATCTGTTTTAAACGCTTGTTTTGTTATCATCATAATATAAGTTTGACAGTATATTAAATCATGTGTAAATGCGTTTTTACACTCATTGTTTTGTATTATATTGACTAAACAAACTATAACCAAATCGTCACTATGATAAGTATTCACACCTTCAGTGCCCGTTGTAAATTTATTAGCAATTATCGAGCGTGTTCAGTTTGACTTTTATTCAAATTGACAATGTAGGAAAAATGAAAATCGTTCACCATCATAAATAGCATTTCCCTGCTCTATATAATTACACTTTAACTATCGGTATCTAACGGTATCTTAAATATAAAGTGTGTTTACTAATGAGTGAGTGCCACTGTTATTTTATGACCACTTCGAATCCTACTTCAATTCAAAGAACAGTTTATGACTTATTTCCCTTATTTCAAAATTCGCCAATTTTTAGCTCTACTGGCCCTTAGAGCTTATGGGATGGCGAGTTGTCCGTCCGTCCGTCGTTAACTTTTGTCTCGTTAAGACGATAGGGCCTTCATTTCTCATCCGATCTTTACCAAACTTTAACAGGTTGTTAAAGGGAATGGAGCGCCACAGCCAAACTATCTTTATTATTGAGAGTTCTGAAAAAAATGAATAAAGATGAAAGAATTTCCAAAATCAGATGATAAACAAAGAAGTTATGATCATATGAAGGTTCGGATATGGAAGCGGCCATTTTGAGAGCTATGACATCACAGTTCTAATGACCAGATATGGAATATTTATAAATACGAAAAATTACTGATTAATAGGAAAAAATGACATCTACTGTATGAAAAATATGTATACTTAATGGCAATAATGTTTTATATGACCAGTAAAGGATTTTGCATTCATTTGCAGCGACTTTCTTTGCTTTAAATGATTTTATCAATATTTCATAGATGGTAATTTGGAACTATGACGTCATAGTTCTAAAAATGGCGGCTCTCATATTCGTTTAAGAACAACCTTTAAATGGTCATATCTTGTTTGTTTATCATCCGATTTTGATAATTATTTCACCTTTCTCCAAGTTCTTCAGAACTCTCAATAATAAAGCTTGCTTGGCTGTGGCGCTACATTCCCTTTAATATCAATGAAAGCTCGGATAAGTTCGAAAACCACCCAGATCGGACCAGTAACAGCGGAGTTATGGCCTTTGATTTAGTTAAAAATGCTATATTGCTATATTTTGCCTCGTTAAGACGATAGGGCCTTCATTTTTCATCCGATCTTTACCAAACTTTAACAGGTTGTTAATATCAATGAAAGCTTGGACAAGTTCGAAAACCAGCCAGATCGGACCAGTAACAGCGGAGTTATGGCCCTTGATTTAGTTAAAAATGCTATATTGCTATATTTTGTCTCGTTAACATGATAGGGCCTTCATTTTTCAACCGATCTTTACCAAACTATACCAGATTGTTAATATCAATGAAAGCTTGGACAAGATCGAAAACCAGCCAGATCTGACCAGTAACAGCGGAGTTATGGCCCTTGATTTAGTTAAAAATGCTATATTTTGCCTCATTAAGACGATAGGGCCTTCATTCTTCATCCAGTCTTTCCCAAATTTTACCAAATTGTTAATGTCAATGAAAGCTTGGGCAAGTTCGAAAACCGGCCAGATCGGACCAGTAACAGCGGAGTTATGGCCCTTGATTTAGTTAAAAAATGCTATATTTTGCCTCATTAAGACGATAGTCCCTTCATTTTTCATTCAATCTTTACCAAACTTTATCATATTGTTAATAGCAATGAAAGCTCCGATTGAAAAACAGCCAGATTGGACCATTTTCACAGGAGTTGTGGCCCTTGATTTTCTGAAAAATGCTATATTTTGGCCTCCGTAAGACGAAAGGGCCTTCATTTGGACGGATTTCAGTGAAACTTTTCAGGGATGATCAGTACCAAGCCTAGTTGTACATATCATCACTGTGTTCCGGTTGAATGATTTTGGTGGAGTTAATGTCCCTTTAAAGGTTTTAATACACATACTTTGTCCAGACTAGTTCTCCTGAACCCCTGTCCAGATTTAAACGAAACTTTTTAGGGATGATCAGTTCCAGGTCTAGTTGTGGAAATCATCACCGTGTTCCGGTTGAATGATTTTTGGCAGAGTTATGGCCCTTTAAAGGTTTTAATACACAAACTTTGTCTGGACTAGTTCTCCTGAACCCCTCGCCAGATTTCAACGAAACTTTACGGGATGATCAGCACCCAGCCTAGTTGTGCATATCATAGTCGCGTTCCAGTTTACCGATTTTTGGCAGAGTTATGGCCCTTGAAAGGTTTTTGTCAAGTCGGTGCAAGAAGTGTGATATGGTAAACTTGTGAAAATGTGCACAATAAACTGATTAATTTGTTCCATACTTGATAAGTTCATTTTCCGCTGTGGTGAGGTCGGTATCTTGTTTTGATACGCAGTATCCTCATCATTATTTATATGGCTATATTACCATATAATCCCTAATAAACGCCTCTCCCCTAATAAATTCCCAACCCCACCCCACCTTTTTTTCTTCAGAAATATATTTTTTAAAAACAAAAGATGCAAGTTAACACAATGGAACACACAAAGTCACTATAAAACTTAAAATCATGCATTAATTGATTGATTGATTGACATGCAGACTTTGGTTTTCTTGATAAAGAAAATCATTAAATAATGTCTAATTTAAAAGTTAAAGCCCCGGTGGCATTTATTAGGAATTATATGGTAATAGGACCATGTGCTATATTAATTGGACTATACTCATTATTATTGGTCTCTCGAGAGGTCTGGATGCTCAAGACTATTTTGACTAAGTTCTTTACCGTAAAGTAAAACTGGTTTGAAGCATTATATATTTTAACAAAACCCTGGTAATAAACAAGATTTTGTTACATTAAATCATATATGTCCGAGTATTCTTGGAGCAAAACCCTGTATATAAATGTGTTTCAGCTAGTTTTATAAACTTACTTTGCCATCATGATTCACAGGTCGTTAAGTATCCTACTGTGGGAAATACTGGCCATGGGGAGAAAGCCGTACGCCAATCTCCGGGATGAAGATGTTTTACAGAAAGTTATACGAGAAGGAAAAACAAAGTTACCTCCCCTTAGTTCTGATTTTCCATTACATGACAGATGGTGAGACTATTTATTTTTTGTTACAACTCTTAGTTTCAATTTGTCAAACAAGCTTATATCAAGCAGAGATTTGAGTCAATTAAAAGTACAATAGGCAATTACTTCTTTAGGAAAAGCACATGGTGTCCCACAAACAACTCTAAATTAGAATGGAGCACATGACCAATGTATTTGGGACTTGACCCGTGAAAAATAGAGGCCTGAGATAGAAATGGAATGTCGGAACTATCAGTGTCAACAGTAGGAAGCATTATGTTTCATAGTTCATTACAAGATTATTTAGTTTGGGTATTCAAGCTGGGATAAGCTAAAAATGATAAACGTGTATACAAGAAGTTTAAAATTCACTTTTTGGGTACCTGTTCAAAGATGTATGAATGCATGCTTCAAAATATATTCTTTAATATGGCATTTTGACTTTAACAGTGCAATTTTTTTTCATAAAAAATTTCCAGAAAAAGAAAAGTGAACTTGTGTATCAGTGGGTTCTGTAAATAACATATATTTGGGTATGTCTATGAAGAGACGCATGACAGGTGTTGACGAGGCCATTAACCTCTTTCACACGGAGTACCACTTTAAATGAGATGACAAAGATATAATTGCCACACTCATTACAATATTGTCATCCATTATAAACATAGTAGCATTTACAAAGTACTTTCTCATACCTCAATCATGATATTCTTTTAACAGTTTGCGTAAGTATATTAAAAGTGTGTAACATAGCCTCGAGATTTTATGTCAAATCTGATGTTTATAAAAAACATGATTTTCGTGCAGAGACCATATGATGTGTAACCAATAAAAGTAAAGACGAGTCTTCAGAAGAATTGCTGCTACCCCATACCAGTATGATACCATACTACACTACACAATACCTTCTGAAATTTAGGCCTCCAGCCTAAACACATTAATTGCTAAGTAGCTAAGACAACACTAATCATATGTTTGGTACTCTGCAGATTAAAACTATAATTATAACTGATCTAACACTTCAAATTTGAGAAACTAGTTAAAAAGTTGTTGTTAAAAGCAAATTATTTTTAATGAATGCATTAGATCGGCTTAGACTGGAAATGACGCCAAGAAAATGGTAGGATTTTGTATTTCACAAACATTATGCATATGTTTTGTTTTTTGTTGGAAAGGCAAACCCACGAATTAACGCCCACATATCTTTTTTTTTAATGCAAGTCCATGAATTTCCATACCTAAAGAAATTGTCCTCAGAATTAATGAATCCACAGTGGTTTTACCAGGTACAGAAAAGTGATAATGTCCTTCTTATAACTATTGTCTGCCAGCGAAGTAATAACTTCCCACTAAGACTTATTTTAGGAACTTCTTCTTGTACATTGTTTTCTTTGTAAGTCCAAAATAATTGGCGCTCAAAGCAATGTACGTAATGGTGGTTACAGGGCGGCCACTGTAACCACAAACTCTGGAAAACAGGGGTAATGGCAAAAACAAATTCTCTTCGAGGAAAAACATCAGGGATTTTGAAAAAAAATGCAAGAATTTATTTCTGCACTACCTTACACAAAACAAAAATTAATGTTGTACATATAGCTGACACTCTTCAGGCTGAAATATTTTTTGTGAAAAACACATTAATTATAAACATTTTAGATGGTATTCATTTGTTATGCTCCCCGAAGGCCGAGCATATAGTAGCCGTTGTCCATCTGTCCGTGCGTCTTGTGTCTGTGTGTCCGTCACATTTTCTTGTCCGGACCATAACTCGAAAAGTATTAAGGAAATGAAATGAAACTTGGAACATTGATAGAGTGCAAGCCCCAACCACATTTTGACAGGTAGCTTGGGGCTATCCTATTTCGTGAGCACTGACAATGATAGAGGGCAATGAGTGGAAATGCAGAGTGCAAGAACTGTAGTTCTGTCATCATTCAATTTAGAGTTATTGACCTTAGTAATTTTATACTTAGATTATTTATCCGGAGGATAAACTACTAATGGAACTGCAAATTGAAAACTGCTGGGTGATACAAGGCCATATGATAAGTTGAGGATACATTTCGGGGAGCATCCATCGGTTCTATCGATTTTCTTGTTTAAATTTTTTAAATATGAAAGTAAGTAACATTTATAAATGTGGAAAAAGTCTATATGCTAATATATGTGGTAGCTGGTCGTGTAAGTATGGTTGTAAGGGCAGGATAGAGGCCGTATATTGTCTTATCTTAATCAGGGAAACCCAATTCTGAGACAGGGACATATCAGGGATTATTTTGAAATTCCTGTGGCTACCCTGTGTTTAAGAGACAATGTGAGCAAATAATGTATATGACGTGACGTAACATTACAGTCTCAGTGTTGTGTTATCTATAATTATGCTTGTTTTATTTTGATGATTTCCAGGTATGAGGTGATGGAAATGTGTTGGCAAGAAGTGGATGATAGGCCAGCAGTTGAGGATATTCTTGCATTTCTACAACAGATAGACGAGGAGGCCTCGCATATGCCAGATTTTGACAAACACTGGAATATTGCTTCAAAATCTGCTTCACCACAAGTTGTTCAAGTAAGCCAGACTGATGCTCAGTCGTCAAATGGCTTAGTTTCAAATTCTGTTCAGGCCAAACCCAAGAACCAGTCAAACCACCATGTTGCTGAAGTGCTTGTTCATAGGGTGGATGAACATGGTCATAAACTAGGTTTTGAAGATGATTTTTCAAAAGTTGTACAGATTAAGAAGAATTGGGATTCAAATGGTTTTGAAGATGATTTTGTTCATGGCGCAGAATCCGATTTAAATTACTCAGCAGACATATCTCAGAACGATTCAATCCTTGCATACGGAGGGAATTCCTCTCAGACGGCTGATTTAAATGAACAAAGATACAAAGACATGTTTTCAGCAGACACAAACATGAACTTGGTGCCAGAACCTGTACCAGTCAGAATGAGCACTCCTAGTAAACATGTGAACCAGTCAAGGATGGACCAATCAGACACTTACAACTCAGCTCTTAGCAACCAAACGACAGTTAATTCTAAGTTTGTTACTGCCATGAACACACATTCTGAGTATAATCCAGATTTAATAAGCAGTAGTAAGTCTCAGCAGTCATCTGCTTATAACTCTGAAGGACTTGGTACTAGTTCTATAGTCTCTAAACATTCTAAAGACACGTATAGTGAAAAGTCTGACAATCCTAATTCAGATGAGGGTTATCGGACCGATATCAATGTGACACCTGATTTACTTGTGAATGGAAATCAAAGTGGGGGTTTAGACTCGAATAGCAGTAAAGCGTACTTGGCTAGTGAAAATTCCAACCAAACAAGTGATTATCTAAAACCCACAGATTTAGAAACTGAGAAAACCAAAGAGATATACATGTCCAAAGGTGCTGCCATTCCTCCTTCCTACGTGCACAAGTCACGGTCGTTAGGAACAATCCCCGAAGATGGAATTCCGTCAGACAATACTTCCCAAAGTGGTGGAATGTTTGATGATGAAACGGAAGATGTGGGCATGAACTTTGAGTGGGATGACTATGATGGGGAGGAGTTAGTTGGACGAGTCCGCTACTCATCAGATGAATTTTCTCGCTCCCCGCGATCCCCTCGCCATGTTGAGGTAGAAGAGTGGCCATTTGAACAGGACTCAAGTAGTGAGAGTCACTCCAAACCAGGGAGCATAGCAAGCGAGAGTGACGCAGAGGTAACGCGACTCTCCATTGATTCCACTTCCAGTATAGACACGCGCGCTCGCATAGCTAGCATTCTTACTAACCGTCTTAACTCTCTAATTAAACAAACTAACCACTCTGATGCAGGGCAGAGCATGTTATATTCTTTCTCTCAATATGATAATGATCTTGATTCCCCTGAGCATGCTTTTACTGACCCAGATCAGCCTTTAGGGAATGCGTCTGCTGACATGGAATTCGTGAATGCCGCACTGAGCATTCCTGATGGAAATGTTAACATGGAGGAAGCAACTGTTGCCCTCAAAGTGGAAGAGGATCAGCAGGGGCAGGTAATTATATATTCAAGCTTAGTGTAATCTGTATATTGCATTGGATTGTACTGCATTTGTTATATTTTGTCATAATTAACAGATCTTTCTATTGCTATGACTATCCAGTTATTGTATGCAACATTTTTAAAAAATCCTGAATGATGCATGTTCCATGATGCAGATGATACAAAGCCTATGTTGCTTTATACTTGATTAAAATATGAAATATTGAACAAATGCACGATTTGATAGCTTTCTTATTTTGTTCTTGCAAAACTGCTTTTTGTTACAAAATTATATTATTGCAATGATGAGATTCAGTTAATTTTATTATTTCACAACTTTATATTAATACTGAGTGTATTTTATATTCTTTTTCATATCTTATGTAAGTATTGTGACGAAATGTTAAATTCTGTTATCCCTACTAAAATCTTTACTCTTGTCTCATAATGTAAGAGGTTGAACAGTGATTTAAATGTTACAGTAACAGTTAATCTGGATCTTGTTTACTTTCAGCTGAGATAACTGTTCACATTCAGTACCAACAAAAAAAAAACTTTTAAGCAAACTTTCTGCTACATTTTTAATGTCAACAATATGTAGTGACCCATTATTTGGCCACTCCAAAGGCATTTACTTTCATTCTTCTCTTATGAACCGCTTGAGGTATTAAAATGAAACTTTATGTGGGTGTGTACATGTATCGGACCACTCACCGAATTCAAAGTCAAATGTTAACGGTCATGCAGTTTTCATGTCCGGTTCATAATTTCTGAAAAACAGGAATGAAACATGTACATCATCACTGGATGGCGTGTAGGGAAATTTTCCTGTCCTGTCCAGCCATAAGATGGGGGACGATATTCATCATCACCCAATGGTGTGTGGAGAAATGTTCCTGTCCTGTCCAGCCATTGGGTGGGGGATGGTTATTCATCAGTACCCAATGGTGAGTTGGGTAGTTCTCCTGTCCTGTCCAGTCATTGGGTGGGGGATGATATTAGTTGGTGTGTTAGGCAATTCCGATGTCCAGGGGCAGGCAGTTGAGGGCATTTTCCAATGTTTAGTATATCAGAGTGCCGGTAATGTTTTTCAAAAAGTAATTCTTAAAAAACAAAACAATTTTACATGTACTTCAATCAAACACATTATATGAAAAAATCGGTGTTCAACCTTTTGTCAGTGATATTTGCACACACATCTGGATAGGTTTACCTAACAACTCAGACTGGGCCATTTTTCTGAAAACGCAGGTTTGATGCTATCGATATTTGATAAAAATAATGAACTTTCTGGTATTACCTAATGTATGATCAATAGGCTTAACTAAAATTCTGCAAGCACTGTTCATAAATGAAAATTATTGAGTGATACACAAACTGACATGTTATGTTAAATGGAGGCAAACAGATATTACTTTGATTTCATATGGACTAGAAGAGATGAAAATTTTCATCAGTTGAAAACTATCTAGATTTTGTGCATGTAGCTATTCATCGCCATGGAATGAATACTGTAGTTAAGAACGATCCTGGTCAACCAGTTTGAGCTTTCCTAAGTTTAAAAAAGCAACAACAAAAGACAAACCTGGTGCCTGTATTGTTCATATCCGGCAGTATAGAGCTCCATGATGGTGGATGACAACCGCAGTTTTGTAGTGGTTACTTGACATGTAATTGTGTAACTAATTAACCAGACTGACAGTCTTAATTGATTGATTAATTAATTATCTGATGTAAACATCTTTTTAATCAGTGTATGCTTACATGTAATTTTGCCAATTAGGCTAGACTCTTTGATCAAGAGTTTATCGTTAACTTGAATTGTTATGTCAGTTAAGTTTCTTTAACATTTCACTATTGTATTTAGTTCTCTGACTATGACTGGGATTTCTGTAAGTGTGTATTAGGCTTACCCTTATCCTGATCTATGTATATTGGATGGGTAATTTTGATGAGGTTCATAGTCATCTTTTTTAATCAAATGCATGCATAACCTTTTATGTTAACTGTAAAAAAAATAATATATATATTTATTTGCTAAGACCCACACATGTTTTATTTTAGCTAAACATGATAGACCATCATCGGAAGTCGGGTTTTATTTTTAGTAATTTTTGTGCTGGTTTTGGACTCGACCCATATATACAGTACTGGTTAAAGGTTAAATATTCATTGGTGATTGGGCAACCCATTCTTGTGTTCGGACACGGACAACAATACCGTCCGAATTTGTGTTTAATACAGGTGCCATGTAATAGATAAAACATTGCTTTAGCTATTTTATATGCCGTTGGCTAAAATATACTGTTATTTCATTTTAGAGAGAGTTTTGATCTAGGAGCTTTATATTAATGCTGTTTATTTTCTCTGTTCCATTTGTTCCTGTTTGATTTATAATGTTTTGGTTTGTTTGAAGTGAATTTTAACATTAGTTTCAGTTTTGAAAACTCAGCTTTTTAGAACAGATATTGTAGGTTAGATAGTTAAATACTTATTTTATCCCCGCTAAACGAAGTGGGGTATACTGGTTTCACCTTGTCTGTCTGTCTGTAGGCGCAACCTTGTCTCAACCAAATCTCATGAAACTTCATAGTTGAACTGCCTGTGGTGAGAGGATGATTTTGAGGTCAGTAGGTCAAAGGTCAAGGTCAACGGGACACGATAATTAAAAATCTTTTCCACGCCATAACATCACCCCCTGAAGCAAATCTCATGAAACTTCATAGGTGAACTGCCTGTGGTGAGAGGATGACCCTATTGATTTTGAGGTCAGTATGTCAATATCAAGGTCACAGATGCGATAATGAAAAACCTTGTCCGCACCATAACTCCTGTCTCCTTGAAGCAAATCTCATGAAACTTCATGGGTGATCTGCCTGTGGTGGGAGGATGACCCCTATTGATTTTGAGGTCAGTAGATCTAAAAGGTCAAGGTCACCATGACCCGATAATAAAAAACAGTATCCGCTCCAAAACCTCTCTCCCTTAAGCAAATCTCGTGAAACTTCATAGGTGGACTACCTTGGTGAGAGGATGACCCCTATTGATTTTGAGGTCAGTAGGTCAAAGGTCAAGGTCATCGGGGACCGGATAATTAAAAATCTTGTCCACGGTATAACTCCTTTCCTACTGAAGCATATCTCATGAAACTTCATAGGTGAACTGCCTGTGGTGAGAGGATGACCCCTATTGATTTTGAGGTCAATAGTCAAAGATCAAGGTCACCGGGACCCGATAATGAAAAACCTTGTCCGCACTGTAACTCCTCTCTCCCGAAGCAAATATCAAGAAACTTCATGGGTGGACTGTCTGTAGTGAGAGGATGACCCCTAGTGATTTTGAGGTCAGTAGGTCAAAGGTCAAGGTCACCGGGACACAACCATGAAACTCTTTGTCCAGTAACTCAACTCCCCCTAAAGCAAATCTCATGAAACTTCATGGGTAGACTGCCTGTGATGAGAGGATGACCCCTATTGATTTTGAGGTCAGGAGGTCAAAGGCCACCATTACCTGATCATGAAAATCATTACTGAAAAGGTAGGGTGTGGAAAGGGGGGGGGGGGGGGGACTGGTAGCGGGGGTATATTTGTTCCCTTAAAAGGCAACAGCTCTAGTTTAGTCTGATATCGCGTGTTGCCAAGGGAAACTGTTTATCAAACTAGAAAATATCAAGGAGCAGTATTTCTCATGGATATTTGTAATCTGTATCACTTGTGTGTCACCAGTTATTGTTCGATCACACAGAAAGTTTGTTCTTGTGTTTTGTGAGATTTTCTCCAATACAACTGCTTTTAATTACAACTGCTCTTAATTGGTATAATTTATTTTGTTTTTGGTAGTTTAATTGTCTGCTTCTATTTTATATCAACTAAATAAGTCATGTTTTTGTTGGTGGAATAATTTAACACTAAGTTAATTTATTGATTTTGCACATTATAAGCTGTATAAATATTTATTATTATATACAATACTACTGGTTATCTTTTCTCTGGTATTTAACTTCTTTATTAAAATGGGACTAGATCCGATACCCCCATTTAAATGCCCACGGGCCATGTATTTAACAAAAGGGGGCATTTATATGAAGTCTTTTTAACAAAAATAAATAATTTGTAATTGAGTATAAACAAAATGTAAAATTGCTAATAAGCATGTTCTGCTTTTAAAAAAACAACATCATATTATACCTCTATTGCTTAAAATCGCAGCTTTTAACAGTAACTCCTGATATAGCACTGGTGAGTTCGTTTTCTGAGGGGAGCTATTAAATGGGGGTATATGGTACAAATCGCGATATGATTGATATTAACAGTATTATGTTAAAGTGTTAATCATTGTAACCAACTTTTTGCCTGTAATGGAGAATATCTTCTTACCAGTCATGACTATACAGTTACTTAATAGCTGCACGGTCAGTAGTTAAAACTATTTACCAGAGGTGCATGGAAGGATAATGTGATCTGAATTTTGTCTGAAGTTTAAACATATTTATTTTACATCGATTGCGAAACAAGTTCCTGCAACTTACCGGTAGATCATTCACTCTCGATGGCTTCCTGGGTAGAACCAGTACTAAGCCATGTGGATTAATTACCTCGCTCAAGGATAAATAACGCGACCGTGATGAGGATCGAACCCACGACCTCTCGATCTGGAGTTTGACGTTCTACCACTCTACCATGCACTCCACACCACAGTGTCAAACACTGGAGACCTAGAAAAACAGCTCACATGATCATTCTATGCACATATATGTCAAAACTGTTGACTAATTTATAGTAGAAATCATGTAATAATGTTCTGTATTGCAGGACGATCACCTGATCAAGCAGGACCTTGACCAGATTGCCGCATCCGTCCTCGGGAAGAGTGACACACCCGACGTCTCCATCAGTGATCCACATGAACAAATGTTATCTACAAATACGGATGATGCTGTTGCGTAACAGTGTGTGTTAGCAGCATTGTGTCATTTCAAACATTCCATTTTAGGATGGATGGTTAATAAAATAACTATGCAAATCTGAGAAATTCAAATTATGAAAATGTGTGAAAGTGAAGTGTGTTAAGATACATGTATATGTAAAAATTGGAAATTAAGCAAACGAATGACCAGATAAATAGTGAATACTGCGAGAGTGAAACTTGTTTAGGAGGATACTAGTTATATTATATTAAATACAAATTCTTATGTACTATTACTTTATGGTACAACATATTTGTAGTTAGTAACACTGTTTTGTTTGTTCAAAGCCATGCTCTCTCGTTTCTGATTAAGATGTATGTGATCGATTAAGGTGAATTATTATATATCACTTACAATTACTCTTAAATCATTGGCTGAGAAGATACTTCATTGTTTACGTTGGACAGGAAATAAAATTTAATAGAGGATATTTGTTTGTTTTGAGTGAATATAGCAGGGCTCGACGTTAACTTTGCGGACAGCTTGCCCATGGGGCCACTTAACTCTGAAATTTACCTGCCCATGCCTGTTTGCTTGTTGCCCAATTATTTAGCTGATATAACTCTCACAACACTTTTCTGAGAATTCTAAAAGCTGGTCTTATACTTACAATGTAACAACAATAATAATATCAGAAACCTGCAAAGAGCGATGTGTTTCTTTTATATTTTGTCATATTCTATTATGAGTCCTTGTACCTCAGTTTTGAAGACGGGATGGAGCCTTTGAGATTTAACCTGCCCGGAGCCAAGTTTTACCCGCCCCAGCCAGGCGGACAGTCCTTAACGTCGAGCCCTGTATAGGATTTATTTTCATCGAGAAATGAGAAAACTTATATTTTCAGGAGTGCTTTAGCATGAGTGAAAATATTTGAGTTTCCTCACTTCGAGATGAAATAAATTCTATATTCACAACAAATATTCTGTTTATTATATACTCCAACCTGAAAATTTATGCAGAAAAAATATATTGCGCCAAAACAATAACAACAACGTAAACAACGTCAACAGTTGCATGACGTCATTTTGAGTGAAAATGTATTTTCACATATGAAATATAAACAATGAAAATGTAAGGTTTTATTTTATTAAATCATAAAATCCACTATTTCACTGGAAAGTATATAATAAAAATGTTTACATGATTCATGTTAAAACTATTTAGACCATTGTCGTTGTGACCATTGTCGTTGTGATGTTTTTTCAATATTTTTTTTCAGTATAGTAAAACAACTATCTACTTCTCTTTCAGTCATTGGATTAAACGTTTTCTCAACTCTGCAGTTCAGGGCGAGAAGGTTCTAGGCCCATTTTCCATATTTTATCTCGATGTACATGGAAGATGAGCCTGGCATGTTCATGCCTGATAGGCGCCATATAACCTTTTCATGTGTTGGTGCGCCTTAAAACCCCAATTCAATTCAATTTAATTCCGATGGAATAACTATTAACCTGTCACAGGGAACTTTTAACCAAGATGAAGTTGTGGTCAATAGGTCCCTATTTTGGGTCAATAGTCTTTTCCCCGGAAGAATAGTTGTATACCATTGACTGCAAGAGAAGTAGATAGTTGTAAAATACTGTCTGCAGAATTGTGATATACAACGCCTTGCCATACGTTACATTTACTGACATTCTCACCAGCAATTACTCTGTAATTCATCTTTTTCAAAAACACACTCGATGTTTATTTGCAGCAAACATATCTTTTATGATTTAAAGAATGACTTTCACTGGTTGATTATTGTAGAATCTTAATTCTAATGCGGAAAAAAAAGGTTGGTTTTGATGGATTCAGTATCATAAAAGTTATAGAATTTTAGTATAAATATAAGGAAAATATTTTCTTATTTTGGTCAGTATATTTTAATAAACTTTGTAGTTGAATAGTTCATGGATATGTGATTTAGTATACATTACGGGCAGGTTTATAAATGTCAGATATTAGATAGAACTGTTAGAAAGATGTTTGTGTCACTTGGTGCATCTTTCCGCATGAGAATTTTCAATTAATGAGAATGGGACATGGTAACAAGCTCAACATTAGCACTAGATATTCCAATAATATTGTTTATCAACAGTTTCAAAGTTTCCATTTAGTTACTTTGCTTTTTCAGATGTGATCCTTACTTCATCTTAACTAACTTTAAATCTTCATTCCTGCTTTTGTCGTTTGTTTATTTGTGTGTTTGTTACGGTAGTACATGGAAAAATAAATATACCGGTATATTTTGTATACAATATGACACTTTTTAATTTTCTGTAGAGTAACACAAGTCAGGTGTTAGGAAAAGTAAAACAAATGTGTAGATGGTACTCCAATAGAGTTGGTGAACTACGAAAATGGGGAGTGTAAAACTGAGAAAGTTAGAATTGTGATGCAGATGTTTATGAACTGGGAAAACAATAAAGAGTGTGAACCGAAACCTAATGTGAAATGATAACATTTGGTTTGTCTAATTCCTGAGCACAATTGGGCCCACAATTGTCACTTTCGAAGTAAATCCATCCTAAAGAGGAGTTAACAAATCTTTAAAATGGTTACAATCTACAAATATTTTTTACTTCTTCTAAATTGGAATGACACAATTGTATATTTTAGTTAATATTGTTATGGTTGTATGTCTTTATTGTTTTAATTATATCTTATAATCTAGTCACAATGAGTTTTATATAGGCACATGGTTGGTTATCCAGATTAATACATGTTTAGTTTATGGCAGGGTCATAGAAATAGACATCTGTTGTTCCCACCTGGAGGTAGAACTCCCCATCTGGAAACTGGCACCTGAATACCATATTATTTAAAGGGACCCACGGCAATCTTGATTTTTTAAAAACTCACGGCATCCCATGTTTTTCTACGTAACTTGCATTTTTTCAGTCATTAGTATTAATTATAAGACCATTATACAGCACATTGGTTTTGCATATTATTAACTGTTGACAATAATGCACCAATAATACCAGAATATTTAAACCTGTGGTAAAATAAGACGAAAAAGGTCAACATTTTATTTAATTATATGCCAGCAAGTTTAAAGTGATACGGGATAAATAAATCGAGACGCTAATTTTAGTGCTTATTAAATTTCAAGGTTGCCATGTGTGCCTTTAAATTGAAAGGAAGCGAAAAACGTGATATTCATGTCCAATAATCATCTTCATCTCCGTAATCATCATTGTTGCTCGTCACCATTCCCCATTCCACCCCAGCATGACGTGAGGTGATAAAATAGGATTATTACTAGAGTAGTGTGTTCTGGAAGTTTGTATCACCTCAAGTAGGTAAATGACAGATCAAATATCTCACAAGCGTCGAGTGTGATCCTTGATCTGGCATTTACCTACGAGAGGTGATACAAACCTTCCAGAACACGCTACTCTAGTAATGATCCTTTTATATGCCTCCTACACATGATTAAAAATATTTAAATTTCTGTTGCATACGCATGCATAAAGAAGGTTTCTAAATGTTTCAAGGCTTATTTTTTGATAAAGCGTAGAAGGGAAATGGAATGTATTTTAATATATTTGGGGGTGTAGCTAAAGCTAACAAGTTAAAGTTCATTGGTGCGACATACTTGTTTTGTTTGTTTGACGTAACGTGGTCTTGACGTTCTCGTGCAAATTGGTGTAAATGCGAGCATTATTAGGAATTTCCCTGTTCTATTTTAAGTAGGATAATGATACGGAATCTATTTTTAGTAGCATTCTGATACGGATTCAGAAAACCAGGTGATACAGGTTTTTGTATTCCACTGTAAGAAAATGAAGGTATTATGTTTATAATTATTGATAGGTATATAATAAAGGGTTGTAAAACATCATTAATTTGTGTTTAAAGGGACACATGGCAATCTTGATTTGTTAAAAACTTGCATCATCGCGTTAGTTTTTGTACACAACTTGCACTTCTATAATCATTAAAGAAACTAGCCTGCCAAACAACGGCAAAAATTACACTACAAAACCGTTATCAAAACTTTATCCAGGTGTTCAGGTCATATAATAATGTATATGTGCCGATTAAAAGTGTAGTTTTATTCGAGATTTCTTAAAATATCCATGATTGACTATGCGTAAAATGAATTATAAGTTGGTAACTCTTAATTCGACGCTGCAGTTTTGGGGTTTAGTCTGGCTGGTTAAAGCCTTCATATTGTGTTTATAGAGTTTGGATTCTCAAAATATGTAAGTTATATACATACCTCTTCGTCGGTAAGTTTAGAAACTTTTAATATTAATTAATACAATATTTCAGTGCAAATTGTGTTTGCATTGGTACTATTGTACTAATAATATATTTAAACATAAGGTAGAATAAGGAATAAAATTAAAAATTCTATTTGATTATATGCAAGTAGTTTTAAAGCCAAATTGATACTGGATTAATAAATCGAGATGCTGATTTTTGTGTTCCATAAAATCTTAAGATCGCCATGTGTCAGTTTAACATGAAGGGAACGATGCAGATCTTTTAAAACTACTTGTGTAGTGTGATATTCTGAAAAGAGAAAGGTCAGTGCCATTTATTCAAGATTATTTTAGGATTATTACATCATGCTTCAAAACTTTTATTTTTTCAAAATGTCTGGAAAGATATTTCAAGATGTCTGGAAAGATATTTTATCATTTTTAGCCTGATTAATATTTGTGCCAAAGCAGGCAATACCATTTCTCCTCTGTACATTTTATCATGATCAGCCCTAGTATTTGTTGGGCTTGTTTAAAGGTTGTAGTGTTTTGTCACAGCTTTCGGACAGGGCTTGGTAAATTATGTTAATATATTAAACCTTAACCCTCTACATATATATAATGGACTGTTCTTTCTTTGAATTAAGACTGTTCCATTTATGTGACAAAGGGGTGTTTTGGGGAAGATAACTGATCAGCAGATGGACATTGAAAACCCTGATTAGCCTGCGAGTGCGAGTTACTCGCAGGCTGATCTGGGTTTACAATGGACGCAAAGGCTATTATAATCGTGCTTAGCAGGTTAAGGAGTAGTTTGCAGTGGTAGAACAGATTCTGATGTTGAACAGTAAATGTTGTAAATATGATAGCAAACAAATGAACAATTTTATTAGCTCTGCTGGCCAAAGGCCAGGCGCGCTTTTCGTCCGTCTGTTAGCAATTTTATAAAATCGACATCTCCTCTGAAACCGCTTGAAGGATTATTATGAAACTTCATCACAATATTACTTAGGAGGCCCCCTCTCAGATTTATGTTTTTCATGGCTGCCAGTCATCCAAGATGACCGCCATGGCTAAAACTAGGTCATATTTAAGGAAATTTCAAATGACATCTCCAGAACTATTCCATTCTTTTATAATACCATAAACATGTTCCTTGGGTTGGCCTCTATCAAGTTGGTGTTTTTCATTATTGTCGAATAATCAAAATGGCCACCACGGCGACCCAAAGTTTACATAGAGTTATATAGGAAAAGGTTAAAAATGACTTTCTCTGAAACCTCTTGAAGGATTTTGATGAAACTTAATCACCATGATATTTGGAATAGTCCTTCTCGCGGCCGCCAGTCATCCAAGATGGTCGCCTTGTCTAAAATAAGGTCAAATTTAACGAAATTTCAAACAACATCTCCTACAAAATGTTCCTTGGGTGTTAGCCTCTATCAAGTTTTTGTTTTTCGTTATTGTCAAATAATCAAAATGGCCGCCACGCCGATCAAAAGTTTACATAGAGTTATATGGGAAAAATAACATCTTCTCTGAAACCGCTTGAAGGATTTTGATGAAACTTCATTACAATGATCTTTCGGATAGTCCACCTCAGAATTTTGTTTATCGTGGCTGCCAGCCATCCTATCAAGTTTGTGTTGTTTGTTGTCGTCGAATAATTAAAATGGCCGCCACAGCGACCCAAAGTTTCCATATAGTTAAATAGGAAAACGTTAAAAATGACATCTTCTCTGAAACCGCTTGAAAGATTTTGATGAAACTTAATCACAATGATCTTTGGGTTAGTCCCCCTCAGATTTGTGTTTTTAGGGCCTCCAGTCATCCATGATGGCCACCATGGCTAAACTTAGGTCAAATTTAAGGACATTCTAGTTAAATATCATATCCATGTGTCTGTTGTTGGCCTCTGTCAAGTTTGTGTTTTTCGTTGTCGTCAAATATTCAAAATGGCCGCCACGATACCCCAAAGTTTAGAGTTATATATAGGAAACTCGTTTCTTGGGTTGGCCTCTATCATGTTTATGTTTTTGAATCACATCATACCAGTAGAGCGTCTACAGGCCCACTTGGGCCTCTTGTTTTATCCAGGATCATTTCATTGGCATCACTAATAGATTTAATAGACAAATACAGCAATGGTTTCATAATTTCATTAATTAATGTATGCGACTGTGAACTAAACATTTCATTTATATTACATGTACAGCCTAATTATGAACAATGTTTTGAAATCCATTTTTAAGCAGCTTTTTTTAGGTTTTAGAAAAGAGCTGATGGTAGTTGCCTTATGTTTGTTAAATGCAGTCAACTCATACTGGATTCTATCCTACACCAATTTAAAAAGCTTACGCAAAAAGCACTGACACAATCATAAATCATAAGCTTTCATACATGAACAATGAACTATGCTTTCATACATGAACAATGAACTATGTTAACAGCATATTTATAAGGAGACCATATTTTGATATTAAAAATTATGTTGGGTCCAATGTATCCAACTCATGGGACCATAAAGTCACATTTGATATTTAATATCGATTGGAAAAAAACACAAAATTTCAGGGAATAGGATGAGAATTGTGTGGAATAAAACATCATCATTTTGTGGTGTCTAGTCTGAAATACTGCTGGATTGCATTAAAGGTACCATGGACAGTCAGAAGGCTATAGATGTCGGCAGTGAGTAATTTTGCGGTCTAGAAAAAAATCTGGAACTCAACTAATACAGGCTAAAATAACCTTAAATATTGAAACATTTGAAAATGTCCGGTCCTTTGTAGAAAAAATATCTGAATTGTCTTGTTATTCGCCCAAACTTTAAAACTATAATTTATATTATTTTCTTATTTTTATTTAAATTGTATGTGAAAACTTGTAAATTATTTTTACTTTAAAACGGCTTGTCTCAAGAATTGAACCAGAAAATATATAAAAAAATAATAATTGAGAATTAACTATACGTGACAGATACTTTGTTATCCCCCTTGTCCGACATCAAAATATGTTTTCATTATTGGAATGAGGCAAATCCTTTTAATACTATTTGAAACTGTTTTAAACTCCGAGGTACGTCCCTGCTTGAGACAGTGATGTTCTTTGAAGGCTTGACTCTCCATGATAGTCACCAGTACCTTTAATGCTGTAGTCAAGGTAGTAAACAGTACCTTTAATGTTGTAGTCAAGATGGCCAACGGTACCTTTAATGTTGTAGTCAAGATGGCCAACGGTACCTTTAATGTTGTAGTCAACAATGCAGCAGTTACTCTCTACATATTTATGTTCACGGAATCAAAATGTTCAAAAAGCTTTCAGTCTTGTGCAATATTTACAGTCTAAGATAACTTTAACCTAGTTATTAAAGGGACATATGGCATTCTTGAAGTATGTATCGAGCGTTATAGGTGTATTATTGGTGCCATTTAATCTGCAATTTGATTTGAACATTTTATTTATAACAATTTGAAAATAAGCAAAATGTGTAGAAAAACTAATGGGAAGCGGCGAGTTTCAAAAAAAAAATCAAGATTGGCATGTGTCCCTTTTATATGAAGTTGTGTATGTAATAGTTTGTCTAACAACATACTGAATCAATGTTTATACCATATTTATGTTCTGTACCGGTATTTAATATGAAACCGGAGATCACAATGGTAAAAGTTACCGACTCAGTTTGAGGTAATGTCAACTGTTTTGTACTCCAGTACAACATGTTGAATGATAAATGAAAGCTTACTTTCTACTTTTTTCTTTTTTTTTTACCCCTTCTATATGTTTTTAGTAAATGTAAATTTGTTAACAAGACAAGAAAGCTGTTATCATACTGATTCATTATTTTACAGACAGCTATTGATGGTTTTGTGTTGCTGTAAGACACTAGTTTGACACCAGAGATTGGCTAGTGTTGTTTTTATGTGGATTTTTATGTTTATAAATGGACTGTTGGCAATTGGAGAGAGTATTAAAGTTTAATATCTGGCAAATTGAGAGAAGCCCAAGTTATAGGCTATCCTAAAATTAAAATATTGAAAAGCTGATATTTCAGTTATAGTTCTTCAAGATACTATAGCTGTGTAATTCTAATTCTATTGGGCGTGTACATAAAGCAAATGAGAGGGATTTAACGCTTGGTTTACTACCAAATTGTGAAACACTGCTGTAAACTCGTATATAACGTGTGCTAGCACATCGTTTTTACTCCGTCAATCATTGTAGCAACATCGATATAAAAAACATTACTGTTCTAATCATTGAAATATACTTTACCATTAGGCCACATAGCCAACTGATAACCTTCTTTCATTTTAACTATAAATGTACATTTTGTATATTCGTTTGATAAACAAAATGCAAATGGACTTCGGATATTTCTGTTATTTCCAACATATTATATATGTATACGTAGAATATTTTCAGCGTGTACTATTCTAATTTATTATTCTAATTTTGAAATGCTATACATTCTATATTTTCTGGAGCGTTTCTTCAAAGGTTTTGGAGTATGCACTTAGAAATGGATTGAATCACACGCACAAAATGAACAAAGGATAACGTCTGCAATGCTAAGAGTATAGCGATAAAAAAAAACTATTGATAAACTGATTTGATAGGCCAGTGTTAAAGCTTTGATATTGTCAATCCGAAAGTCATGGGTTCGAAACTCGCATAGGATATACTATTTTTCAGTGGATCAGTATGCATTTTTGATGTTGCTTTGTCTATCGCAGGTAAACAAATGAAGACAGTTCGCGATAAAACTGCCATGTTTCGATACCTTGAATTTGGTAGTAAACCAAGCGTTAAACCATTCCCATTTGCGTTAGGTATACGCCCACAAGCATTTTATTCAGCTATAGCAACTTTAAGGTGTATTTTAATCAAATGATCAGCATGCATTAAATAGGAATTGTGACCTTTATGAAAATGTTATTTTGGATACGACTTTAAAAGAATGTACGCAGTGTAGTTGATTTTAAAAGGGACACACTGTAATCTTAATTTCTTTAAAACTCGTGGCATCCCTTCGTCGTGCATATTTGCAAATCATTAATATTCATTATTAGAATAGTTCTAAGTAAATTGTTTTTGAATAATACTGACTGTTGATTATATTCCACTAATAATATATTTAAACCTAAGGTAGACAACGAAGAAAAATTAAAATTGAAAACTCAGAATTGTATTTAATTATATCCAAGCAGGTTTAAATTAAAATGATAGTGGATTAATAAATCGAGGTGCTAATTTTAATGCTTGATAAAAAGGGTCCCTTTAATTTTATTAAAAAGAGTAAAGTTGCAGTTATTTTTACTATTAAATTTAAAAAGAAGAGATTACACCTTTTCTGCCATCAGTTGTAGACATTCCCTGTAAAGCCCATATTGTGTTAATGGTTGTTTATTGTAACTCACCCATACTCCCTGGTGTACTTATGTCATCACTGTCATTGTGTAGTTGTTATTGCCAAAGTTATAGCTTGTATGATCATGAAGTATTATTGCAAGAAAATATATATTTTAATTCACTAACCAAGTCTGTGTCTCTTTCTTTCAACACCCCCTCCTTCCAGGATTGAGTCCAGCATAGTCATTATGATGGCATGTAAACACAAAACAGTTAACAGTACGTGTTTCATGACAGCAAAAATTCCTCAAGGAGTTAACGATGTTGCGTTGTAAACTTTCTCGCCTCACCACTTCTGGCGTTCGAATCCCACTGGGAGCTCAACATCAAGTGATCAAGTGTCGATTCTTACGGATGGCAAGAGGTATACAGTACAGGTCTACCGAGGAAAAATGGGGTGGTCTGCCTCTACCAAAAAAAAATAAGACTTCCATAATGGCCTAAAAATTCCCTAAAACACCATTCAGACAAATCATGATCAGCCCTAGTATTTGATGAGCAATGCAGACAGCTCGATAGCCGATACAGAACTGCGTAAATAAATGTGTACTAATTGATCGATGCTGTTTCGCTTTTCAGACATGATTTTATATGAAGATGAAGTGAATTATTCTGGCAATGTCAGCTTAAAGCATATTATCCAAGGTTGCCTGGCCTACTATAGAGAGGATATTTATGGATTTGTAGTGGAATATCTATTTTATTTCAATCAAGAAGTGAGAAAACTATTTTCACAAGTACTCGGAAAGAATGAAAATATTGTTTTCTCTTTAGTATCAACATTGACACAAGCCAGGGAAAGGATCTGGTATTAGAAACAAAACTTATTAACAACTAGTAAAAACAGATGTCTCCCCCACTGGGGAAAAGACCATAAATCCGCAAAGAATCATTCATGTGGAACACAAACATATGCTCGCACAAAATAATAGGCTTGGTACTGAACATCCTTGCCAAGTTTCGTTGAAATCCGGCTAGGGGGTCAGGAGAACTAGCCCGGACAAATTTTGTGAATTAAAACATTTAAAAGAGCCATTACTCTACCAAAAATTATTTAACCAGAACACCGCGAAGATGTGCAACTAGGCTTGGTACAGATCAACCTTGCCAAGTTTCTTTGAAATCAGGCCAGGGGATCAGGAGAACTAGTCCGGACATAGTTTATGTATCAAAACCTTTAAAGGGCCATAACTCTGCCAAAAAATCATTCAACCAGAACACAGCGATGATATGCGTATAAATAACAAGGCTTGGTGCAGTTTCGTTGAAATCCGACCAGCGGTTCGGGAGGTTTGTCAATTAAAACCTTTAAAGGGCCACAACTCCACCAAAAAATCACTTAATTGGAACACGGCGATGATATGCCCAACTAGGCTTTGTACTGATCATCCCTGCAAAGTTTCGTTGAAATCCGGCCAGTGGGGTTTAGGAGAACCAGTCTGGCAAAGTTTGTGTACTAAAACCTTTAAAGAGCCATTACTATGCCAAAAATTAATTAACCGGAACACGGCGAAGACATGTGCAACTAGGCTAGGTAGAGATCATCCTTGCCAAGTTTATTTAAAATCAGGCTAAAAAATCAGGAGTTAAAGGGCCATAACTCTGCCAAAAATCATTCAACCACACATAACACAGCGATGATGTGCGTATCAAGGCTTTTTGCAGTTTCGTTGAAATCTGACCAGCGGTTCGGGAGGTTGTCTATTAAAATCTTTAAAGGGCCATAACTCCACCAAAAATCATTCAACTGGAACACGGCGATGATTTGCGCAACTATGCTTTGTACTGATCATCCCTGCAAAGTTTCGTTGAAATCCGGCCAGGGGTTGAGGAGAGCCAGTCTGGACAAAGTTTGTGTATTAAAACCTTTAAAAGGCCATAACTTTGCCAAAAATTACTCAACCAGAACAGGGCAATAATATGCACAACTAGGCTTGGTACTGATCATCCCTGCAAAGTTTCATTGAAATCCAGCCAGGGGTTAAGGAGAACTAGTCTGGACAAAGTTTGTGTATTGAAACCTTCAAAGCGCCATTTCTCTGCAAAAAAATCACTAGACTGGAACACGGCAATGACATGCGCAATAAGGCTTGGTACTGATCATCCCTGCAAAGTTTCGTTCAAATCCGGCCAGGGGTTCAGGAGAACTAATCCGAACAAGGTTTGTGACATACAGATGACAGACAGACAACAGACGACACACCAACAATATGTCTCCCCTCCACAAAGTGTGAAAAGCATTTCTTTGGTGCAAATTTAATATGATCTTGTGCAAGGTCAGTTTGACCTTTCTGAAAAATAGTGGATATGGTGTTGTTAATTAACCAAGAGCACTATTTGTAAGACTGGAGTTGATTCAACAGCCAAGAAAGCAATTATCATGATCATATCAACCTGACAGTTGACCTCAGCTTACCATAAAATCAATAATTGGTATAACGGTAACACTGTGCAGGCATTTTTCATGTTGGGTTCTGTGACCTTAACTTTTGACCTACTAACTCCAAAGTCATTGAGACATTGTGCAAGGGTACTATTTCTGTAAAGTTTCAAGACTGCATGTCTCATAGTACAAGTGACAGTGGGGAAAGTGTTTCTCAGGATTAGGTCATTGTCAGATATTGTGACCTTGATAACCTACCGGACACCAAAAGCAATAATAAGCTTCCTTCTCTCATTAGGGGAAATGTACCTATGAAGTTTATGGATTGTAATTTCGAAGTCATCATGCGAAATGCATAACTGTTTACAGACGGACAACCCCATACCATAATGCATCCCATTTTCAAATGGGCGAATGCAAATGTGTTGAAATGGACATTTACACTTCAAATTAGTTAAAATGGTATTGGAAGGACAGAACAACAATAATTTGATTTTAATTTATTTTATTGGAATGTATGTTCTTTAAAATATAGCAATAAGCAATTTTCTTAATTAAAATATAACAATACAATTATTATACAGCAATATTCCTACATGTTCCATGTGTCGGGCAAACAATAACTCTAGTACAATTTGCAAGGGGTTCAAAATAATGTAATATTCCATCAGGTGACAGTTGTAACCAACATATATAGATAATCCACCACACATGTGTAGATGATACAGCACGTGTAGATGATAAACCACATGTGTAGATGATGCACTACATTTGTAGATGACAAACCACATATGTCAATAATCCTCCACATATATGTAGATGATACACTATATGTGTAGATTATAAACCACATGTGTAGATGATAAACCACAGGTGTAGATGATACATCACATGTGTAGATGATAAACCACATGTGTAGATGATAAACCACATGTGTAGATGATACATCACATGTGCAGATGATAAACCTAACATGTTTATGAAACATCAAATGCGTAGGTGATAAACCACAAGTGTATATGTAAATGATACACCATACATGAACATTTGTAGATGATATACCACATGTGTAGATGATACATGACATGTGTAGATGATACACCAAATGCATAGATGATACACAACATGTGTAGATTATACACCATAGGTGTAGATGATACACCATGTAAATGATATCAAACATGTAGATGATCGAACACATGTGTAGATGATACACCACACATGTAGATGATAACCCACAGGTGTAGAGAATACACCACATGTAGATGATACACCACAGGTGTAGAGAATACACCACATGTAGATGATACACCACATGTAGATGATACACCACATGTGTAGAGAATACACCACAGGTGTAGAGAATACACCACATGTAGATGATACACCACATGTAGATGATACACCACAGGTGTAGAGAATGCACCACATGTGTAGATGATACACCACATGTAGATGATACACCACAGGTGTAGAGAATACACCACAGGTGTAGAGAATACACCACATGTAGATGATACACCACATGTAGATGATACACCACATGTAGATGATAAATCACATGTAGATGATACACCACAGGTGTAGAGAATACACCACATGTGTAGAGAATACACCACAGGTGTAGAGAGGTGTAGAGAATACACCACAGGTGTAGAGAATACACCACAGGTGTAGAGAATACACCACATGTGTAGATGATACACCACATGTAGATGATACACCACATGTAGATGATAAATCACATGTAGATGATACACCACAGGTGTAGAGAATACACCACAGGTGTAGAGAATACACCACAGGTGTAGAGAATACACCACATGTAGATGATACACCACATGTAGATGATACACCACATGTAGATGATAAATCACATGTAGATGATACACCACAGGTGTAGAGAATACACCACATGTAGATGATACACCACATGTAGATGATACACCACATGTAGATGATACACCACATGTAGATGATACACCACATGTAGATGATACACCACACATGTAGATGATAACCCACACATGTAGATGATAACCCACAGGTGTAGAGAATACACCACATGTGTAGATGATACACCACATGTAGATGATACACCACATGTAGATGATACACCACAGGTGTAGAGAATACACCACATGTAGATGATACACCACATGTAGATGATACACCACATGTAGATGATACACCACATGTAGATGATACACCACAGGTGTAGAGAATACACCACATGTAGATGATACACCACATGTAGATGATACACCACAGGTGTAGATGATACACCACATGTAGATGATACACCACAGGTGTAGAGAATACACCACAGGTGTAGAGAATACACCACATGTGTAGATGATACACCACATGTAGATGATACACCACAGGTGTAGAGAATACACCACAGGTGTAGAGAATACACCACATGTGTAGATGATACACCACATGTAGATGATACACCACAGGTGTAGAGAATACACCACATGTGTAGATGATACACCACATGTAGATGATACACCACATGTAGATGATACACCACAGGTGTAGAGAATACACCACAGGTGTAGAGAATACACCACACATGTAGATGATACACCACATGTAGATGATACACCACAGGTGTAGAGAATACACCACATGTGTAGATGATACACCACATGTAGATGATACACCACATGTAGATGATACACCACAGGTGTAGAGAATACACCACACATGTAGATGATACACCACATGTAGATGATACACCACAGGTGTAGAGAATACACCACAGGTGTAGAGAATACACCACATGTGTAGATGATACACCACATGTAGATGATATAACATGCGTGTAGATGATAAATAATATGTGTATCGAGGCCATATGCAAGTTGTGAATATGAAAAACTATGAAACCTCTTATAAATTCTATTTCTCATATGAAATACATATGCTGAATTTTTTTTTTTTTACATGTTTTACATTCATATGAAATATAGAATTTACATCTAGATACTTTCCTGTTTACAGCCTGACAGCCATAACATAAATATGACACTGACTTTCTTCTTGTTTTCAATGTAATGTTTTTATGTGAAAATAAGGTGCATAAAGAAAAAAGCATTGCAATTTAACAGCAAAAGTAAAGTACTCAACATGGCATTCAATGCTTATAAATGACAACAAAGACAAATATATTGAGATTTTATGATTACCCAATTTTTTCAAAATAATTTCAAACTCAAAAGCACAAAGTTAACAGTAAAGGTATAACAAACATTTCTATATTGGTCAAGTAAATGTAAACTGGCTGCATATGACAATGATGACAATATACACAATTTAATATTGCAAGTAACTTGTCCACACAACAATTAACACTTATTACTATGATCTGGACAGTCGCAGATTATGGTTACATTGTTCGTGATGAAAGAAAACCATGTAACCATAATCTGCGACTGTCCAGATAAGTCCCTTGGAAAGTCTCCACAGCTGCTAAATAAGTACTGCAAAGAAAATGGGCATGAGCCTGTGGCATGCACAAGTAAGCCAGTGCATGGAATATCAGTAAGATGAAAACAATCAATAACAACAAATCAGATGCCTCTTACCCGCCTTACAAAGCCAAAAATCAAATCATAGATGTTGACCCCAGACCTGAGCATGAAATAGGAACAGTTTTTGATCGAATTCATTATTTTTTGTCTGATCTCTCCATAGAATCATGTAGAGGACATTACTTCAGTACTCCTATTGTAATAATGCTATAAGAAAAGGGCATTTTACATAAACTAGTTACCTTGATTTTTGAAAATATGGAAAGTGATGGGGACGGGACATGATTGATTTTGACTGTTATTAAATTCACCACACTGCTGAACAGTCTAATTCAGAATTCATGAAGTCACACAGATAGTTCTGAAAAACAGGCTCACAGACCAAGACAGAAAATGGGTTTGAATGTTGGTTTAGTCTCCAAGTATAAACACCGGAATTTCTTGGCCATCCATGTGAGTATTGAAATTAACAGTGTTAATAATAACTGCTGTACATAAATGGTTTATATATAATATGACACTTTGCACATATCTTCTTTTTTTTAATTCTTTCTCTTTTCAGAGATCATTCTGTGCTAATTATAACAACCAATACTTTAAGAAATACTCCTCCAGGATTTGGGGCGACTTTGCCATATACCATGCGAAGATCCAACAAGACCAAAGCCAGGACAAGTGGGTCAAGATGGAGAAGAGGGAGGAGTAGAGCGAGATATATTCATATGTCTGAAAATTAATGAATTTAAAAAGAAACATTATTTTCTTTCTTCTTACGAGGCGTAATACTCCTGATACCTAATTGTGGTTACAGTATCCCTTTCAACAGGAGCTCTAACTCTTCTACCGAGTATGTGTCCATAAATTTATCCGGACTAGTGATTGATGAAAAATGGAAAAGAACGAATGAGGTTGATGGAACTTGAGCTGCCTAAAGGTGAATTTATAGCAATGATGAAACAATCACATAGAGAGTTCATCGAACACTTCAGGAAAGGTGGAGCAATATCAGAGTCTGAACAAGTGGGTCAAGATGGAGGAGAGGGAGGAGCAGAGGATAGTGAGATATATTCATGTCTGAAATTTAATAAATATAAAAATAATCTTTTCTCCATTGTGTATTTTTCCTTTTGGTTGAATGAAAAATTTAGATTTGAGACAAAGGATATTTGTTTTATTTCTTTACAGTTTATATACATTGTATATGTTTTTTGATTAACAACAGTTTAGCAAATAATAATAAAACATTATGGAAACAGCAGAGAGAGAGAGCCAGGAGACTATCATCCCCAACCAGGTGGCAATATTTCAGACTGGTGACGTGTCTGTGGGCGGTGTTGACAAATGCCAAATGAACCCGAGAAAGTCTGTTGCGAGAAGCAAAACTGCATCTCAGTGTTGCCTGTAATTGTATAACATCACTCTTTTGTCTATTTAAGCAGTCTATTCAATAAATCAAGGGCAGTAACTCTTTCTATTTCTAGTCTGATGTCTGATGCCTATTGTCTATTTTTGTAACTCGTCTGAGCTTTTAGTGATACTGAAATCTTGTAAACAATGTGTCAAGATAAGATGAGAAAAGGAGGAGGAAGATTGCCATGGAAACGAAAATATAGCATTGATCAATATATCAAGGTACATAACTCTGGTGTTACTAATCCGTTTTGTATGTACCTGGTTTTCAAGCTTTTCCAAGCTGTCATTGATATAAAGACCGAGACAAAATGAAAGCACTAGTGGTAACAACAATGTTAACAGACTTACAACCAAGGACAACACGCCATTCATAAGCTTAACTGGCCTTTGACCTGTATAGCTAAACACTAGGAGAATAAATTAAACCTTGTATTCAAAAGCTAAATAATGTTTCCAGATTTTCAAGTTCTGATACTGGACGAGGAGGTATTGACATTGGCAGGAATGTACAGACGAGACGTGTTAGTCTTTGATGACGAAGCAGGTGTCAGGAAGGCGAGAGACGTGTAAGTCTTTGATGACGTAGCAGGTGTCAGGAAGGCGAATAGGCATCAGGTATACCGCCAGTTTATACTGTGGCAGCACAGATGATTGGGCGCTGGGCAGAGAATGGTTATACCATCCTGCTGTGTTTGGAAAATTAGAGACAAATTCCCAGATGCTTCTGACCAGTATACTGGGTTTATTCCATCACATTAAGCTTGATTAAGTATTTCCACCCGGTTAGATTTACATAATTTTACCTTGGTCGAGTTACTGTGATCATGTAGCAAAACAATAAACACATGGAACTTACTGAAGCTGAATGCTTTTATGTTTTATTATTCAATATTTTCTTTTATACAAACTCAACAACATACATGGTATAAATGAAGCATAAAAGATGTCACGGACACTTTTTATATTATGCAGACAGTTTCACTATTAGTGCTCAATACTTATAGTTTATTAGATTTCTATTGAAGTACATGCAGGAGTTCTTCCTCATATTATTTATGCACCACTTTATGAGAGCAGTATTTATCCATGAAAGAACAAGTGCGTATATCCCAATACAAATCTAATAAGCTTTTTACTGCATATGCATTTTTGATATAAACATGAACATTTTTCATCAGAAACATTAATTTGAGGCAAATATTTATCGTAGCATCGCGCAATTTTTCACAATGAATCAAAATACTACTATTTCCTTTTTATCACGTGACAAACTTGCTGTGGGACGTGACTGAACATTGCATCAATCTCGAATGAGTACGCAAAAGAGTACTTCCAAGTACATCACATGACTTTATACAGTACTCGGATATGGCCCATTTCCATCGAAATTAAACAGAGTTTGTAAATGCGTATGTAATAAGTAATATTATTTCAATAAGAATTCCAATTTGCAATATGAATTCTATGTAATAGCTTGCCTGTGAAATATTTGAAGCTGTGGGATGTTTTAAAGTTAATGTTTAATTATTGTGACAAAACCTGCTATTAAAGACTGTCTGATTATTCTTTTATATATCATGAATGAGTAACTACCAGAGCTTCAACTTGGAACTGTATATGCCTTTTACATGACTTTCTATGCCCATCTTGGAATACTGGGGCACTAATGAGTAAGTCATCTCTATCTATCATTTGCTCACCCGACAATATGTTGCAACAAAACCTCTGAAAAATGTTTCATTACTGACAGCATATGTTCTAGCAGAAACTCTGGTAATTTTTCATACTATTCACTCTTTATTGCTTGAATCTGTAGAAACTTTGTATGTTGATTACGAGGATGCGAGTGAGTGAAAACACAAAACACGCCGACCATAGAGTGAAGGATTTCCATGTAATCAAGCTTACCAGTTAAACAATGTATTACATTTTAAATCAGTTTGCTGTATAACATTTTTAATGAGATGTGCTCGAAATAGTATGAACATCTTAAATATACAGGCCTTTTCTAGGATTCCCCATTCCCAATGCCAAATATACGTTTTTTCCCAACTGAAAAATAAAAAAATTAAAAAAAATAATTTCGCAACTTCTCCAACAAAACTTTCCCAATTACTGCAGGGGCCCTTTTCCCAAAATACCCAGAAAAAGGCCTGATATATATCGATATTGAATGTTTGAGTATTTAATTCTGAAGTAGTTTACATTCGTTCCCAATCATGATCTAATTTCAGAGACTTTGGCCAAAGACAACTGAGTCCGGACCTATCCTAAAAGAAACACTGACTCCAGCCCAGAGGTCACAAAGCTAGGTTGAAAACTAGTTGAAACCCCTCATTAAACATGTTGAATTTGTAAACGGCTTCATAACTTTGATTGATCATTTATTTGTTCAGGACACCTTTTTGAAAATAAAAAGAGAACTTACAAACCCTGCAAATAGGTACAAAAATCCAGATCTGCCAATCCATCCCCCCTTTTTTTTGTAAACGACAATAACTTTGAAAATAAATCTTGATGGATTTTAATGAAACTTCATTTATTGTCTGGTTTGTCTTGGAAAGTTTGAAATCAGTATAATTTGACCTGGACAGTGGTACATGGTTTCATCTAAACTATCAGCTTGTAAAATAATATATGGAGGTGCCTTTCAGACATCTATACTATACCGTAATTTTGAAACAATTGCTAATTACTTTTGAACACCACCAGTGTGAACATTGACATAATATTCCCAGGTTGACAGAAAACATGTACAATTTCAGGTACAGAGACAACCTGAAAGCTAACAAGAAAGAGCATGAACTGTTAGACAGGGAAAAAAGTAAGGAAGCAAGAGCGAAAAGAAAATCAACTATGACACCTGAAGGAAGGCAAAGAACACGGATTATGAATCGTGAGCACCAGAGAAAATTCCGTGAGAGACAGATGCCCAGGCCTGGTTCTGCTGAAAAATGTGTCTGTGAAGCTGAACATCAGCTGTGCTAACCAAGTGGAGTTGGCCTATTATAGCAATGATCTCGGTAGCAATGATACATGTTGTCTTTTGCGGGCTCAATGAAGGTTTAATTGATGCCAAGTTGAAAAAATTATACAAAACTGTTCTGCCACTTTGTCAGTCAGGCAAAGATTCTGACAAGATTCCAGTTATTCACCGACCATATGGAAAAACTGTTACGCCTGGGCCTTGTACTCTGGTATTAAAGATTGGGTGTTTATAAGATATCTTCATTTTCTGCCCATCAACATGTTTATGTTGTATTGGAGGGACATTTTTCATTTTTCGAAACCAAATAGACGTTGATGTGGTAAATGATATCGAAACACTGTAAGAAATGAAATAATGCTATATTATGAGTTGGCAACTTTTAATTCACTGATCATATATATGCATATTTTGCTATCAAAATAACAATATAATCTGTTTCAGTGGCTTGTTTTTTTTAATATGGATTCAGACGTACTTAAAGATTCACAGGTCTTATTTAAATGTTGTATGAACTGCATATATATATAGGCAACCCATCTTTATTAAAACATACTATGAAACAAGAACAGTATTACATATTTTACGGTAATACTGTTCTTCTTTCATAGTATGTTTTGTTTGGTTTGATCTCCTTAAGTGGAGGCTTCGCATGTCCTGGTCAGGTGAGACCCGGTCTGGAGCAGATTCTTTTTGAAAGACTAAGCCGCACACTGTTTAAACTAGTAGACCGCTTGCACATGAAAGATATTAGATTTATTCAGTTAGACATTTTACTCTCATATCTTAATTTGTATATTCAGGGTCGCGAATCACGTGACCAAATAGTAGCACAGACTTTTCCAACATGGCGTTGTAAACACGCAACATTTTTGAAAAATTGAGGTAAATGCTTAACCTACATCTTGTACAGTTAGATTTAGTAATGTTGATGTATCCCTTGCAGTATGGCATTGTTTTCCGATCATAATGATACATGAATGGCCTTCCAGTATAGCGTAGTTATTTCTGTAAACCCGAAAGAAAATCGGACATCGATGAAAGTAGTGCAAAAATGTTGTGATAGACTGGACGAACACAGTACTTTTTTGACAATTACGGGCTCAAATTAACGTTTTGAGTATTCAAACATGTATTTTTACAATTCTTGCTTCATAAAGAATCCAATAATGACTTGTTGCCAGGCCAACATTACTAAATATCAACATGTTGGCCGTTTTTTAAGTTAGGGTAGCCTGGATGCACGAAATAAATATAGTAGCCTGGAAGCACAAATGATAGTACTCCATCAGTTGAACGATAGAAACAGTGTGTTTCCACATATATATAAAGCTGGCTATCAGATTGAATGACACTGTGTGCCCAGAAGTAATATTTTGTGACAATGTGTAACTATTTTTCAGGTCGAAATCATGGAGACAGAAACAGAAAATAGAATGTATCGCCACTGTGGCAAACTGTTTAAAAGCAAGTCTGATTGAAGACCCATGAAAATAGGCATGATGGGAAGGCCCCGTATAGATGTTGTGGAAAACTGATCGACAGCAATGCCAAATGGAGGAGGCATAGGTACTGATTTAATTAAGGACGGATATAAAATTGTCAATTTCAAGTTAATGTCGTAAATGTTCCTTGAATGCATTGTTCATCGTCATAACATGGTTCGTACATGTGTGATAGTTCACATTGCATTTCTGAACTATAAATATATCAGAAACCTGGATATTTACTTAGATAAAATTGTCGCTTTCATTCGAAAAAATGTTACAGTTTTTTCAAAACTTCCTAATCTATGTCTGAATAATTCTTGCCAGACTAAACAGCAACATTTGAACTAGAGAAGCCCTATCATAGTAACGAGGCAAAACATAGCATTGTTTACCTAAATCAAGGGCCATAACTCCGCTGGTTTTCGAACTTGTGCGAGCTTTCATTGATATTAACAATCTGTTAAAGTTTAGGTAAAGATCAGATGAAAAATGAATACCCTTGGCCAGTAGAGCTAAAAATCATCAGCTCCAGAAAGTAGGTCAAGGTCAAAGATGAAATCCATGCATCCAAAAAAAAAGCACTACCCAAGACACAAATATGTCAAAACAGAATATGTTTTCTTCCAAAGATTAAGCTATAAATTAGGTTGAAAACGTCTAGTGCATAATTATAGTTCATGAGAGAGTGATGTAAATTAACAATTAAAGTTATCTGCCCTTTGTTTGGATGGTGAAGGTCACATCCACATTTGCTTTGTCACGTTGCAATGTACCACTCAAGATACAATTATAAGCAAAGTTTGAAAGGTCTTAGTGCATACAAATTGTGAAAAAGTGACCTACATGCAAAAGTTGAAGGTAAGAATTATTAAGTTATCTGCCCTTTGCTTGGAGGGTCAAGGTCACTTCCACATTTGCTTTGTCACGTTGCGATGTACCACTCAAGATACAACTATAAGCAAATTTTTAAAGGTCTAGTGCATACAGTTTGTGAAAAAGTGACCTAAATGCAAAAGTTGAAGGTAAAAAATATTAAGTTATCTGCCCTTTGCTTGGAGGGTCAAGGTCACTTCCACATTTGCTTTGTCACGTTACGATGTACCACCCAAGATACAACTATAAGCAAAGTTTGAAAGGTCTAGTGCATACACTTTGTAAAAAAGTGACCTAAACGCAAAAGTTGAACCCAAAAATTATTAAGTTATCTGCCCTTTGTTTGGAGGGTCAAGGTCACTTCCACATTTGCTTTGTCACGTTGCAATGTACCACCCAAGATACAACTATAAGCAAAGTTTGAAAGGTCTAGTGCATACAGTTTGTGAAAAAGTGACCTAAACGCAAAACTTGAATGTTGACGCCGCCGCCGCCGCCGGAAAAGCAACGCCTATGTCTCTTTTTTTCTTCGAAAAGGCGAGACAAAAAAGAAAAAAGAATTATATATTTATATAGTTTTAAACCATTGGAATTTATTGATTATATAGTTGTTTGTCATGGATTAATTAAATATATTGTTTTAAAACAATATGAACAGAAATGTTTAACCAGGAACGTAACAATAGCTTTGTGTTCAATTCTGTACACTGGAATTATGGATTACTTAAAGCGAGTACATCAGGATTGATCATTCTTTTAGAATTGTTCAAAATACATTTCCTGTATACATGTTCAATAAAAACAAAAATGTAAATATTACAAGTAAACTTCTTCAGCAGGGTTTTCGTTATCACAAACTACGTAGATTTTTCTCTAAATTCTACCGCCGCAACGAGGGCCTGCAGGAAAAGTACAACATCAACCTTAAAACACTTCTGCGACTAGGCATATCACAACCCTCATTTTATGGAGATGTGGTCTATAAACTTCGAAAGTTAAAGGGGTCTGACGGGTTTCCTGACCGCTTTACAAATTTAATCAGGAAGTTCGTCAGAAAAGAATTTAACCCTTTGTTTTACAGCGCACTGCATGTTTAGTGATTGACCCCTCTACAGTCAGTCATTACGCTTCACTTTTCACTTGTGCGATGACTGGACTACCTCTTGGGACTCTATGATTGTACCTACTGAAACCCCAACTAAGGGAGGTGGGTGCATGAGCTTTCGTCCCTCGAGTTTTCTGGTCGTACCCTAAGATTGGTTTTCTCTTTAGCTGCAACTACTATGGTTGTTCAGTACGATTCTGGATACATCCTGAGATGTTTTTTGTTTTTTTATGTGTTTCTTTAGTTAGTTTCTCTGGATGTGGACTTTATTGTTAGAGAATTCCTTTTGATGGGATGTAGTTTTGTTTACACTGTATTGTCTATTTGGGCGTTGAAGACAGGATAATAGCGAGGATTGTGCGCATACAAAATCGATTCAAGCTAACCAGTAGGCCTTATTGCCTACTGACCGTTCCAAGTCGGTAAACCTGTCTTCACCACACTTCCTGTTGTCAAGATAAGAATGATGAGAAAAGAAGGAGGAAGATTGCCATGAAAACGAAAATATAGCATTTATCAATATATCAAGGGCCATAACTCTGGTGTTACTAATCCGTTTTGTATGTACCTGGTTTTCAAGCTTTTCCAAGCTGTCATTGATATAAAGACCGAGACAAAATGAAAGCACTAGTGGTAACAACAATGTTAACAGACTTACAACCAAGGACAACACACCATTCATAAGCTTAACTGGCCTTTGACCTGTATAGCTTAACACTAGGAATAAATAAATTAAACCTAACTTTGCATATTTCTTTCGGTTGTATTCAAAAGCTAAATAATGTTTCCGGATTTTCAAGTTCTGATACTGGATGAGGTGGTATTGACATTGTCAGGAATGTACAGACGAGACGTGTTAGTCTTTGATGACAAAGCAGACGTCAGGAAGGCGAATAGGCATCAGGCCTACCGCCAGTTTATACTGTGGCAGCACAGATGATTGGGCGCTGGGCAGAGAATGGTTATACCATCCTGCTGCGTTTGGAAAATTAGGGACCAATTCCCAGATGCTTTTGGCCAGTATACTGGGTTTATTCCGTCACGTTTAGCTTGATTTAGTATTTCCACCCGGTTAGATTTACATAATTTTACCTTGTTCGAGTTACTGTGATCATGTAGCAAAACAATAAACACATGGAACTTACCGAGGCTGAATGCTTTTATGTTTTATTATTCAATATTTTCAAACTCAACAACATACATGGTTTAAATGAAGCATAAAAGATGTCACTGACACTTTTTATATTATGCAGACATTTTCACTATTGGTGCTCAATACTTATAGCTTATTAGATTTCTATTGAAGTACATGCAGGAGTTCTTCCTCATATTAATTTCTGCACCACTTTAGGAGAGCAGTTTTTATCCATGAAAGAACAAGAGCATATATCCCAATACAAATCTAATAAGCTTTTTACTGCATACACATTATTTTTCATCAGAAACATTAATTTGAGGCAAATATTTTTCGTAGCATCGCACAATTTTTCACGATGAAACAAAATACTACTATTTCCTTTTTATCACGTGACAAACTTGCTGTGGGACGTGACTGAACATTGCATCAATCTCGAATGAGTACACAAAGAGTAGTTCCAAGTACATCACATGACTTTATACAGTACATCGGATATGGGCCATTTCTACTGAAATTAAACAGAGTTTGTAAATGCGTATGTAGTAAGAAATATTATTTTAATAAGAATTCCAATTTGCAATATGAATTATATGTAATAGCTTGCCTGTGAAATATCTGAAGCTGTGGGATGTTTTAAAGTTAATGTTTAATTATTGTGACAAAACCTGCTATTAAAGACTGATTATTCTTTTATATATCCTGAATGAGTTACTACCAGAGCTTCAACTTGGAACTGTATATGCCTTTTACATGACTTTGTAAGGTTTAAGATTGAAATAATCCTGAGAGTGAATTTATAGTAATGTTTTACAACATTTGTCATAAATATTTTACAAAGGTGATGGACTTAATGATTCTCCTGGCCACTCCGCACAATACTGCTCGTATACTTTCATGGAGGATGAAACCAAAACAATACTAACTATACATACGCTAGACAAGCGACTAACTGACAGGAAATCGGCAAACCTGGAGAAATTAGGTTTCAAGAATGCAGTCACAGAGTTGAAGGGAAAGGCTGTATCCATTACAGAAATCGTGACGGATGCCCATCTTGGAATACTGGGGCACTAATGAGTAAGTCATCTCTATCTACAATTTGCTCACCTGACAATAAGTTTAAACAAAACCTCTGAAAAATGTTTCATTACTGACAGCATATGTTCTAGCAGAAACTCTGGTAATTTTTCATACTATTCACTCTTTATTGCTTGAATCTGTAGGAACTTTGTATGTTGATTACGAGGATGCGAGTGAGAGAAAACACAAAACACGCCGACCATACAGTGAAGGATTTCCATATAATCGAGCTTACCAGTTAAATAATGTATTACATTTTAAATCAGTCTGCTGTATAACATTTTTAATGAGATGTGCTCGAAATATTATGAACATCTTAAATATACAGGCCTTTTCTAGGATTCCCCATTCCCAATGCCAAATATTTTTCGAAACCAAATAGACGTTGATGTGGTAAATGATATCGAAACACTGTAAGAAATGAAGTAATGCTATATGACGAGTTGGCAACTTTTAATTCGCTGATCATATATATGCATATTTTGCTAACAAAATAACAATATAATCTGTTTCAGTGGCATGTTTTTTTTTTATATAGATTCAGATGTACTTAAAGATTCACAGGTCTTATTTAAATGTTGTATGAACTGCATAGATATAGGCAACCCATCTTTATTAAAACATACTATGAAACAAGAACAGTATTACATATTGTACAGTAATACTGTTCTTCTTTCATAGTATGTTTTGTTTGGTTTGGTCTCCTTAAGTGGAGGCTTCGCGTGTCGCGGTCAGATGAGACCCGGTCTGGAGCAGATTCTTTTTGACAGACTAAGCCCCACAAACTAGTAGACCGCTTGCACATGAAAGATATTAGATTTATTCAGAAGACATTTTACTCTAGTTTCTTAATTTGTATATTCAGGGTCGCGAATCACGTGACCAAATGGTAGCACAGACTTTTCCAACATGGCGTCGTAAACACGCAACATTTTTGAAAAATTTAGGTAAATGCTTAAACTACATCTTGTACAGTTAGATTTCGTAATGTTGATGTATCCCTTGCAGTTTGGCATTGTTTTCCGATCATAATGATACATGAATGGTCTTCCAGTATAGTGTAGTTATTTCTGTAACCCCAAAAGAAAATCGGACATTGATGAAAGTTGCACAAAAATGTTGCGATAGACTGGACGAACACAGTCCTTTTTTGACAATTACGGGCTCAAATTAACGTTTTGAGTATTCAAACATGTATTTTTACAATTCTTGCTTCATAAAGAATCCAATAATGAAATAAATATGGTAGCCTGGAAGCACAAATGATAGTACTCCGTCAGTTGAACGATAGAAACAGTGTGTTTCCACATATATAAAGCTGGCTATCAGATTGAATGACACCGTGTGCCCAGAAGTAATATTTTGTGACGACGTGTAACTATTTTTCAGGTGGAAATCATGGAGACAGAAACAGAAACAGAAAATAGAATGTGTCGCTACTGTGGCAAACTGTTTAAAAGCAAGTCGGGATTGAAGACCCATGAAAATAGGCATGATGGGAAGGCCCCGTATAGATGTTGTGGAAAACTGATCGACAGCAACGCCAAATGGAGGAGGCATAGGTACTGATTTAATTAAGGTCGGATATAAAATTGTCAATTTCAAGTTAATGTCGTAAATTTTCCTTGAATGCATTGTACATCGTCATAACATGGTTCGTACATGTGTGATATTTCACATTGCACATTTCTGAACTATAAATATATCAGAAGCCTGGACATTTACTTAGATAAAATTGTCGTTTTCATTCGAAGAAATGTTACAGTTATTTCATGACTTCCTAATCTATGTCTGAATAATTCTTGCCAGACTAAACAGCAACATTTGAACTAGAGAAGTATATTCATGCAAGTAAATAGTAAAAGTAAAATTATGCACGAGGAACTATATTTATATTTACAGGTGTTCTGTCCACAGTGAAGCGAAAACGAAGAAATGTGACAAATGTGGCATGACGTTTGCATTTAAGTCTGATCTGACAAATCACATCAAAACAGTACATGTGAAAGTGATTTAATAGATAGTAGTTTAATAAATATATAAAGACTATTACCCGAGTTAAGTATTTCACGAGTTAAGTATTTCACGTCCCTATAGTACAGCACATTACATTGCTGAAAAAAGTTTGAAAAATAAAGCTGACAATCTATAAAGATTGAAACCTTTCCAACATCTTGTGTTTTTCATGGCAAGATACATGTTTTTAGAAAATATAGACTTATGTCTTTTTAAAGGTACTTTCACTGGAAATGATTTTGTCATAGCATACAGGGGCTATTAATCTTATACTACTCTTTTAAGTATTTAAAATAAATTCTAAGTCCAAGTATTAAAAGATTTTCCAACAACAAAAAACCCTACCTACCCTATTTCTTTTCAATGCATTAGCAGAAACAAACCGTTTTGTTTTTTTTGGCCTGAACAATATAATCCAATATAGCAACCAACTAATTAACAGTTCCATCTGGGCTGGGCTAAAGTAAGTGTCTATATATATATAAACAGCCAATTTACATACTTTTTTTTTTTTAATTCTTTCTCTTTTCAGAGATCATTCTGTGCTAAAAATCAATACTTTAAGATAAATAAATATAAAAACAATATTTTCTTCATTGTGTATTTTTCCATTTGGTTGAATGAAGAATTTAGATTTGAATATTTAGGTACCTGAGACAAAGGATATCTGTTTTATTTAAATACAATTTATATGTTTTTGATTCACAACAAGTTGCAAATAATAATAATGATATATCCTGCATTTGTTGACGTTGCGCATCTTATGGCTTTCATATAAAAGAATAAAGCTTGATATGATATCTTACATATGATTTTCATATGAAATGAGCTACATATGATTCTCATAGCTACATATGATTCTCATATGAATATCATATCAAAATGATGTGAAAAAATGTATGAAGCTCCTTTCATTATCATTTTTTATGATTCTCACAGGAAACCTTTCATATTAAAATAGGTCTAGATATGAGTAGACTTGCTTATATTAATTCCATAGTTTTGCCTATTGAGAAACCAACTGATCCTATGTTGAATAAAAGAAATCCACGGATTCACATGTCGCGCCTAATGGGGACAGGACTTAGAAATAAGAGGTACATTTTGTTTAAAGGAAAGTTTGTAAACATTTTAATTAATAACAACAGAGTTTATATTTTGCTACTATATGCCATTTAAGTGCATTTGTTTAAAAACAAAATGACATATGAAAAATAAAATAAAATAAAAAAATCACCCCAAAAGAGTAGGTCAAGGTCATAGATAAAATCCATCTGTCCAAAAAGATGCACTACCCAAGACACAATTACGTCCGTGTAAAACTAAGTTTTAAACAAGTTATCTGTCCTTTTCTTGGAGGGTGAAGGTGACCTCCACATTTGCTTTGTCTTGTTGCATTGTACTACCCAAGATACAACTATAAGCAAAGTTTGAAAGGTCTAGTGCATACAGTTTCTGAGAAAGTGACCTGAACGCAAAAGTGGAATGTAAAAATTATTAAGTTATCTGCCTTTGCTTGAAGGGTGTAGTTCACATCCACATTTGCTTTGTCAAGTTGCCATGTACCACCCAAGATACAACTAAGCAATGTTTGAAAGTGCATACAGTTTGGAAGGAAGTGACCGAAATACAAAACTTGAATGCTGACGCCGCTGTAACCTCCGCCGGAAAAGCAACACCAATGTCTCTTTATTTTCCTTTGGAAAAGGCAAGGTAAAAAGTGTTAACAACGGGGGTACTACCTTGAATTAGTTAGCACAACAAGACAAGATTTATTACATAATTATACAGAATACAAAATATTTTTTCTTTTCAGGATTTAGGTAGACATCATAGGGTCGACAATCTGTCGGGTCATCGCACAATCAAAGAGGAAAGCATAGTGGCCAACAGTAAATGGGTTACTAAACATGCAGTGTGGTGCATTAAGTATTTTTTTAACTAGAAGGGTGTTCCACGGAACACTTGTGTCGCCTGCAACGTGCTTGGTTAGGTTGCAGGTTCAAAATGACAGTCAGAGTTATTGGACATGTATATCAACATTCCTTGAGGTAAGATGAAGATGCGTGTGAAGTTTCATGAACATAGGTCAAATACTTTTCAAGTTCTGGCCAAGGTTAGGTTGCAGGTTAATGTGTAACGGACGGACAGACAGAGTACAAAGTGATCCCTAAGTGTCTGCCATGCTATGCAGACTACACAAAAAGTAACTGGCCAATCACTATTTTAAAGATGTTCCTTAGCAGGTTTAAACATTATTCTAAGAGGAGATGCCTGCACAGCAGGATAAATTTTGAGTCCATAGCACAAGTTATGAAAGAAGTTTGCAGAGGAAGATGGTCTGTGGTCGCAGAAAGGTAAATACCTGGAATTAAAAAAAAAATACAACTGCTATGTTAAGTAGTACCAATGTGTTACGACCTAAAATTGACAGAAAATAAAGAAGTAACCAATTCAAAATGTTTGCGCAAAGGTGATGGAATACAAGGACTTCGAGCGCGGATAGAACTGAAATAGCCTAATGCATTTTCCTTACTGTAACAAACTTATTGCAGCTCTTTGTTTACCTTGAACATGTCCTCGTCAATTGTGTCACTAATATCGATAAAGTGTGTGGATATAAAGTGACATAAAAGTGTTATTACAACTATATTATTATGCTAACTGCGAAGAAATCATAATTTTAGCCAGAATTTTTCAAGGGTGAGATCACAAAATATGAGTGGAAAGTCCAAATTAATGGGAAATTTTAACACTAATCTGACAATGAGTAAAATATTGTCAAATAATCCTTCGTTTCCTTCCAAAAATGCTTAATAAAAGGGCATGGGAAAGTAACAAATAAAACTGAATTTGAGGAAATAACCAAGAATCTTTATGTACCTGAAGTACAACTGGTAGCATTTCACACATCTGCAAAAATAATCATGATCTGGATAAAAGCTATAGAAACTATTTACTATGGTAATGTGGGTAATCTCAAGATACTGACATGGCATTGGCATGAACACTGGTCTGATCTGGTGTAGACACAGGTCATGTGCTCCACAGACACTTTTTCTTGCGCAATTCAGTCCCATTCAGCTTATAAAGCAAGTAATATGTGCTTGGTAAAAATACTGCAATCTGATTGGCTGACTTCACAAATTTGCGACTAGTAAATAGTTATTACCTGTCGTAAATCGTGCGACGTCATCTTAACACCATGACATTGTGGTTTTAAGCTATTAGTAAAATCTCTAAAAAAAAAAAAAAAAAGCCATTCACCAAGCATGTCTCTACTGAAAACATAATCTACTGAAAACATAATTTTCAGAGAATTCGACATAAGGATATCGTTTACGAGTTCGTACCAGCTGAGGATGGGCTGTGGTGTGATTAGGACGATGATTTGTGTATGTCTGCACTAGGAATCATGAATGCCATTCCATGCAATGACGTCCAAATGAACCATGATGAACAAACTCAAAGCTCTGTCACTGCCACTGATGGGCTTAAAGAAAACCACTGATGTCATTATCCAAAAAAAATAATATGTCAGGTCAGACCTAAACAACGATACCTTTCTACATTTAAGAAAACAGAAAACGGCGGTCAAACCAAACATCAGACAGTGCCATCTAAAGACGACTCGCCGTAACGACCTCCATTACATCAGAATAGTCCACTGATGATAAGTAAAGTAGTCCAAAGTATGAGTTTAGGCACGAGTGGCTCGAAAACAATCCTCAATTACAAAGGCATTGTATACATGTGTATTATTTGCTAAAATCCATGGCCTGTAGTCAGAAAGCTTCTTATTTTTCAACTTGTCAAATTCACTTAAAAACTGATAATTTTATAATTAAGTTATGTTTTCTTTTTTAAAAAACTCAAGTAGGTATCCGTGCACAACTGGAATTCCTGCATCTATATATGTAGATGACAGGAAGCATTCTTTAGCTTGGAAGGTAACAATAGGTACTTTCACACAGGAATCAGCCGTTTCTTTTTAAATATTTAAAATATTTATGATCTAGACTCAATTGTTTCTTCTGTTGGCATTTCTTGTGCTGGTTCCAAAAAGCGTAGCCCAAATTGGACATCTGACGATACATGTTATTTAGCTGAGAAGGAGGGGTCGGGGCCGGAGATAACGGGGGCGGAATTCAGTCAATATTTTCTCCAAGAAACTATTTGGAGTGGGGTTGCATCTTCTTGTCGATTCTCAAGACCGATTTGGTTTTTAAAGATGGCGGCCACCACTAAAAACAAAATACTCACCATTTTTTAGGTGATGATGGATTATTTTTTTTGCTAGTAAAAGCAACGGATTTTTTTTATTCTTACAATTTGGTTTTAGTCTTCATGTACATATTATCTATAGTCGTGCCCTTATGAATGTAAACAAAATGTACCAGTCATTGACGGCATACATCAAAATGTAGAAAATTAACATTATATTTTTTATATAGAACAAACATAAAAACTTGTTTAAGGTTATTCATTCCACTACAGACGCAGATGAACCATGCCCCTTTTACTATCTACTTACATATAAGGTTTCTTTAACAATATAATTCGATATACATATGACCAACCAGTTAACAGCTCCATCCGAGCCGGGCTAAAGTAAGCGTCTATATATATAAACAACCAATTTACATACTTTTTTTTTTTTAATTCTTTCTTTTTTCAGAGATCATTCTGTGCTAAAAGGAGTACTTCAAAACATACTTCTCCACATTTTGGGGTGACTTCGCCATCTACCACTCAAAGTTGGAGCAAGTCTTCTTTTCAGAGATCATTCTACGCTAAAAAGAGTATTTTCAAACATACTCCTCCAGATTTTGGGGCGACTTCGCCATTTACCACTCAAAGTTGGAGCAAGACCCAAGTCTTCTTTTCAGAGATCATTCTGTGCTAAAAAGAGTACTTTAAGGCGTAAGTGGGCCAAGATGGAGGAGAGAGAGGAGTGGAGGATAATAATAGTAATTAGTTTTTTAGTCTTCTTAAAGTTAGTTTAATATAATTAATTATTGTGTTGCCTTTTCATAAAGCGATATATAAGGATCACTTTGTTCATTGTCATGCATCCATTCATCCGACTTGACACTGGCTAAAACTTTTTTATTTCTCAATTTATCTAATTTGATAACAGTAGTGGAGTAACTATCAGAGCAAATGCACACAAGCGTAAATCAGCTCATGACAATGAACTGAAGACGATTGAGGACTTAAGAACTATCCGTCCATTTCAAGCAAGAACAGGAAGAACATTTCAAGTTTGAGGAAAATCACTGCTCCAATGCAAGTTGACCAACAGTATTACGAGTCATGGATTCAGCAGCATACATTTTTAAAGGTTCAGTTTAACATCTCTCCTAGAATCCATAAAACCTTCTGGAGTGATACGGACACCAAAAATGCAAGGCATGTATGATATAATAACTAACCTCAACCATGTGTCCTATGCACCAATTTCAGATCTTTTGCCAAAAAAAATTATGACAATAACGAAATCATAGATGAAATGAACATTGAGGACCCAGTTCCCGTAAAATCGGAAAATATGGCACAATTCTACAGAAAAATTCATGAACACCAGACAAGTGCATAATACAGACAGAATGGCATGTCAGTAGGTGAAAAAGGATGGGAGACACACCCTCCCAGAGGGTTTTTCCTCCTCCCTACTTTTGGCGTTTTTTTCAAATTTGGCGCTTTTTTCAAATTTGGCGCTTTTTTTCAAATTTTGCGCTTTTTTTTAAATTTGGCGCATTTTTTCAAATTTGGCGCCTTTTTTTAAATTTGGCGCCTTTTTTCAAATTTGGCGCTTTTTTTCTTCAAATTTGATGCTTTTTTTCAAATTTAGTGCCTTTGCTAAATCATAATTTCCGCCGCTATGTTCGTCGCCATTTTTTTTATCACGCGATTATACGTGCATACATATATATGTGGAAAAACTGATTCTAAAAATGCCGAAGCTTTTTAGGGTTCGCAAAAGCGTTTCAGAGCGCTAAGTAATAACAGGCGCTGTATATAGGTTGAGACCAGAAACACTCTATTTACTGTATGTGGACATTTTGCTCCAATATCATAGAAACATAAAACCAAATCGCATAAATCACACAGATATTAATCATATGGTGATATAAATAAATTTATATGAAGAAGACATTAATCACATAATGATTTATATAAATGAATCAGCACGTTTACACTTTAAGCATTTGAAAGGAATAATTAACTTTTTTTTTTTGAAAGGAATAATTAACTTGTGAAAAAGCGGTCAACTAGTTTATATACGTATTTGATACAATATAAGTTATTGATATGATGACCTAGATAAAATACGCTGTCAGCAACATTTCTTTTAACTTAAAAAACCTCTGAGAAAGCACAAGCTATTATCTAATTGCATGTTCAACTTTCTTAATATAGCCTTTGAGAGCATGTGTTATGGGTGTTTATACATTTTTATTGAATCGTTTCCATTTACATATGTATTGTATTGTGTCATCGACACTCTATTGAATTGTTTCATCGGCATTTTATTGAATTGGTCCCACTCAAATAAACTGTCATAAAAGCATTGCAACTATTGTCATTGTTTTTAATATGTCTTTGTTTTTAATATGTGTCCGTGACATAGCTAGCTAGTCACGATTAAACTGCTGATATATTGCATTTGCACACATATCACGAGTACTATATATCGTCGGTGGGCGATCAAAACCTCTTAACTCGAATTTTGGGTTAAATGACTTTTTAACTTCGGACAGGCTTAAATATTATTTCCCGCCATGTGTCAAAATATCGTAGCTCTAGTCCAATAAATGACAAAGTTATGGTCATGTGATAAAAAGTCGTAAATCTAATTGGTGCCTGAAAATGAATACCAAAATATCGTATCTCGCATGCAGTGCCACCGTACGTAATTTCTTGGGACCAGATCGTTTATTTTGTTTAACAAAGGTAAGAATAATGATGATTTAGATCAATTTATAATTATAAGACATTTTCTTTGTATTTACGAACGTATTGAAACAGTTTTAGGTAACATTTGTTTGTTTAGTATGTTGTTTATATTTGCAAAGGATGGCTTTTTCTTGTTTAGTCTATAAAAGTCACTGTAATTAAACACACATAAAGCAATTTTTATTTTTAGAATGTATTGTGTTTAAATATTTCATTTATGTGTTAAAATAACTATTCTTTTGATCAAAAAGCGAGTTACGATAATTTAACACTAACTGTTAATATAAAAAATATCGTAATAATCTTGAGATACGACATTTTGAATTAACGTATTTAATGGTTAGTTTATCAATTTATAACATGTATACAGTAAATATTATTTTCAATAATTGTTTAAAAAGTAGTTATACTCTAAATGATAATAATAATCTGAATAAGAATGATAATTATAATAATAATTATAAATAATAATAATAATAATTATAATAATAACATGTTTACAGTACACCAATTTCATTTTATTTTCAGGCATGTCATATACGGGTGATTCTGACACTGAATCCACGTCAGAAACAGAGATAATAACCTATAAGTGTCATATTTGTAACTACAAGCCAGACTTTGACACACTTATTAGCATCCTCCAGCAAATTGTTTTAAATGGTGAATTTCTTGTGTTGTTGCCTAACGGACACTATTTTGTACGCTGTCAGTTTGAAAATTGTGCGCGCTATTTTCACCTCGCATGTATTCATCCTACTTTTCCAGACGAGGGTTTGAATCAGGCTCATTTTTCTGATCTACGTGATCACGGAATTCATTGTCCTTTGTGTGAACCTGGTCGGGAGTCAAACAACTATTGAAAATGGCAATGTCGCGAGGTCAATTATTAGTTTCTCTTGCTCTTGAAAAAAGAAAGACGACGCTCGATAAGAATAATAATGATTCGACACATTCCGAAGAGTGTGATGAAACCCTAGAGGCAGAGGAACTGATCGAAAAAGAGATGGAGAAATTTTATGACCTGGATGATAGTATGGGCGATCCAGACTATGTTGCAGACGGAGAATGTGAAACATCTGAAAGTGATAACGAAGAAAGAGATACAGAAGAATTGATAGTTGATAATGAAGTGATTGTGCAAGATCTAGACCAGACAGGTCATGAAGACGGTGCAAATGGAGCTGGCGATAAATGCTGGGCCAGAAATAAAAACAAGCGGCTTCGAATGGGAGGAAAATCGTATAAGGGGATGGCCAAAGACAATGGAAAATGGGGCTTTACTGTGGAAAGGGGCGAACGTATTCTTTCTGAAAGAAAATGTTCCAAACGTTGTGCGCAATACAAAGTTAAGCAATGCTCCAAAATAACTGAAGACGATAGAAAGTCGATATTTGCATCGTTTTGGGACAATATGACATGGGAAGAGCGAAAGGTGTATGTAAATGCACATGTTGCAACCAATGAAAAGACGGAAAAAACGGTAGGCGATATAAGCAGGAGAAATAAAAGTTTTACGTATTATCTAAGAAAAGACAATGAACGTGTTTGCGTGTGCAAAAGCCTCTTTCTCTCTACCCTTGGAATAGGAGAAAAGACTGTTTATGGTTGGGTTGAAGCTGCAAATCATGGCATTCCTGTCAAACAGAATGAGAAAGGTAAATGAAATTTTATTACGATGATTATATCACATTAAACTTAATATTTGTTTGCAGTTGATTTTTTTTTCGTTAATGTAAAAAAAACATGTCTAAGAATAAATAATTGGAATATAAGCGTCGTGTATAATATCACAGATTGAAATAAATAAATAAGTAAATAAGTAAATAAATAAGTATAAATACTAAATGTAAATATCACAGATTGCTATTAATTATTTATTAACTGTTTAAAGCGATTTAATTTTGTTTAAGTGTTTGTATAGAGACACATTTATGTACACATTATCAGTATTTTGCTTGCTAAAATTGAATTACACGTTTTAAGATGACAAGTTTATTATGTGTAAATGAATTTTCAATTATCCAAATAAATCACAGTTCGCTTAAAATGACAAATCTTGTTTAAAGGAGTTGAGTATGATAAAAATAACTTGCTAAATAAACGACTCCAACATTTATTTATTATATAAAATTATCTATATCTAAGCAAAAACATTGTTTTTCATTAAATCGAATAAGATAATTATAATGATTAATCTGAGTATTATTATACAATATACTGCACTGTAATTGTATTGTACGCATAAGTCATTTGAATTTCAGAAGCAGGACGTAACCGCAGGCGAGCTTTACAAGAACGACACGGAGAGCTAAGACAAGGTGTCAAAACGTTTTTGGAGTCCCTGCCAAAGCTGGAATCCCACTACTGCCGTTCGTCTAGCTCAAAGCTTTACCTTGAGCCAGTGTTTGAATCCATGACATCTTTATACAATGAGTACAAAACTGCATGCGGCTCAAATAAGATTGCCAGCAGGAAAGTTTTCACTGACGAGTTTTCTCTTTTGAATTTAAGTTTGTTTGCACCAAAAAAAGATCAGTGTGATCTTTGTTGTGGATATGAAGTAGGTAATGTTTCACCAGAAAAGTATAACCAACATCAAGAAAGAAAGATAGCAGCAAGAGCGGAAAAAGATCATGATAAAGCAGCTGCCATGGAAACGAACACGATTAAAGTAGTAACAATGGATGTACAGGCCGTTCTGCTCTCCCCTAAATTGCAGGCGAGTGCTCTTTATTATAAAACAAAGCTTGCTTGCCACAACTTTACTGTTTTTGATTTAGGCAGCAAAGATGTATCTTGCTATTTCTGGCATGAGGGGGAGGGAGATCTGAGTGCAAATTCATTTTCAACATGCATTGTTCACTACATTGAAACAGTTGTGGCGAATAACAATGGTATTGAGCACATTATACTGTATAGCGATGGCTGCGGTTATCAAAACCGGAATTCTATACTCGCAAACGCATTGTGTCATTTGTCATCGCGACTTAACATCACAATCACACAAAAGTACCTTGAAAAAGGTCACACGCAAATGGAGGTAGATGCTGTGCACAGTAGCATTGAGCGAAAGATTAAGAAAAGGAACATCTACGTCCCACAAAACTACGTAGAGGCGATGGGTCAATGCCGCCCAGACCATCCGTATGAGATACATTACGTCGATCATACGTTCTTTAACAAGTACTCTGATCTGAACCACTTCAACTCTATAAGGCCAGGAACCAAGACTGGGGATCCGGTTGTTGCAGACTTACGAGTTATCAATTACACCCCTGATGGACGAGTGCAGTACCGTCTGAACTACTCGGATGAGTTGATGGATCTACCCAGGCGAGCGCAAAACACTGAACCTAACACAGACAAGCCCGGACAGCTGCACGATGAGCCATTGAAGATCAAACAGTCAAAATACGATCACTTACAAGCACTCAAAGCTGTACTGCCATCTGACTACCATCCATTCTATGATAGCTTACACCATGCTTAAACATTGAAACTGTTCTAGTTTCTAACAGTGATGCTTAATATGTCTCCATTCATGGCATGTGATTGAACATCGTTTAGGTTACATGACTGTATTCACTGTTTGGTATTTAACTGTCATTAGATCTATGTTGCGCATTTCGTTTTTCAGTTCACTGTTTCGTGTACATTCGTATTATTTGTTTTTATAAATCCTAGGAGTAAGTCAACTCAGTAACTGTTGTTTTTAAGTAAATTGTTTACTTTTTAATGTACTTTTTTGCTTGAAAATACCCTTTAAACTGAGATTATTTTTGATTGTGAGATCGAATTTCAAACATCATCATAGTTTGAATATCTGATCACTATTACTAGTTAGTTGCATTTGATAAACTGTTCGTGTTACTCGTTTTCGTTTAAGAATGTTACTCATAGTTATATAAGAAATTGGTAATTTACCATTAACAAACATTCAGTCAGAATGTCGTAACTGGCATAAAATGATGCCAAAATGACGTATCTCTATGTAAGGTGCATAAAATTAATGCCAATTTGTCGTATCTCTGAAAACATAGCTTTTGTTAGGTGGCAGACAAAAAATGAGTTAGCCAATGTTTATATGTTTGCTTTTGTTCAATAAATTCAAACTGACATGTTTCTAGCATAAAAATTGAAATTTTGATATAGTTTTTTCTTTCTCCTGAAAACTTAAGAAAAATGAGTTACGCGGTTTTGATCGCCCACCGACGATATGTTCATTTCTATAACAAAATCGCTGACCACACAATTGTAGTGATTTTAGATTACCCACAATGATGTTAGATGACACGCAATGATAACCTACTAGTTTGACATACTAGTTTAGCATGCGGTGATCGAAGTTAATATATTTTTGAAAAATTAATAAAAGTCAAAAGTAACATTAGTAAAAAGTAACACACCCTACTCACGTCTCGAATCACGGCCGGAGTCTTACGATGACACATTGATAACCTGAATCCAATTCTTTTGTGTATGATTTTTTTTTTTTCAAGTGCAGATCTACATAAAATTTACTTTTTAATTTTACTTAAACGAATGAAAAAAGCCGTCCTTCACCTCACTATCTTCACCTCGCCTGAAAGTTTCAAAGACTTGAGAAGTATTATAAAAAGTCCTTGCTACCCATATTTAGAACCAATTTCTACGTTTCACACTATAACAAACTAGCGAACATATTATAAACTATGGTCGATCAGGTTATGGATAAGTTCATTGATTTTATGAAGTCTATGCATGAAGCATCGGAATTGCACATTTATCATGGAAAGTCTGCTACTGCCAAGACATTGGATATTTACTCTGAAAGACTAATAAGATTAGAACGAAAAAACAAGAAACTAAAAACAGAACTGTTTGAAACAAGAAGTGATAAGATAACACCCTACTCACGTCTCGAATCACGGCCGGAGTCTTACGATGACACATTGATAACCTGAATCCAATTCTTTTGTGTATGATTTTTTTTTTTTCAAGTGCAGATCTACATAAAATTTACTTTTTAATTTTACTTAAACGAATGAAAAAAGCCGTCCTTCACCTCACTATCTTCACCTCGCCTGAAAGTTTCAAAGACTTGAGAAGTATTATAAAAAGTCCTTGCTACCCATATTTAGAACCAATTTCTACGTTTCACACTATAACAAACTAGCGAACATATTATAAACTATGGTCGATCAGGTTATGGATAAGTTCATTGATTTTATGAAGTCTATGCATGAAGCATCGGAATTGCACATTTATCATGGAAAGTCTGCTACTGCCAAGACATTGGATATTTACTCTGAAAGACTAATAAGATTAGAACGAAAAAACAAGAAACTAAAAACAGAACTATTTGAAACAAGAAGTGATAAGATAACACCCTACTCACGTCTCGAATCACGGGCCGGAGTCTTACGATGACACATTGATAACCTGAATCCAATTCTTTTGTGTATGATTTTTTTTTTTTTCAAGTGCAGATCTACATAAAATTTACTTTTTAATTTTACTTAAACGAATGAAAAAAGCCGTCCTTCACCTCACTATCTTCACCTCGCCTGAAAGTTTCAAAGACTTGAGAAGTATTATAAAAAGTCCTTGCTACCCATATTTAGAACCAATTTCTACGTTTCACACTATAACAAACTAGCGAACATATTATAAACTATGGTCGATCAGGTTATGGATAAGTTCATTGATTTTATGAAGTCTATGCATGAAGCATCGGAATTGCACATTTATCATGGAAAGTCTGCTACTGCCAAGACATTGGATATTTACTCTGAAAGACTAATAAGATTAGAACGAAAAAACAAGAAACTAAAAACAGAACTATTTGAAACAAGAAGTGATAAGATAACACCCTACTCACGTCTCGAATCACGGCCGGAGTCTTACGATGACACATTGATAACCTGAATCCAATTCTTTTGTGTATGATTTTTTTTTTTTCAAGTGCAGATCTACATAAAATTTACTTTTTAATTTTACTTAAACGAATGAAAAAAGCCGTCCTTCACCTCACTATCTTCACCTCGCCTGAAAGTTTCAAAGACTTGAGAAGTATTATAAAAAGTCCTTGCTACCCATATTTAGAACCAATTTCTACGTTTCACTCTATAACAAACTAGCGAACATATTATAAACTATGGTCGATCAGGTTATGGATAAGTTCATTGATTTTATGAAGTCTATGCATGAAGCATCGGAATTGCACATTTATCATGGAAAGTCTGCTACTGCCAAGACATTGGATATTTACTCTGAAAGACTAATAAGATTAGAACGAAAAAACAAGAAACTAAAAACAGAACTATTTGAAACAAGAAGTGATAAGATGAATATTCATGCAGAGTTGCTGCGATTGAGGGAAGAGTGTGCTGAAATGTATGAGAGTAATACAAAACTCCATGCTGAAAATGTGAATTTAGAGAATGAAGTTTCGAACTATAGAGATGATTTTTTTGTAATAGCGAAACCAAAACCATATTACACGGCAACTAAAGTTGATGTTGGCACCAGTAACGATGCTGATGTGGGTGGTGATGTGGATGGTGATGATGCTAATGATGATGCCGGTGAAGGCAGTGAAATAAGCCACCGAACTCCATCTCATGAAGTGGATGGGGCTTTTGCAGGAGCCGCGATGGCAGCTGTAGCTATAGCCATCAATACCGCTGGTGACACCTATGAGTGTAAAGTTACGGAGCTTACTCATAACTCATAGACTTATGTAAGTTTAAACCTTTATAAAAATAAACCTTTATAAAACACATCTATGGTTGAATGAAAGAAAACAGTGCACACATATGATATATAAAATATTTATTTAACTATACTTTTATAAAACATTTGAGACATCAAGATAATAAAATCCTTCATAGAAATGTATAAAAATATACTTAACGTTATATAATATCATCATTTTATTTTTTTAACAAAAAACAAATTTTTAAAAATATATGCATCTTATGTAGGAACTAATCACTGGAAAAGCGTAATGTAATTATCAATAAACAAATATTAGTAAAAACATACAATGCTTCATCACTTCTCAATCTTGACTTAGTTATTGGTGCTTTAGATGGTGGGGGGGGGGGGGAGCGGGGGTGAGAGGCGGTAGTGGGTTGTGGGGGGAGGGGAGGAGGCAACATATATGTGTAAGAATTGACTAAAAAAACAAAGAAATATGTAAAACAAGAGGTCAATGACCTTGAAGCTCTACTGATTGATTTTGATTTCAGGAAGTAGTCGCTACAACTTGGTTTTTTGAAAATCTATTTTTAGCTGTGGTGGCCATCTTGAATTTCCGGCCGACCTGAAATTTTGCCAGGATCAATTAGACATCAAGAGCAACATTCCTGTGAAGTTTCATGAAAATCTGTCAAGTAGTTTCAGAGGAGTAGTCGCTACAAGTTTTCATTATATAACTCTATGTAAACAAAGATGGCCACTGACAGCCATGTTTAACATTGAATCAAAATAATGTTCGACTCGGATAACCATCATGTCATGCTGATCATTTTAGAAAAAGTCCCATATCAATATCTCTTATAGTTTTCAAGAAGTAGTCGCTACAAACTTATTTTTTAAAAATCTATTTTTAGCCATGGTGGCCATCTTGAATTTCCGGCCGACCTGAAATTTTGCTAAGATCAATTAGACATCAAGAGCAACATTCGTGTGAAGTTTCATGAAAATCCGTCAAGTAGTTTCAAAGAGTAGTCGCTACAAGTTATCATTATATAACTCTATGTAAACAAACATGGCCACTGGCAGCCATGTTTAACGTCGAATCAAAATAATGTTCGAATTGAATAACCATCATGTCATGCTGATCATTTTAGAAAAAGTCCCATATCAATATCACTTATAGTTTTCAAGAAGTAGTCGCTACAAACTTGTCTTTTGAAAATCTATTTTTAGCCATGGCGGCCATCTTGAATTTCTGGCCGACCTGAAATTTTGCAAGGATCAATTAGACATCAAGAGCAACATTCGTGTGAAGTTTCATGAAAATCTGTCAAGTATTTTCAGAGGAGAAGTCACAAGTTTTCATTATATAACTCTATGTAAACAAAGATGGCCACTGGCAGCCATGTTTAACGTCGAATAAAAATAATGTTCGACTCGGATAACCATCATGTCATGCTGATAAATTTAGAAAAAGTCCCATATCAATATCTCTTATAGTTTTCAAGAAGTAGTCGCTACAAACTTATTTTTTAAAAATCTATTTTTAGCCGTGGCGGCCATCTTGAATTTCCGGCCGACCTGAAATTTTGCTAGGATCAATTAGACATCAAGAGCAACATTCCTGTGAAGTTTCATGAAAATCCGTCAAGTAGTTTCAGAGGAGTAGTCGCTACAAGTTTTCATTATATAACTCTATGTAAACAAAGATGGCCGCTGGCAGCCATGTTTAACGTCGAATCAAAACGATTTTCGACAAGGACCAACATCATGTCATGCTGATCATTTTAGAAAAAGTCCCATATCAATATCTCTTATAGTTTTCAAGAAGTAGTCGCTACAAACTTATTTTTTAAAAATCTATTTTTAGCCGTGGCGGCAATCTTGAATTTCCGGCAGACCTGAAATTTTGCTAGGATCAATTAGATATCAAGAGCAACATTCCTGTGAAGTTTCATGAAAATCCTTCAAGTAGTTTCAGAGGAGTAGTCGCTACAAGTTTTCATTATATAACTCTATGTAAACACAGATGGCCGCTGGCAGCCATGTTTAACGTCGCATCAAAACGATTTTCGACAAGGACCAACATCATGTCATGCTGATCAATTTAGAAAAAGTCCCATAGCAATATCCCTTAGAGTTTTCAAGAAGTAGTCGCTACAAACTTGTTTTTTAACAAGAGGTCAATGACCTTGAAGCTCTACTGATTGAATTTGATTTCAGGAAGTAGTCGCTACAGACTTGTTTTTTGAAAAACTATTTTTAACCGTGGCGGCCATCTTGAATTTCCGGCCGACCTGAAATTTTGCTAAGATCAATAAGACATTAAGAGCAACATTCCTGTGAAGTTTCATGAAAATCCGTCTGGTAGTTTCAAAGAAGTAGTCGCTACAAGTTTTCATTATATAACTCTATGTAAACAAAGCAGCCATGTTTAAGGTCAAATCAAAACAATTTTCGACAAGGACCAACATCATGTCATACTGATCATTTTAGAAAAAGTCCCATATCAATATCTCTTATTGTTTTGAAGAAGTAGTCGCTACAAACTTATTTATTTTAAATCTATTTTTAGCTGTGGCGGCCATCTTGAATTTCCGGCCGACCTGAAATTTTTCTAGGATCAACTAGACATCAAGAGCAACACTCCTGTGAAGTTTCATGAACATCCGTCAAGTAGTTTCAGAGGAGTAGTCGCTACAAGTTTTTACTATATAACTCTATGTAACCAAAGATGGCCACTGGCAGCCATGTTTAACGTCGAATCAAAATAATTTTCCACAAGGATCTACACCATGTCATGCTGATCATTTTAGAAAAAGCCCCATATCAATATCACTTATAGTTTTCAAGAAGTAGTCGCTACAAACTTATTTTTTAAAAATCTATTTTTAGCTGTGACGGCCATCTTGAATTTCCGGCCGACCTGAAATTTTGATAGGATCAATTAGACATCAAGAGCAACATTCCTGTAAAGTTTCATGACAATCCGCCAAGTAGTTTCAGAGGAGTAGTCGCTACAAGTTTTTACTATATAACTCTATGTAAACAAAGATGGCCGCTGGCAGCCATGTTTAACGTTGAATCAAAACGATTTTTGACTAGGATCAACATCATGTAATGCTGATCATTTTAGAAAAAGTCCCATATCAATATCACTTATAGTTTTCAAGAAGTAGTCGCTACAAACTTATTTTTTAAAAATCTATTTTTAGCTGTGACGGCCATCTTGAATTTCCGGCCGACCTGAAATTTTTCTAGGATCAATTAGACATTAAGAGCAACATTCCTGTAAAGTTTCATGACAATCCGCCAAGTAGTTTCAGAGAAGTAGTCGCTACAAGTTTTTACTATATAACTCTATGTAAACAAAGATGGCCGCTGGCAGCCATGTTTAACGTTGAATCAAAACGATTTTTGACTAGGATCAACATCATGTCATGCTGATCATTTTAGAAAAAGTCCCATATCAATATCACTTATAGTTTTCAAGAAGAAGTCGCTACAAACTTGTATTTTAAAACTCTATTTTTAGCTTTGGCGGCCATCTTGGATTTCACATCAACATGAATTTTTGCTAGGATCAACTAGACTTTATGGGCAACATTTCTGTAAAGTTTCATGAATATCCATCCAGTAGTTTCAGCTGTGAAGTCGCTACAAATAAAAGTTTACGGACAGACGGACAGACGGACAGACAGACGGACAGACAGACGGACGACGGACGCCGCACCACGGCATAAGCTCTGCTGATCTCTGATCAGTAGAGCTAAAAACCTATTTTTAGATTTGGCGGCCATCTTGGATTTCACATCTACATGAATTATTGCTAGGATCAACTAGACTTCATGGGCAACATTTCTGTAAAGTTTCATGAAAATCCATTCAGTAGTTTCAGAGGAGTAGTCGCTACAAAAAAAAGTTAACGGATGGACGGACAGACGGACGGACGACAGACACCGCACCACGGCATAAGCTCTGCTGATCTCTGATCAGTAGAGCTAAAAATAAATAAAATAAAAATGTGGAGGGGAGTGGGGGTGGGGGGTGGGGGTGGGGGGAGGAGGGAGCCCATGCCCCAATATGGGTGAAGTAATAAGATGCATAATGCTATAACAAATCCCAAACCAAACTTATAGATATATACACTTCGCCGATTTTCTAATTGGCCACCCTATAAAATATGTTATTCTATACCTAATTTATACATCCAATCGTAGACGCTCTTTCGAGTCATGTGACCGTACAATATATTTCCGTATCGGGACGCACGCGCGTACAAAATATCCCGTATTTTGTTCGTATTGTACGCTTCACAGGTTCCATGTTAAACCTATGATAAAGACCGAAACGCGTGAAAAGGTCCGAATAAAAATCAGAACCGACAGGCTTCTGTCATTACCTAACCATAAATTGTTGTCAAGTAATGAAAACCTATCTATTGCACATATTTTTATTTAATTTTCCTTTATAACAAAAAAAAAACACAAAAAACTAGCATAATATATCATTGTTTGAAACTGACCTTCGGTAGTATTTAATCACTGTTGACAACGGAGAAATGGGCATTCTTTCAAGCAAATAAAGCTTGAGAGTAAGCCATGTCGAACACAATATATAAAATACATAGACCTACATGCAATTGTGCTTTCGATGTTCATAGCGACTTGCTTGAAAGCATGAAACAAACGAAAGTTATATCCGAATTATAAATGATTGGTTAAAATAAAGGTATAGAATAAAAAGGTTACTTAACATGGTTCTGTACAATACGGGATATATTTGGACTCGTACACAGCTGGAAAAAATCATATTGGACTCGCCTAACGGCTCGTCCAATATGACTTTTCCAGCTGTGTACTCGTCCAAATATATCTCCGTATTGTACAGAACCATGTTAAATAACCTATAAATATTATGCGATATATTTAATCAATAAATCTAATGTTTGGTTATTTTTATATTGTACACACTAATCTATCGATTTACAGAAAGAAAATACATATTCGTGCATAAAATCATCCATGCGGAACGGTAGGTACGAAATAGCCTTTGTGCTCGCGGATCTCGTGCAAAGCATGGTAGGTTGTCGTTTTTGGTATGAATGAATTCTCCATGGATTGTCTTTTATAAAAAACATTAAATATGTGAGAATGAGCATGGCAGAACGCGCTCAAGCCGTCGGAATGATTCGTGCCGGCACCTCCATCAGACAAGTATGTTACGCTTAGTTATTAAATTCACACTATGTTTTATTATTTGTTATTAAATGCAAAATACTAGCATAAACATGTATTAAGTCTATTAATTTAAGTGGATTTTATCTATATTTTTAGTTTGCTTGACTTTTTAAAGTTGCAACATGTTGTTTTTCATTAAGTGCAAAATAATGACAGAAACATGTTTTTTTGCGATCAATCTAATTGATTTTATCATTTTTTTCAGGCTGCTCGGCTTTTCAATAGGCGACACTTTACCATTGAAACTCTTTGGGCAAAATTTCTACAAACAGGAAGTGTTGCAGATCTCCGACGACGCCCCAAGAGAAGAGTGACGACTCCCCTACAGGACATTCAAATTGTCAATGACCATTTACAGGATCGTTTCACCACGGCAGCGACGACGGCCCGTAATACGATGGGCAGACACAACCGCGCAATCCACCAACAGACAGTACGCAATCGCTTGAGGGCCGTCGGCTTACGGTGCCGTCGTCCCCTGCGGGTTCCGGTTCTTACCGCAAGGCACAGGCAGGCAAGATTGTTGTGGGCCAGGCGACATTTGCGATTTACAAGGGCGGACTGGGCCAATGTCTTATTTGTTGATGAGACACGCATAACACTACGCGGGAATGACAGACGTGCTCAAGTATATCGCCGTCGGGGTGAGCGGAACAATGAGAACTGTTTGGTAGAATGTGATACCTTCGGGGGCGGTTCCATCATGCTGTGGGCTGGAGTTTCCATGCACACGAAAACTCCAATTGTACCCATCCAAGGAAACCTGAACGCGATAAGGTATCAAAATGACGTCATTCGGCCGGTTCTTTTACCTCATATCCGTGCCAATCGCGGTATGATGTTGGCACAGGATAACGCACCATGTCACGCGGCCAGAGGCACACAAGCAATGCTTGCAGCAAACAACGTGCGAACACTCCAATGGCCTGCAAAAAGTCCGGATTTAAATCCGATCGAGCACGTATGGGACCTATTGAAGCGCAAGGTGCGCGCCCAGCCGCTGCAACCAAATATCAGGGAGCTCACGCGTGTTGTCAATCAGATGTGGGCGGCCATTCAACAATGGTATCTTCACAGATACATAATATCTATGAGGGCAAGGTGTCGTGCCGTAATTGCCGCAGCAGGTGGACATACGAAGTATTAAAATGGAATTAAATACAAAGTGATAGGATTTTACAGTTTTTGTTTTAAGGGTGTCAATGTTAACCCTCTGTGTTAAGTCCCTTCCCGTGATCAAATTTTAATGATTTTTGTTTTACATATTAGGAATAAATTGTAATAAACTTATATTTGGTTGTTTGAATTTTTCTCCTAATGCTTTTCTCAAAATGAGATAAAAACTAGGTGGCCAATTAGAAATTCGTCGAAGTGTACATGCTTACATGCAAACCTAGATCTGCCTTTATTGCACATTTTATGGGCCATCACAATTTGGGTTCCATGGGAGCCCAGAATTTGCAGAAGAAAAAATTATTTATCCAACCCTTTACAACATACTATAAGGAAACCAATTCCAAAATTTAGTTCAGCCAGGACAAGAAAAGATACAGACCTGTAAACACAGCTTACACGCAAAATTTGATGTGAAACAGACATATTTTAAGGGCTATCAGAATTTGGGTTCCATGGGAGCCCAGGGGTTACAGGAACCAAAATTACTTAAGCAGCCCTTACGATAATGCTATAAGGAAGGTAATGGCCAAATTTGGTTGTGCTAGGGTAAGAATTGTAAGAGATATAGACTTGTAAACACAGCTTACACGCAAAATTTGATGTGAAATGGGACACATTTTATGGGCTATCATAATTTGGGTTCCATGGGAGCCCATGGCTTAGGCAGCCCATAAGATAATGCTATAAGGAAGCCCATGAACAAATTTGGTTGTGCTAGGATAAGAAATGTAAGAGATATAGACTTGTAAACACAGCTTACACGCAAACCTTGATGTGGGACGCCAATGCCGACGCCGGGGTGATTACATAAGCTCTCTTATTCTTCTAATAGTCGAGCTAAAAAGTGTTACGGGACACAACGTGATGGGACGAAAGTGTGTTATGGGACGGGACGCGACGTTACGGACACCGTGATCCCTATATAGCTCCCACTTCACTTTTTGGGAAAGTGGGGTATAATAATAATTTGCATAATATATATGCAAATTCAGGTAAAAAAAATAACTATAAAGTCAAAATACGATGAGTCTCTTTAAGAAGTTATTCAGCAAAAATGACTTTGTACATAAAATAACATGTCTGGCATTTTTAATGTCACTTAATGAGTTTAATGATGCAACAAATCTTCGATTAACCTCGGTCAATAAGCCTTAAAGCCGATAAGGATTACACCAATTACACCATTATCTTCTTACACGTTTGCTTGACCTTTATTTAATTAATTAATAATTAACCGGGCAACTTAGTATTCATATCTATTAGTACACTTGTTTACTGTACAAATAAAATGAAAAAGTTTAGATGACGATAGTTACCTAAAATGATTATTTTTTGTTCTTAGATTAGCATGTAATTTCAGATTAGGCTCTTCCCATATCCAATTTAGAATTAGTTTAATTAATTAACACAACATATATGCAGAATGTATTAGTCAATTTGTTTACAGACAAAATGAAAAATTAGCAGATTAGGGTAATAGTCATACAATCATACTCAACGCGAAACTATTGTATCGTGTTCTTTATTGATATTTAGATACGACAGTTTTGCTTTCACTCCTTGGCTCGAGTAAATCTTCCCATATCCCTGTTTGAACTACCTCGTAATTTAATTAAATAACACATGTTACCTTTTTTAGTGAACTGGTAAATCTTCCATGATTAATTTTGTAAGTAAATAAGAAAATAATTCAGGCTCATCTTCCTTAATCCTGCCTGAAGCGTGTGTTTAATCAATCAGCACGATGATTCAGTGTGAAGCCGATTATAGAACTATAAACCCTCTAATCCTGTGTCTTAAAACAATTTAGTGATTATTTCCATACGCATTGCGTTAATGAGTTCATTTAAGGAGGTGGTGCTGTTTTTTTAGAAAAAAAAAAGACAAACGAAAAACAAGCAAAACAAGAAGCATCAACCGTTGCAGACCCTTGACTTTCAAAGCCTTGTCTATTTATTGGGAAACTAAGTTAAAAGGTATAACTCTGCTTAATTGCCTAATAAAATTATGGCACTTGTCTCTAAGTTCTTCATATGAAAGTTAATGCATGTGTGTGTGGGGGGGTGGGGGGAGGGGTTACAGTAACCAAAATTACTTGCAGCCCTTACGATAATGCTATAAGGAAGGTAATGGCCAAATTTGGTTGTGCTTGGGTAAGAATTGTAAGAGATATAGACTTGTGGAGCCCATGGCTTACAGGAACCAAAATTGCTTAGGCAGCCCTTAAGATAATGCTATAAGGAAGCCTATGAACAAATTTGGTTGTGCTAGGATAAGAAATGTAAGAGATATAGACTTGTAAACACAGCTTATACGCAAACCTTGATGTGGGACGCCAACGCCGACACCAACGCCGAGGTGATTACATAAGCTCTCTTATTCTTCGAATAGTCGAGCTAAAAATGAGAAAAATAAAAAATCACATTTTTTTTTCTTCAAAAATAATAGAAAATGCCTTTACCTCTAAATTAATAGTGAGTAATGGGCTATAAAATTGTATTTTTCATAGATTTTTCATATTAAAGAAGTGAGATTTTTCATGTTAAGGAGGTGTTAATTTCTATATTTTTCATATAAACTTCTTTGTTGCTTTTAGATATGACGAAATGCACAGACCTAAAGCAAAACAGGTCAGACCTACAGCAACCGAGGTCAGACCTACATGTACTTCGATACCAGAAGCAGTCGCTGGTCCATCTACATCAGGTCTGTCAACAATGCATCAGCCGTTGACATCAACCCCAGCATCATTAAAGTGGCCAACACACCTACGTATAGGGGGATCTGATTCGGAATCTTTGACAGGGTATATTAATTTTAACATATATATATCTTTATTTTATTATGTATTATTCTATTTTGAGAGAATGTCTATTGGTTTGGGACATGTCACATTATTTCCGTAATAGATCATAGTGTACAGTTACATGAATCTGACTTTCATAGGACATCATTATCGAAAATGATATTATGATCTGACAGTGACTAGTGATCAATCTATTTGCTTGTTCGAACAAATTCAGTGACAGTCGATTGCAATTTTCAATAATCAATTTCGATTGCAATTTTAATTAATTAAATCAAATGTTGAATTTTCACTAAGTGATAATTGCAAAAACAAACTATAAAGACAAACTAAATCAATTTCATCACTAAAATCAAGACAATCTGGGTGTTTTTTTATTATAAAGCTATCTTTGTTCCCTATATCTTCATACTAAGTATGCTCAAAGTGAGATAATTGTATAAAATCAGGATCACTTTCTGTAAAAACGGGACTCAGCAAGTCGCCAAAAATATTAAATTTGATCCCTGACAATCTCATTAATATGTACTGAATGCGAGAAAAAATTGCACATCAGGTTCCCCGATCATTTGGGAGTTTAAAACTATACAAATGAAACAAAAAAGGAAGTGCACCCAATTATTATTTTGGTATCACAAGTTATTTTTCCGATTTGAATAAATGTTGCCAATAGAACATCATTTCAAAGTCCTGAAGGCATCTTTTTTTGATACACCTTATTTCCATACAGATCATGCCAGAAAAGGAAGCTGATTATATATGGTAGTTATGACTAGAGGTGTAACGCTTCACCAATACTATAGGTTATTGCATTTGTATGGCTAAATATTACTTGGAACGAGTTGTTTTGGCAAAGGACGACGAGCTTGCGAGTCGTCCTGCGCCAAAACAACGAGTTCCAAGTAATATTTAGCCATACAAATTCAATAACCTTTTTATTGTATACTTTCATATTGTTTTTGATCAATGTTAATTGTATGACTATTACTTTTCATTGTATTTGTGTTATTTTTATAGCTTTTGATGGAATTCCTATCTTGCCATTCAGTTTCATTTTGTGTGGATGATTATTTTGCGCGAAAACGACGTCGACGTCGGATGGCGTCATCAAAAACATCAAGCGATTTTCTGAAGTTTGTTTACCATTCGATAACGTTAAAAACAGTGGGTGAGTGACCATTTGAATTATTTTATCAATTTTTGCCATAAAAGGTTGAAAAAAAACTCGTATTTTTTTGTTGACACTATAGGAAGGATTCCGTTATTTTTATTTGAAAGTAGTTCCTTATTTCTATTTCGCGGCTCTTAGCAAGCACAAGCAAAAGTTCCCGTGCAATTTCAATGCGTGCAATATCGTACAATATTGCACGCTTAGCTCAATGCAAACTAAACTGGACAATATGAAAGTATACAATAAACTGGTTTATTGCGGTTCCGCCAAAACAAATATTGTACCACGGTTCCGGTTTGACCGAACTGGTTTTCTTTGGAAAAATAGAGAAAGGAATTCAGAAAAAATCGTCTTGTTGTAGACAACTGGTATTATATTCAACGCCATTCTCAATTAAAATTGGCAAAAATAGGTTTCGGAAGTAAGCAGTTTTTACGCGGTGTCTGGGTAACGTTAGGCCCTGGTATCGATGATCCCTGTGAAATACTTCGTAATTTTGTTTTTAGTCTAATAATTGAAAACAAAAGTATAGTAGCAGGAAATACTTTTGTTTTGAAAAACAGCAACATATTATGAAGACTGTTGTATAACAAATAATAAAACATGGCCAATTGAACTGAAATGAATCGAACCAAGAATGGTAAGCTCTTCAGTAATGAAACCTTGTTTGTTGATATTACACCATATTTTTGTGTGCATGTATTTACAGGGACCATGCAGAGATTTGCATCCCCACTGAAGACTGTTATGGGCTGAGTTTCCATTGCCTCTTGAATGTGATGCTCAATTTGACAGTGCAGCTGGCCTGACAGGACTGAACGACATGCCCTATATGCCAGTGTCAAGAGTTTGATTTCAAATTCCCAGTAGACGGGACGTTCATAAGTGCCACTGCCAAGTTAAGCACTCTCCCATGTTGTCTTTGATATAATCTACCATGTGAAAAGTACCATTGGAGGCAGCCATTCCACCTCCATGTCCAGCTATGAAGGCGGAAACAGAAATGTGGAAGTCAATGAATATATTCATGAGTGGATTTTATTCAAACAAGTGTCTAGTCACATATTATAATAACTTTGTATAACATTAACAACGAAATCAGAAATACTTAAACAAATGAGAATAGAAGCAGAATAATGTTACGGTGCACAGTAGTAGTATTTTTGTTTGTTTGCAGAATCAGCCATACCTCCCAATGTAGTGTACCAAAATCAGCTTCAAGAAAAATATGTCTAGTAACATTTGTGTCTTGATGGCATAAAAGTTATTTGGACCCTCAAATTCCGAAATTCCCAGGATCCGCATGATATCATATCAACATGCATGTTTGACTGTTGACAGAAAAAATAAATGACCAAATTACGACTAATCCATTGTCGGTTGTCATTTTTTCTGCATTTTCAGCTCTTAGAAATTCTCTTTAAATGTACAGAAAATTTTTGCAGAAACCTCCCAAAAAAGATGTAGAATAAAATGATATAAAGATTTATAAGTTTCAAACTATTGACTGCTAGTTGACAGAAACTTTAACGAGGCCGGTGAAATACTCAATGAACATTGTTGCAGTGAAATACTTAAATAAAAACATTACATGAACAGTATGTCAGAATATGTTCAACAAACACAGATTTTTCAACCACTGAAGTATTCGATGAGGACATACATTCAGCAGTAAAGGCCACTATTGACCATATGCTTACAATGGTATCCATAATGGAATTTTTATCATGTTGTGTCAATTCAGAAGCGATCTTCAGTCATTCCGCCTTGCCAAAACAATGGCACGCCGAAAACAGGTTCAGATAAGAAAGAACAAACAGGAAACCTTGAAATCGATAACATATTAAAGTACTGAAGATGACAACTCTATAAATAAACAAATGTCCCATTCTTTGTTAAAAGGCTTCCTTATTGAAAAAACTCTCAATATTCAACTCAAAGACAAAACTAGATATCAAAATTGTGTAAAGCGTATGGCATGATCAAAGTTAAAACCAAAGAAATGTGAGTTCTTTCAGAGAAAGGTTGAGTTTCTTGGACGAATGGTCACAGGCGAGGGTATGGAAATGTCCGATAAAGACATTTCTGTGGTTTGGGAATGGCCTATTCCCAACTCTACGAAAGACGTAGAACGTTTCGTGGGACTGGCCTATGACCACAGAATCTTTATCAAAGACTATGCAAATTTAGCTGCACCTTTGTATGGGATAACTGGGAAGAATGCATTTGTGTGGGGTAAGGATCAGGACTCAGAAGTTGATGATGTACGTCCTCTATCAAAAGGCACCTTGCACAAAAGCGTATCACAAGCAAACAGTTGCATGTGTCACGAGTCGTGCAAATCAACCCAACCGGTTGAGGGCCTTATATCACCACAGGGCCCAGAGCTGGATGACATAAGTTGGCCCTGGGACCCTGGTGGAGTTATAGTCTATGACCCACAACCAACATTTGTGATGGACATTTGCTCAACCTTTGCGATGGACTTTTGCCCAACCTTTGTGATGGGAATAGGGTAAACATAGTCAGGGACCACCAAGGTGTGTACTGGGGTCAGAAAAAAACAGAGCTGGTAACACTGCAAAATCAGGACCCAGACTTATCATTGCTGTTGGATTGGCTAAAAGATAAACAGGAACCCGAACTGGGAGTACTGTTTGCAGCCAATCGAGCGGTAAAGTATTATTAGATTAATAAGGAATTATTCTTTCTAGTGGATGGAGTGTTGTGGAGGCAGAGGGAGGAAAACAAAGATAAGGTCATCAGACCTAAAAAATGAAATCCTTGAAATGCACCATGATATTCCATCTCCAGGCCATCAAGGTATAGGCCGCACAAAAAGTAAATTAAAAGAGAAATATTTTTGGTATGGCATGTCAAAAGATATAAAAAATGTCATAAGTTCATGTGCGGTCTGTAACCAAAGCAAAACTATTACGCGTAAAAGTAGAAGTCCAATGATACAATTCCATGCTGGGTCTCCAATAGAAAGGGTACACATCGATTTCCTAGGTCCATTAACCCCAACTGCTTGGGGTAACAAACACATATTGATGATAGTGGACCAGTTCACTAAATAGGTAGAGTGTGTACCGCTTCCATCACAAACGGCAGATGTTACAGCTCAGGCATTAATAAACGAGTTTTCTCGTTTTGGCTATGCGTTAGAAATATTTAGTGATCAGGCAGTGCTCAAGAAATAGGATAGCCCGACGCCCGGGGCTCCTCGAAATCCATTCCGGGCCTGTCTCATTTTGCAGACGAGGAGCCCGTCGGGCCTGTCTAAAAAAAAAAAAAAAAAAAAAATCCCCAAAAAAATCATGTTTTACTGGATCTCAAGCTCAAGTTCCTCAAGACTAAATACTCCCATATGTATTGTGAACTGTGAAAACACTTGCAATAAAGTAATTAAAATGTGTTATACACACATTGAAACAATAAAAAGTTTGAATATTTTGCCTGGCTTCGTGTCGGCAGTTTGTCACAATTTTGAGTTTGAGGTCGACAATTGTTGACATAAAACTCATTATTCTGCTATTAGGGTTGTGTTTTCTTTCCTTTGTGATAAGAAATACCGTTTTTGTCATTAAAAACACACTAATGCATGAAAAAAAATTGTTATTGATGGTATTTCGATTGAATGTTTGTGAAATGTTCGGGCCGTAAAAGTGCGGTGTCATAGTAGTTCGGATGGTACATAATTTCGGATATATTGTTGTTTTTTTTTGTTTTTTGTTTTTTACATTATCAAATAAGAAAAAAACTGTCCTTTACAAATACATGTTGGTGGAAAGAAAAATATATATACTGTATATGTATAAATACAGATATAAAGTATATTTCTATTCATTATTTAAGGTGTAAGGAGTTCCTGGAATCCTACTTTTAAATGAATTCTAGTCTAGGCTCCTAATTCTTTACTTGGAGAAAGTGGTGACAAAAAGAAAAAATATATAGCCAGAGGAGGCTCTGATAGTCTCATAAAACCTGATTAAAAATTTGGCTCCAAGTTTAGCTCCAGTTTCACCAAGTCGGCTCTGATTATTATCGTTTGGCAAAAGTGCTAGTTACTCTCCTTTGCATTGGTTATAAATTACTATGTAATATTCTGTTCTAACATATTTTAAACAAAATGGTAAATAAGTCCGCTGACCAGGGAGCATAAAGTGGTAGCAAAAAGAAAAATATAGTCAGAGGAGGTTCTGAGCTTGATTAATACATACGTAACAAAATTAATGTGTGCTATAAAAGTGAATAAAGACACATTTCCAATAAGAATAAAATATTGGACCTTTCCATTTTAAATCAGGGCCTGTCCATTTCAAATCAAGGGCCTGTCCATTTCAAATCGGGGCCTGTCCATTTTCAGAAGCAACAAGCCCTGGGCCTGTCTCTTAAAATAATTTTCTTTGAGCACTGTCAGGGTCGGAACTTTGAAATCGACCTGTTCACTAAGATCTGTGAAGTTACCAGAATTCACAAAGCCATATAACTACACCCTTTAGACCTTCTGGGAATGGGCAAGTGGAAAGGGATAATAGGACTCTCATGGACTCTCATGGACGCCGTGCGCTGAATCCCTCAAAGACTGGGACATATTTCTATCACAAATTTCGAGTGCCATGCGGTCTTGTGTCAACAGGCAGACTGGCTTCACACCAAATAAACTAATGTTAGGTAGAGAGATAAATCAGCCCCCAGATCTTATGTACCCAAAAAGTCATGATAACTTAAGGGATTCTGATCCGGACACCTATGTGCGTCTGTTAGAGAATGCCATTTTATTGGCCCATAAAACAGCAAGGGACACCTTAAAATTGTCACAAAAGGGAATGAAGAGAGATTATGATTTACGGACACTGGAAAAATCATACAAAATAGGCGATCTAGTTTATATCGAGAATAACGCCCCTAAAAAGGGGGTCAGTAAAAAACTACTCCCCTTTTGGAAAAGTCCCTATCTATTCATTTCAAAATTATCTGCAGCATTATACTGAGTCAAATTAAGGCACTCGATAATCACAACTCACCACGACAAAATGAAGCTATGTATGGATCGCCAGATTCCCGAATGGTTGCAAAATTATAAGAAAAATATAAAATCCACAACTCAAGGGGAAATGAACCATCAAAAGATGGTAAGGAACTTTTTTGTGTATGTAGGAAACCATATTCGGGAGAATTTATGATTCAGGGCGATAAGTGTGTAGAATGGCATCTCAGAGCCTGTGTGAATATCACAGTACAAGAGGCCCGGAATACCACAGCCCTATTTGCAAGGGCTAATCTCTGCTCAATTCTCTTTCAGGAAAATGGCCTACACCTAGATTATAGAGCTGGTAGAGGACAGGCAAATTAATGAATCTCCGGTGTCTTATCCGCGACACTTTAGGCATGCTCAGGGACTACCCGGTGTGGAGTTCCAGAGATTGCTACTCTCTATGTACCAGCTGGCCGTTAAACAAAATAACTGGTCTTGGGCAGAGAAAGCACAATTAGAATCCGTAACTTTCTTCTCGGAATCATCTTCCAAACAAAACTAAAAACAAGAGGTCAATGACCTTGAAGCTCTACTCATTGATTTTGATTTCAGGAAGGAGTCGCTACAGACTTGTTTTTTGAAAATCTATTTTTAACCGTGGCAGCCATCTTGAATTTCCGGCCGACCTGAAATTTTGCTAGGATCAATTAGACATTAAGAGCAACATTCCTGTGAAGTTTCATGAAAATCCGTCAAGTAGTTTCAGAGGAGTAGTCGCTACAAGTTTTCATTATATAACTCTATGTAAACAAAGATGGCCGCTGGCAGCCATGTTTAACGTCAAATCAAACGATCATGTCATACTGATCATTTTAGAAAAAGTCCCATACCAATATCTCTTATAGTTTTGAAGAAGTAGTCGCTACAAACTTATTTATTTTAAATCTATTTTTAGCTGTGGTGGCCATCTTGAATTTCCGGCCGACCTGAAATTTTTCTAGGATCAACTAGACATCAGGAGCAACATTCCTGTGAAGTTTCATGAACATCCGTCAAGTAGTTTCAGAGGAGTAGCCGCTACAAGTTTTTACTATATAACTCTATGTAACCAAAGATGGCCACTGGCAGCCATGTTTAACGTCGAATCAAAATAATTTTCGACAAGGATCAACATCATGTCATGCTGATCATTTTAGAAAAAGTCCCATATCAATATCACTTATAGTTTTCAAGAAGTAGTCGCTACAAACTTATTTTTTAAAAATCTATTTTTAGCTGTGACAGCCATCTTGAATTTCTGGCAGATCTGAAATTTTGCTAGGATCAATTAGACATCAAGAGCAACATTCCTGTAAAGTTTCATGAAAATCCGCCAAGTAGTTTCAGAGGAGTAGTCGCTACAAGTTTTTACTATATAACTCTATGTAAACAAAGATGGCCGCTGGCAGCCATGTTTAACATTGAATCAAAACAATTTTTGACCAGGATCTACATCATGTCATGCTGATCATTTTAGAAAAAGTCCCATATCAATATCACTTATAGTTTTCAAGAAGTAGTCGCTATAAACTTGTATTTTAAAACTCTATTTTTAGCTTTGGCGGCCATCTTGGATTTCACATCAACATGAATTTTTGCTAGGATCAACTAGACTTTATGGGCAACATTTCTGTAAAGTTTCATGAATATCCATCCAGTAGTTTCAGAGGAGTAGTCGCTACAAATAAAAGTTTACGGACAGACAGACAGACAGACGGACAGACGGACAGACGACGGACGCCGCACTACGGCATAAGCTCTGCTGATCTCTGATCAGTCGAGCTAACAAGAATGGAGTATCTAGACCAAAGATCAAGGAACAGGTTTACGAGCCATCGTCCATCTGTAAGGACATACGCTTGGTGGATAATCCATCACTTCCCAAACAGACAACATCTCTGGTTGGGGGAGCGATTGTTCTCACAGGTGGAAATGGTCATGAGGATGAGTTACCATCAAATTCTAAAGTGTGTGTGGGTCCACCTGATGTTGATATGGATGATCACAATACATTATGGGATGTGAAGTTCATGCAGCATCAGGACCTGTTGTGGATGTTCACCTTGATATTCACAATACTCCTGTCTCACCTGAGAGGTGAGGTGAACATCCAATTTTCATGGATACCAATGTTCCCAATGCTATACCATGCGATAGGATAAATAATCAGCGTAAGAATAGGAATCGGGGGGTAAGGAGGAAGGATAGGGGTATCGGAGAAGGAAAACAGGCCAAGCCTTTGCCCTTGATATAGGTCACTATTCAGAATGTGTCAGATGGTCCTTGTCCGGTTGCCCCGACCTTGCCTTCTTTTTCTAGTTATGACGTTGAAGTGGAGGATCGAGCTCAGGACGCTATTGTGGAAGTCCCGGAAAGGCCTCTCAGGGCAGCCTGGTTTAAGTTTGCGAAGTACTCTGCATGTCCAATGATTGGTTGCAACAGGAAAACCAAATCCATGAAGAGCATGCAACTTCCAGGCATATGCCGGAGCTGTTCTGGGAGAATTGGCCGATGGAAGCAGTGGCAGCCCCAGAGTTCCAGGCTAAAAGAATGGTAGCCCTGGGGCTTCTGGGCTCGTGGTTACTGGAAACTGGTGAACCCATACATTAGCTGGTGCACATCATAAATGATCAGGGTTTGGTCCCGTCTTTAAATGGGTGGAGTGTGCCAGTTGAGGGGTTCACCTTGGCTCCTTTAAATTGCCCCACTTTAATTCAATGGCATCCCCTGACCAGCTTACTCAATCTGGTCTCGGTTTGCCAATACAAGGAGTTCCTGAAGACCTATAGGGAGGAGTCAACTACCTTGAATCTGACGGAAACCGTGGCGGAGGGGTTATCGGAGACTAACCTCAGTACCACAACAGTATGGAGTGGGGGGATTTACCCCAAACCTCAGAGTGTGAACCACTTGGGATATAGAACATGGTCCCCAACCCGATGGGTGTATTCGATGCCATTGACAGTCATATGCATCAGGACAGATCTAGACGGGCATTGTGGGGGAAGAGGGTCAAACGTCTCAGTGGGTGACCTTTTATCCGCACAACTGGTCGTACAGCCTTCTGTCCAAGTAAATATCAAGGGTGTTGAGACTGTTTATTGTGATCCTGAGGATTATCCTAAGTCTCTCCCAGAGGTGCCCGGCGTAAAGGTAGCAATAGGGGTTCATCCCCGTAAAGTCCACCTCTTTTCAGAGGAGAGAGAGAAAGAGAATTTATAGCTCTCTTGGGGAAACCCAATGTTGCTGCCCTGGGAGAGGTGGGTCTGGACATGACTGAATCCTGTCACACCTGGCAGCATCAAGAGGATACCTTAAGGCGTATCCTACCCCAGAGTCGTGTAAGTTTACCACTTGTCCTTCATCTAAGAGGGAACAATAGTAGGGAAGGATCAGACCTGTACCTAAAAGCATTCCATACAGTCCAAGAGTACTATTGCTGGTCCCAACCTGTACACTTGCATTGTTTTGGGGGTAGTGCAGACGATGTGAACGGGTGGCTCAGTTACTACAGGAATTGCTTCTTCGGATTCACAGCCAACGTTAAGCACTTCTCAGAGGTTCAGCTGCTGGGTTTGACGGCAGTCCCAGAGAACCGTATATTACTCGAGACTGATTCCCCTTACCTGTCTCCGGCCCCGCATCAAAAACCAAACAATCCCTTATTCATAGGGGAAGTTGGCTGAGAGGCGTGGTGGGGATCTGGCCGGCCCAATAGGTGCATCTCTTGAGAATGCAAAAGTTCTATATGGGTTCTAAGAAGCAATTCGGATATCCGCAGTGCACCCACTGGGACGATACACGCATACACCTATAACCGTAATTATTAAAGAATCGTTTTAATAGAGCCGTCAATACTCTATTATTAGAGACATGTGATTCTTAAACGTTTAATGTAAACTAATCACATACTTTGTTGAGATGTGTGAACAAAAACAAACAAGAAATGTCACAGTAAGTGACAAATGCCCCCGAAGTGACTTTGGAGCCACGGACCTGGATTTTGTGCGCGACAAGGTGTCTGCTTGTGGTGAGGACTTGTGCCAAGTTATTTTAAAATCTGTCCAGGAATGCCAGAGTTATTGACCGGACACGATTTGACCTCTGACCTCTAAGTGTGACCTTGACCTTGGGGCCACAGACCTGGATTTTGTACGTGACACATCATCTTATTGTGATGAACACTTGTTACAAGTTATTTGAAAATCCGTCCAGGAATGCCAGAGTTATTGACCGGACACGATTTGACCTTTGACCTATGTGTGACCTTGACCTTGGAGCCACGGACCTGGATTTTGTGCGCGACACATCATGTTGTGGTGAGCACTTGTGCAAAGTTATTTCAAAATCCGCCAAGGAATGCCAGAGTTATTGACCGGACACAATTTAACCTTTGACCTCTAAATGTGACCCTGACCTTAGAGCCACAGACCAGGGTTTTGCGCGCGACACGTTGTCTTGTTGTGATGAGCAATTGTGCCAAGTTATTTGAAAATCCGTCCATTATTGTCAGAGTTATTAACCGGACATGATTGTACAGACGAACGAAGGTGAACTTTGGGATATTCTTTCGGCTACATTTTTGCAATCATCTGGTATGACAGACCGTTCAGTACTTCAACTAAATCCTGAAGAACCATATATACATGTACAGCTGAGCCTAGCACTTTAATTCAGCTGAACGAAGAAGTTTAAATGAACCTCAATCCACCATTTCGTGGATGATGAAGTATGCAAAGTATGCCAAAAAGTAGGGAAAGCAGGCGTAAAGTGGGTTGAGTGTGCCAGATGTGTAAACTGTGGCTACATAGGCACTGTGCAAAACTGAGATTAAAAAGGAAATGGGAATATTTCATGAGGGTGTGGAATTTTTCTGCAGTGATTGTTCTTAATGTGAAAGTAATAAGAATTCTGTTCTTGTCTTATATATACAGACTATGACAGAAATGTGGCAAACACTATATTTTTAATACTTACCAAGTCGCACAACTTATATTTGCTGTAAACTTTACTTTTTTTACAACAGAAGATGGATTTGTTTTTAAAAAAAAAACACCAACAGAACCTGCGTTTACACTGACTGCCTTTTGGACTTACAAAACACGTAAATGGAAAACGGGAACCAAGACACAGCCTCGTTTAACGATGTGTTGAATCACAAATTTTAAATGGATTATTTTAATGGTGTGTACACATGAAACAAAAAAAAAAGTGCACCTAATTATTATTATGGTATCATAAGTTGTTTTGCCGATTTGAATAAATGTTGGCAATAGAACATTTCAAAGTCCTGAAGGCATCTTTTTTGATACGTTTTATTTCTAAACAGATCATGCCAGATAAAGGAGCTGATTATGGTAGTTACGGTTTACCGATACCCTGGTTTATTGCAGTTTCGCCAAAACAAATATTGTACCGCGGTTCGGGTTTGTCTGAACCGGTTTTCTTTGGAAAAACAGAGAAAGGAATTAAGAAAAATCCTCTTGTTATAGCAAACTGGCAAACATTAGACTCAATGCCAATCTCAATTAAATTGGCGAAAATAGGTTTCGGAAGTAAGCAGTTTTTACACGGTGTCTGGGTAACATTAGGCTCGATGATCCATGTGAAATACTTCGTAATTTATAGTCTTCTTAAAGTAAGTTTTAATAATTGAAATCCAAATTTAGTAGCAGGAAATACTTTTTAAAAACAGCAACATATTATGAAGACTCGTATAACAAATAATAAAACAGGGTCAATTGAACTGAACTGAATCGAATCAAGAACGGTAAGCTCTTCAGTAATGAAACCTCGTTTGTTGAAATTACACCATGTTTTTGTGTGCGTGTATTTACAGGGACCATGCAGAGATTCGCATCCCCACTGCTGAATGTTTATGGGCCGATTTTCTATTGCCTTGAATGTGATGCTCAATACGACAGTTCACGCCAGCTGGCCCGACACAGGTCTGTCCGACATGCCCTATATGTCAGAGTCAAGAGTGTGATTTCAAATTCTCAGTAGAAAGGACATTCATAAGTGCCATTCCACCTCCATGTCCAGCTATGGAGGTGGAAGCAAAAATGTGGAAGTATATTCATGAGTGGATTTTATTCAAACAAGTGTCTAGTCACATATTACAATAACTTTGTATAACATTAAAAACGAAATCAGAAATACTTCAAACAAATGAGAATAGAACAAGAATAATGCTACGGTGTACAGTAATAATTTTGTTTGCAGAATCAGCCATACCTCCTAACGCACAGTACTAGAATCAACTTCAAGAAAAACATGTCTGTTAACATTTGTGTCTTGATGGCATAAAAGTTATTTGGACCCTCAAATTCCGAAATTTCCAGGTTTCGCACGACATCATATCAACATGCATGTTCGATTGTTCAAAGAGGTAGGTCGACGATGGCATTAACTGGACAATCCATTTAGGGGTGGCTCCTAAAAAGGCATAAAGCGAAAATATAAATATGTGTTTCCACTAATGTGACCGACTCTACCCAAATTCTTTATTAAATTGATGTTTTCTTAAGTTTTTTAGTTTGTGGATTATCGGAGAAGTGTGCTTATTAAAGCAACACACAGCGATCTGAATTTCTTCTAATTTCGCAAATTCCCTCGCCAGCCTTAATGTGTTCAGACACAGTAAATGTATGAAGGCTTCCAAGTTAAAATTATATAGTTATAGGGATATTCTCAAAAGTTTCTAAGTTATTACTCTAGGGTTGGGACGGACCCCACAGCCGATGCTGGTTGGATGGTTGTATCCATCTGTTCATGCCCATAAGCGTATATATGTTAAAGGATGGGGATGTTAACAGTTTCCAAATTAAAACTGGCCTTCTTTTCTTTCTTTGATAATGTCACAATCATAGAATAAGTATCACAACCGTGTGGTGCTGTATTAGATTTCAGCCAACACATGGGTTGTATTTATATAATAATCATCGTTGAATTTAGCAAACATGTCGGGAAGAGTTAAATCTAGGTGGGATTCAAAACAGCTGAAGCAACAAACTAAGCTGCAAGAAACGGCGATTCCAGTGAAAACACGATCAGCAAAAACAAGAGGTCAATGACCTTGAAGCTCTACTGATAGGTATTGATAGCTAGATCAGCATTCTTGTGAAGTTTCATAAAAATCTGTCAAGCAGTTTCAGAGGAGTAGTCGCTACAAGTTTTTACTATATAACTCTATGTAAACAAAGATGGCCACTGGCGGCCATGTTTAATGTCGAAACAAAATAATTTGAAACTATTTGAAATTATTACTTCCACTAATCAAGTAGAATGATATTGAAAGTCCTGTATGCTGCACAGATTACACAGTTTATGAATGTCTATTTTGATGGAACACAATTGTCATAGATATACACTTATGACGATACTAGAATGTGTACTAGTTAGAGATGCACTTATGACGATTCTAGACCGGGTACTAGTTAGAGATGCACTTATGACGATACTAGAGAGTGTAAAAGTTAGAGATGCACTTATGGGGGCACTCCACAGTTTAATGTACATTTCTCAATCATCAAACACTTGACAAGCTCTTAGCCTGAATCCTTGAGCAAAAATAAATCACATCATCATTGTGTCATACATTTCTTAGAAGACAATAAAATTACCCATGTTTCCATACCAAATAAAAGTATCAAAAAGCATTTTCTGTACAACTTTAGTCCCATTTCTTTAAGATTACCCCACCCCTTAAAACATGCTAAAAATGCAATTTTAGCAATATTTCAAATGTCAATAAATAAAAATAAAACATTTTCCTACACATATCAGGGTCATGTCTGCACTCATAATGCTCTTGCATATCAGGAAATGCTAAATTTTACATACCTAGTCCGGCATTTTAAAAAGTTATTCCACGCTGATCTCCTCGTCAGTGAAAATCAGCCATTTTAACTACTTTTAGGAAGTTTTTGATTGGTTCACATTTTTCTATTTATAGCCTCCAAAAAACCCAAAGAATGCATATTCCAATACACCAAAATAAAGTTAGAAGTAATCAAAACTGAAAAAAACATCAAACATGTGCTTCATAATTATTATAAAGACCATCAATGGACCTAAAAGATGCTTAGTTGATTTCTTTCTGATTTACACCATGGACATTCATGCGAAACTGAGGAGTGCCCCCTTAAGGGAAAGTTGTCCGTTAAAAAAAATTGAAACGCCCCTTTTTCCATTTCGCGAATTTATTCCGGACGTCTTGACATACGTATTATTGCGATTGTCCAAAAATTGGCCTAACAGCACCTTTTTAAGATAACACTGAAATAGCCTTTTTAACAGCTTTTTTGCAAACTTTTTTCTTTCGGTCGTTTTTTTTTCCATAGCATGAAAAAGGTCTGAAATTTGCAATCAGAAGTCATTTCCTCTCTATAAAGTTGCCTCCTATAACCCGATTTATATAAAGCCGCTATCTTATGCGATTTTTTTTTATTTTAACGCGACACGACATAATGACGTCATGTGACATGACGTCACCCCACATGCTATTCTATGTTTAACGTCATTTTACTATGACATCAAAATACCATAGCAACCAGTACTTAAATGGGACGTTACCATTAGCAAACTGTACATATATTGAAACAGTGTTATGGCAAACCCAAGAATTACACCAATGGTTAGTTTTTAAATGGCAAAAAGCCCACCTCAGACTTAGAAAATCCTACTAAAATTGCATATACCAACCGCAAGACACATTGGATCTTGAGATATCGCAAGTTAGATATCTCACGATAAGTTGCGATACATCTTGAGAAATTGTAAGATATATCTCTATTTATTTTGTGATATCAATTACTCAAGACACATTGAGATATCTCAAGATAATTATCTCAAAACAACTTAAGATATCTCAAGACAGTTATCTCAAGATAACTTGAGATATCTTGAGATATCTTGAGATTAATTGAGATATCTCAATACAAATATCTCAATATAAATTGAGATATCTCAAGATAAAATGTGATATCTCAACATGGAGTATCTCAAGATAAATTAGACATATATCGAGATATCTCAAGATACGGTGCATCGCGGAGTATTACAATATACATATTTTACCGAGGTGTTCATAATCTGGGTTTCGTAGCAATGCGGGTTTGCCTTATCGACAAATTACATTCTAACCGAAGTAGTTCTCTTCGCAAACAAACCGAATGGTAACAAAATTTGAAAATATGTTGAAATACAGACAAAAATTCCATCATTTGACTGTTTTAGTAAAAAAAGGTTTGACCCTTAAGGGGGCACTCCACAGTTTAATGTACATTTCTCAATCATCAAACACTTGACAAGCTCTTAGCCTGAATCCTTGAGCAAAAATAAATCACATCATCATTGTGTCATACATTTCTTAGAAGACAATAAAATTACCCATGTTTCCATACCAAATAAAAGTATCAAAAAGCATTTTCTGTACAACTTTAGTCCCATTTCTTTAAGATTACCCCACCCCTTAAAACATGCTAAAAATGCAATTTTAGCAATATTTCAAATGTCAATAAATAAAAATAAAACATTTTCCTACACATATCAGGGTCATGTCTGCACTCATAATGCTCTTGCATATCAGGAAATGCTAAATTTTACATACCTAGTCCGGCATTTTAAAAAGTTATTCCACGCTGATCTCCTCGTCAGTGAAAATCAGCCATTTTAACTACTTTTAGGAAGTTTTTGATTGGTTCACATTTTTCTATTTATAGCCTCCAAAAAACCCAAAGAATGCATATTCCAATACACCAAAATAAAGTTAGAAGTAATCAAAACTGAAAAAAACATCAAACATGTGCTTCATAATTATTATAAAGACCATCAATGGACCTAAAAGATGCTTAGTTGATTTCTTTCTGATTTACACCATGGACATTCATGCGAAACTGAGGAGTGCCCCCTATGGCGATTCTAGACCGTGTACTAGTTAGAGATGCACGATTCTAGACTGGGTACTAGTTAGATATACACTTATGACGATATTAGAGTGTGTACTAGTTAGAGATGCACTTATGACGATTCTAGACTGGGTACTAGTTAGAGATGCACTTATGACGATACTAGAGTGTACTAGTTAGAGATGCACTTATGACAATTCTAGACTGGAGATTAGTTAGAGATGCACTGATGATGATGCTAGACTGGGTACTAATTAGAGATGCACATATGATGATTCTAGACTGGGTACTAGTTAGAGATGCACTTAGGAAAATACTGAGAAAGTCGCATCGAAACTGTTGGACTATCGCGAGAAACAGAAATTCTATTACGACAGACACACAAAGGCCAAGGAAGACCTGAAACCGAGTGATGCTGTCAGGATTCATACTCCAAGCGGATGGAAACCGGCGGAATACATACGAGAATCCGAATATCCGCGTTCGCACATCGTGAAAGCTGGTGACAGTGGATGAGAATACAGGCGAAACACAGAAATGTTGATGAAAACTTGTGAAAATCCACGAAGGATACAGTCGAGCCACCATTAATTCCAATGGAAAGGTACATTCCACGCGAAAGTGCTAATCGCAGTGATACGCGCTCCAGTTCGCAAAAGTGTTCAGATGCAAGAAAAACAGTCGCCTGTGAGAAAGAAAAGTGCATCTGCGAGTGAAACACTTGAACATAGATCCAGATCCGGCAGAGAGATCTGTAAGCCGAAATACCTATCCGAATATGTGTAAACGGTTCAAGTGTTAAACAAGTGTTCAGAATGCATAATCAGTCGGTGTGTATGCACATGTGTTAAAGGGAATAATAATCCCTATGTGCATACAATGGCCACATGGTCATTCACATTAATATTAGATTCAGTCAACAATATGCATGTATGTTCATTTAATCACTTTATAATCTAGTCATGCAATCAATCACCTTGTAATCTAGTCCTTTAATGTTCTTTTCTGATAGTAACAAAAGTTTGCACAAAAGTGCATGGACAATTTGACATTTGGATTCAAAGTCAGTTGCGTCGTTAAAAAACCCAATGACAATTGTGTTCCATCAAAATAGACATTCATAAACTGTGTAATCTGTGCAGCATACAGGACTTTCAATATCATTCAATGGATTATTGGATTGTTTGATAAATACCAAAGAGACACTAACTCAATCATTTGTCATTTATTGTTTTTAAAATACAGCAAAGAGACAGTGTTGCATTAGTAATTTCATGTGATTGTTAAGAAACAGAGTAACAGTAATTTGTCAATAGTTTCATTTTAGTTACAATATGTTTGGTTAAAAAAAAAATAGAAAGAAAAGGGGATGTAATGTATCTTAGAGCTATAGAAATACCATCGTACTTGCAGTACTTTGATTATTTGTAATTGTGCTACTCTCGTAAATGGAGAATTAATAAAGTATACACTTCCAGTTAGCAGGGCTTTGTTATAGAATTACAACTAACACTTCTGTTATAAAAGTATACTATATACTGGATGCATGGCACCAATAGACGTGTTCTGTGACACGAACACAGATGGAGGTGGATGGACAGTCTGTCAAACACAGACACTAACACTTCTGTTATAAAAGTATACTATATACTGGATGCATGGCACCAATAAACGTGTTCTGTGACATGAACACAGATGGAGGTGGATGGACAGTCTGTCAAACACAGACACTAACACTTCTGTTATAAAAGTATACTATATACTGGATGCAAGGCACCAATAGACGTGTTCTGTGACATGAACACAGATGGAGGTGGATGGACAGTCTGTCAAACACAGACACTGACACTTCTGTTATAAAAGTATACTATATACTGGATGCATGGCACCAATAGATTTGTTCTGTGACATGAACACAGATGGAGGTGGATGGACAGTCTGTCAAACACAGACACTAACACTTCTCTTATAAAAGTATACTATATACTGGATGCATGGCACCAATAAACGTGTTCTGTGACATGAACACAGATGGAGGTGGATGGACAGTCTGTCAAACACAGACACTAACACTTCTGTTATAAAAGTATACTATATACTGGATGCATGGCACCAATAAACGTGTTCTGTGACATGAACACAGATGGAGGTGGATGGACAGTCTGTCAAACACAGACACTAACACTTCTGTTATAAAAGTATACTATATTCTGGATGCAAGGCACCAATAGACGTGTTCTGTGACATTAAAACAGATGGAGGTGGATGGACAGTCTGTCAAACATAGACACTAACACTTCTGTTATAAAAGTATACTATATACTGGATGCATGGCACCAATAGACGTGTTCTGTGTCATGAACACAGATGGAGGTGGATGGACAGTCTGTCAAACACGGACACTAACACTTCTGTTATAAAAGTATACTATATACTGGACGCATGGCACCAATAGACGTGTTCTGTGACATGAACACAGATGGAGGTGGATGGACAGTCTGTCTAATACAGACACTAACACTTTTGATTATAAAGTATACTATATACACAGACTGGATGCATGGCAACCAATACACATGTTCTGTGATATGTAACTGATGAAGGAGGATGGACAGTCTGTCTAATGAAGACACAAACAACGTTTTCGATAAAAGCGTATTATACAAATACACAAATGAGATGCACAACACTAATAGCTGGAAAAAAATTGGTGAAAGATAAGGAGGGCGAGCAGGAGTCTGGCGGGGTGGAGAGATTGCATCTTTTAGACAATGCTGGAGGCAGTGTTGCAAAGCCTCCTGGAGAAAAGGAAGTGTGGATAATTATTGGAGATTTGCCAATTTATTGGGGTGGCGATAGGCAATCAAACAGAGGAAACCCGATTACATCTCTAATATATGTGCCAGAAATAGCGCGAAATATATACATTACTTATTGCAACGTAACGTCATATGCTTATTGCTAAGTAATGTCGTTTGTGCATGACATCATTGTTTGTAAACGTTGTTGACGGTTATCTAATGAGTTGAAAAATATATGATTGAAATGTGTTAAACCCCAGGCTACAGTATAAAAGGGAAAGCTCCGCCCACAAAATGTCAATCAATTCAAATTCAAATAGAACTCAGACTGTCTTCACTCAGGACATATATTTCCTTCTTTTTTCTGGAAATACTACATCATATTTTAAAAAGAATGTTCTCAGTGATGCATAAATTCATCCTCTACTAATCAAACTATATGCTGTTTCTGAAGCTGCCCTCAAAGCACTATAATTATAAATTTTATATTCCAAATTTTCGAAATTTTCAACGGGAAAATGACAGTTTATTTGAAATTTCACCTTTGACCCTGGTCATGTGATGTAAACGGAGTAGCTACTGGGAATATGTAAACAGAAAGGGTCATGTCAGGGCACAGCATTGAACGATACTACCTTCTTATCAGATAAACATGCAGTGTACTCACCAGTCTTAGATGTAAACTACAGGGTTTATGAAGAATTTTGCACACTTCTTTTATCTATTTATTACTGTAAGTCTTAGGTTTTCTTTCAAATAATGTCCAAGTCTATCTTTTTTTTATTAGTAAACAGTAAAGCTGTGTTTTTTTCATGAAAATATCTCCATAAAATTATTATTTTTGATAATTTTTGTCCATTTTGGATTTTGATCAGGGAATTGTCATTTCCATCATTTACATTATTATTATTTCCACTAAAAGTATCTATCTGAGATGACTGGATGTTATCTTCCTCAATCAATTCCACATTTATTTTATTTTGTCCAACAATACATTCTTCAAAATCCCATTCAACTAAACACAGACACTAACACTTCTGTTATAAAAGTATACTATATACTGGATGCATGGCACCAATAGACGTGTTCTGTGACATGAACACAGATGGAGGAGGATGGACAGTCTGTCAAACACAGACACTGACACTTCTGTTATAAAAGTATACTATATACTGGATGCAAGGCACCAATAGACGTGTTCTGTGACATGAACACAGATGGAGGAGGATGGACAGTCTGTCAAACACAGACACTGACACTTCTGTTATAAAAGTATACTATATACTGGATGCATGGCACCAATAGACGTGTTCTGTGACATGAACACAGATGGAGGTGGATGGACAGTCTGTCAAACACAGACACTAACACTTCTGTTATAAAAGTATACTATATACTGGATGCAAGGCACCAATAGACGTGTTCTGTGACATGAACACAGATGGAGGATGGACAGTCTGTCAAACACAGACTCTAACACTTCTGTTATAAAAGTATACTATACACTTCGCCTTTTTTCTAATTGGCCACCCTATAAAATATGATATTATGCGATATATTTAATCAATAAATCGATATATTTAATCAATAAATCTAATGTTTGGTTATTTTTATATTGTACACACTAATCTATCGATTTACAGAAAGAAAATACATATTCGTGCATAAAATCATCCATGCGGAACGGTATGTACGAAATAGCCTTTGTGCTCGCGTATCTCGTGCAAAGCATGGTAGGTTGTCGTTTTTGGTATGAATGAATTCTCCATGGATTGTCTTTTATAAAAAACATTAAATATGGCGAGAATGAGCATGGCAGAACGCGCTCAAGCCGTCGGAATGATTCGTGCCGGCACCTCCATCAGACAAGTATGTTACGCTTAGTTATTAAATTCACACTATGTTTTATTATTTGTTATTAAGTGCAAAATACTAGCATAAACATGTATTAAGTCTATTAATTTAAGTGGATTTTATCTATATTTTTAGTTTGCTCGACTTTTTAAAGTTGCAACATGTTGTTTTTCATTAAGTGCAAAATAATGACAGAAACATGTTTTTTTGCGATCAATCTAATTGATTTTATCATTTTTTTCAGGCTGCTTGGCTTTTCAATAGGCAACACTTTACTATTGAAACTCTTTGGGCAAAATTTCTACAAACAGGAAGTGTTGCAGATCTCCGACGACGCCCCAAGAGAAGAGTGACGACTCCCCTACAGGACATTCAAATTGTCAATGACCATTTACAGGATCGTTTCACCACGGCAGCGACGACGGCCCGTAATACGATGGGCAGACACAACCGCGCAATCCACCCACAGACAGTACGCAATCGCTTGAGGGCCGTCGGCTTATGGTGCCGTCGTCCCCTGCGGGTTCCGGTTCTTACCGCAAGGCACAGGCAGGCAAGATTGTTGTGGGCCAGGCGACATTTGCGATTTACAAGGGCGGACTGGGCCAATGTCTTATTTGTTGATGAGACACGCATTACACTACGCGGGAATGACAGACGTGCTCGAGTATATCGCCGTCGGGGTGAGCGGAACAATGAGAACTGTTTGGTAGAATGTGATAACTTCGGGGGCGGTTCCATCATGCTGTGGGCTGGAGTTTCCATGCACACGAAAACTCCAATTGTACCCATCCAAGGAAACCTGAACGCGATAAGGTATCAAAATGACGTCATTCGGCCGGTTCTTTTACCTCATATCCGTGCCAATCGCGGTATGATGTTGGCACAGGATAACGCACCATGTCACGCGGCCAAAGGCACACAAGCAATGCTTGCAGCAAACAACGTGCGAACACTCCAATGGCCTGCAAAAAGTCCGGATTTAAATCCGATCGAGCACGTATGGGACCTATTGAAGCGCAAGGTGCGCGCCCAGCCGCTGCAACCAAATATCAGGGAGCTCACGCGTGTTGTCAATCAGATGTGGGCGGCCATTCAACAACGGTATCTTCACAGATACATAATATCTATGAGGGCAAGGTGTCGTGCCGTAATTGCCGCAGCAGGTGGACATACGAAGTATTAAAATGGAATTAAATACAAAGTGATAGGATTTTACAGTTTTTGTTTTAAGGGTGTCAATGTTAACCCTCTGTGTTAAGTCCCTTCCCGTGATCAAATTTTAATGATTTTTGTTTTACATATTAGGAATAAATTGTAATAAACCTATATTTGGTTGTTTGAATTTTTCTCCGAATACTTTTCTCAAAATGAGATAAAAACTAGGTGGCCAATTAGAAATTCGTCGAAGTGTATACTGGATGCATGGCACCAATAGACGTGTTCTGTGACATGAACACAGATGGAGGTGGATGGACTGTCTGTCTAACACAGACACTTTTTTTGAAAGTTAAGCTGGTGACTCTGATGAAAGTTGGTCCAACCCCAGATTACATCCTCGTGCATTGAGGCAACAATGATTTAGGAATGAGGTCCTTGTTTTCAATCAGACACGAGATTTCAAAGTTATTAACATTCATTTCAAGAGAGCTACCAGATGTTAAAGTCATTTGGTCAGACATTTTGCCTAGGTAAAAGTATCGCTATACAGATGGCGTGGTAGCAATGGACAAGGCTAGACATCATACAAATAGTTTTGCAGCACTTGTGTACTAAGAAACAATGGGCACTATTTATGGCACACAGATCTCACAAAATTCAATGAGATTATATGACAGTGAAGGTGTTCAAGAAACACAAACAAACAGTGATGAATGTCAAAGTAGTTATGAGTATGATACATGCACCAACTCATCTAGCAGTACAGGTATCTCAGAAATGTCAGATATAGGCTCCTCTGACACAGAAACTGAGGACACAGCACCACAGGACACACCTTATGTTGAGGATAAAATTATGACACAATGGGAATTACAAGCTCTTTGTATAGTGTCTTGTATTCTCAAATATAACTTAACTGCTGCAACAGGAAAAGATATTCTGTTTCTTCTACAATCACTTTTTCCTGAAAACACAAACTTTCAAAATATCAAGTATGAACATCTAATAAGTAATATTAGTAAAAATGAACCAAAAACAATACATTATTGTGGTGTATGCAATAGCACATTTCCTGACGATACAGATGTTTTCCAGTGCTCATTATTTCCAGTGCTCATTATCAGACTGTCCTGGTTAAAGATACAAAGGTGCAATAGCAAACCAGATGAAACCAGAAAGACAACCACATTATAGTTTTGTTATTGCTGATGTTGAAAGACAATTGCGAAGTCTTGTAGAGAGAAATAACATTTGGGAAGAGATTACAAAAACAAAACAATATGTTAAAAACAATCCAAAACCTACAACAATAAATGATATCACAAATGGAACTGGGTACAGAAAGCATTCAAAACCTGGAGGTTGTCTACGTGGTGTAAATAAGCTTCGTTGCATATTTAACACGGATGGGGTACCTCTGTTCAATTCCAGTCAAGTGAAACTGTGGCCAATTTTTTTGTGCATAAATGAGCTCCCTCCTGCTCAAAGATTTGCTACAGAAAATACAATAATTGCTACACTCTGGCAAGGAAAAGACATACCACCATTCTTTCAGTACATTTCAGCATTTGGAGATGTCATGACCAAATTGCATGTTGATGGAATCTCTGCTCAACCACCAGGATCAAAAGAGCAAATTGAAGTTCATCTTACTGCATTAATTGCTGCTGTTGACCTTCAGGCCAAAGCCTATATTACAAACATGACTATGCACAATGGTGATTATGCATGTATCTCATGTGAAGAAAAAGGATTACATGTAAAGCAGGGTAAGGGATATAGTCGTTATTATCCCTATCGACCACACGGAGTAAAACCTTCAGTTCAAGATGCTACTGACCTGAAGTTTATAAAAGCCACATGGAAGAATAGAATAATAGTCCAGTGGCTTACCTCCCGAAATCACAATGTTTGTGCACTTTTGGAAACAAGCATGAAATTTTGCACACATATACATATGACCATTACAGACTTTTTCTGCTGTAGAACCACTTCGACAGCACCACCTGGTGCCAGGTGGCGCCACCTAGCGCCACCTGGCGGCAGAGGTGGGAGTTTTTTGCTTATATATTTACATAAGTGACCATAACTTTTGATCTAGGTAACGTTTTTACATTCTGTTTGCAGCATATATGTCTTGTTACATAATAGCATAAAATGGAAACACTTCTGCAGCGCCCCCTGGTGTCATGTGGCACCACATAGCGCCACCTGGTGGCCGAGGTGGGATTTTTCGCTTATACACTAACATAAATGCACAAACATTGTGATTTTGGGACCTAAGCCACTGGACTATCTGTGCCACTTCCTAATTGAGTTCTAATTTATCTTATAATTGATGTTGCAGGTTTGTGTCTACTATGAAGTTCGCATGAACACAAGGCGTTGGATAGAGATGGGCCAGTGAAGAAATCTATCACGGCTATATTGGACAATTTAGCGGGAACACGTGTAGTACTTTCATTAGCCATGGCTGAGGTGGACAGCAGAGACGATACAAACGTGTCTATTAAATGGCATCTATGCATATTTTGCCAATCAAATACTTCGGAACATTTGGAATGTCCAGCAAAATCCCAAGCAAGTGATTCTGGAAAAGGTTACACAACATTGGTGGACTGTTTGAAGGAGTTTCGCAATGCTGAGGTCTTACCAATTACCATAGACCTGGTGAATATGGATGTTGAGACATTAAAACGGCACGAAGCTTCTTGGCATAAATCCTGCAGGGTTCAGTACAACAGGACTAAGTTACAGCGGGTATTGAAGCGCAAGGTGAAGAGCAGTACGTCAGGAAATGATTCCGGACTAAGTGATGTTAAAATCACTAGATCAGCAAGCAATCCATCTGCAAGTTTCAGCGTTTTTTCAGACAAATTATGCTTTTTCTGTGACAAGAGTATTTCGTCTTCAGATAGATACAAGCGTGTGGCTTCAACCTTTGATTTGGACAGAAAAGTGCGAAAATGTGCGACTGATCTTTGCGACTCTACATTGTTAACCAAATTAGCTGGTGGCGACATGGTAGCTACTGAAGCAGAATACCATGCAAACTGTTTGACGTCTCTGTACAAACAACATGCACAGTTTTTGGAACAATCACATGAGAGTAACTCCGATGGTAACATTCATGGCATTGTGTTTGCTGAACTGCTTGCATACATTGACGAGGCTAGGTGTGATGAAGAGCGACCTTCGTTCAGGTTAGCTAACCTGGTCCAGTTGTACAATAACAGAATGGGGGAACTGGGTGTTAAGGACAGTGTGCATGCAACACGATTGAAGGACAAAATCTTGTCACAAATACCAGATCTCTCAGCACATACGAGTAAATGTAGTCAGGGTCAAGGTGTGATTTTCATGTTTAACTCTGATGTAGCAAATCTTGTACAGGAAGCGAATCGCCATAGAGACTATGATCTGGATGCAATCCATATTGCAAAGGCGGCTGAAATAGTGCGATTAGACATGTTCGACAATGTGTCCTTATTCAATGGGTCATTTCCACCACAGTGTCAAGAACATGTCATACCCAAGTCTTTGAAGGCATTAGTTGACATGGTTCTTCAGGGACCGAGCATAAAGGATCAGTCCGCAAAGGAAGGCTCAGACCTACAAGCAGCCCTAACCATATCACAGATGTTCCTTTTCAATGCTGTAAAACATTCCAGGCATGCATCTACCTCTGGACAGGTCAGACATAAAGCGGATCGTGAAACACCGCTGCCTCTATATATTGGCCTAAAACTACACGCTGCAACACGCAAGAAGAGACTGGTTGACATGATGTTTCAGCTTGGCATGAGCGTGTGCTATGACCGTGTTTTGCAGGTTATCACTGATCTGGCAAATGGAACATGTGATAGGTTTGAAGCAGAAGGCGTCGTTTGTCCTGTCAATATGAAGCTAGGACTGTTCACAGTAGGTGCCCTTGATAACTGCGATCACAACCCAACATCAGCTACCGCACACGATTCCTTCCACGGAACAAGCATATCACTATTCCAGTTTCCGACAGAGGCTGTACCTGGAACTGACAGAGGTATAACCTTGCTCCATCCTGCATCACCACACGATGACAAGCGAAAGGTTGTGCCACTCCCAGACGCCTATGCAGATGTCCCACCAGCAATACTACGCACAAAAACAATGTGTATTCCAGTAGCAATTGTTGGTCCTGTTACGCCAGCTGAAACTTCCGTTCAAGAGGCAATGCTTGAAGAACAAGAATGGCTTGTCCAAGTGAGACGTCTAGTAGACAAGACCAAACTTGAAAAAGGTGAATATGTGTCATGGGCTGCGTATCATGCTTCCCGACAGTCCCAAGAACCACATCCAGTCACCTTGGGTTCCTTGTTGCCACTCTTTTATGAGAGTGCGCACACAGTTGCCATGGTCAAGCATGGGATGGATGTGATCAGAAATGCAACACATTATGTCAATCCGGGTCAGATCGCAGTCATGGCTGTAGACCAACCCCTGTATTCCTTGGCAAAGCAGATTCAGATGTCCTGGCCAGTTACACACGGTGAAGACAAATATCTCATTATGTTTGGTGGGCTACATATTGAAATGGCTGCATTTCGAGCACTTGGTACTTGGCTGCAAGACAGCGGTTGGACATCAGCCCTAGTTCAAGCAGATGTAACAACGCCCGGCACTGCAGACTCATTTATTAAAGTAGCTCATGTCACAAAGACGAGACATGCCCATCAAGTCACAGCTGCTAGCCTTGCCATCCTCAAGCACAAGGCGTACCAGGCGTACATCGATTCACTTCCTGAAGAAGATCCAAAAGTTGAAATTGGCGACTGGGAGGAGCAACGGGTTGTGGCATGCCCTCACTTTCAATATTGGTGGCTAACTCTGAAACTGCAACTCATGGTATTGCTGTTCGTTAGAGCTGAACGCGATGGCAATTTTTGCCTCTACGTAGAGACCCTGAACAAGCTGACTCCGTGGTTCTTTGCACTGGATCAAACCAACTATGCCCGATGGTTACCTGTTCACATTCGAGACTTGAACACGCTTTCACAGGTTCATCCAGACTTACACACTGAATTCCAGAATGGTAACTTTGTGATTCACAAAACTGCTCGTGTATCATCTGGAATGGCAATTGATCAAGGTCATGAGCAGAACAATGCGATGGTGAAGGGATCTGGGGGTGCAGTAGGCCTCACAGAAAATCCGAGTGCGTTCAGACGTTGGATGGTTGCAGGACCTGAGCTAGCAAGGATAACAATTGAATTTGAGTTGTGGATGTTTCCGTGCTAAGTTGTCATGTACTACGCTGTGTTCATGCATGTGCATGGATTATGCATAGACAATTGACATAATTAAGGGAGATAAATGATTGCTTGTGACCGAACAAAAAGCAATTGACATACCAAGGCAAACACATCTGGTATGCTTTGGAGGCAATGTTGTGGATATTTTCGTTATAAGATGACATTACCATGTCGTGTTCTAATTAACATTTGCATTCTCCATAGACAATTAGTGGCATTATTAAGAACACTTGATCCCAATATAGGGGACTTAAATTGTCGCTTGTGACTGAAACAGTGAAATTTATATATATCAAGACAATTAAGCATGACTATGTATTGGAGGTAACTCACTTGCATATATGTAAGATGAGTCAACTATGCCACTAGATGGTGATACCTGCCATTAATGCTTCTACTAGAATAATATATAATTAGTAGCAGTGAGCACATGCAACAAATAACATAGTTGTTTGCACAAATGCACATATATTATCGTCTGAAAACTGAATACACATATTCCAACTACGGTAGATCGAACTTTATTATTAAGCACTTCTGCCACTTCTGCACCACTTAGATACCATGTGACCCTGCACAAGTGTTTCTATGTTATGCTATGATGTAACAAGACATATATGCTGCAAACAGAATGTAAAAATGTTACCTATATCAAAAGTTATGGTCATTTATGTAAATATATAAGCAAAATATCCCACCTCTGCCGCCAGGTGGCGCTATGTGGTGCCACATGACACCAGGGGGCGCTGCAGAAGTGTTTCCATTTTATGCTATTATGTAACAAGACATATATGCTGCAAACAGAATGTAAAAATGTTACCTATATCAAAAGTTATGGTCATTTATGTAAATATATAAGCAAAATATCCCACCTCTGCCGCCAGGTGGCGCTATGTGGTGCCACATGACACCAGGGGGCGCTGCAGAAGTGTTTCCATTTTATGCTATTATGTAACAAGACATATATGCTGCAAACAGAATGTAAAAATGTTACCTAGATCAAAAGTTATGGTCATTTATGTAAATATATAAGCAAAAAACTGCCACCTCTGCCGCCAGGTGGCGCTAGGTGGCGCCACCTGGCACCAGGTGGCGCTGTCGAAGTGGTTCTACAGCAGAAAAAGTCTGTAATGGTCATATGTATATGTGTGCAAAATTTCATGCTTGTTTCCAAAAGTGCACAAACATTTTGCTAAGCCACTGGACTATAATGGGAATATGGATTATTAGCCCTGGAGTGGTTTGATATGGTCCAGGGCATTGTCCCAGACTATATGCATGGCGTACTTCTTGGTGTTACAAAAAATTTGATGACTAAATGGTTTTCTCCTACACATAGCGGCAAACCATATTTTGTTGGAAAGCATTTAAAGATGATTTCTAAACGCCTTAGTAGAATCTAAACCTCCAGATTACATAGAAAGACTTCCGCGCGACCTAGAGAAGAATTATAAACACTTCAAAGCTACAGAGTTCCAAACATGGCTGCTATATTATGCAATCCCTTGTTTAAATGGTTATCTTGGAGTCGACTACTTCCAGCATTTGGCTTGCCTTTCTGAAGCTATACATATTCTTCTTAGAGATCGGATATTTCAGGCAGAGCTAGATAGAGCAGAAGCAATGCTGCAAGAGTTCTACAGGGATTTTTCTAAATGTATGGCGAAGGATCATGTGGACTGAATGTGCACAATATTGGCAGTCAATTGGTTTACTATGTTAGAATTTGGGGGCCAATGTTTTGTTGGAGTTGTTTTGGATTTTAAGACTGCAATGCTGATTTGCTGAATTCTGCTCATGGTATAGGAAATGTAATTAAACCAGTCTTGAAGATGAAGGGCGCCCAATTCCGTATTTGGAGTATGGGTATTGCTTCTTGTCAGGATAGTTCTTTGGGTAATTTCCTTTCAAATATGGTGCCAAATTGCAGAAAGCGATGGAAAAACTTACAGCTTTGTAGAAACTGTTCTATTGCTGGTTCTCAAAAGAAATGTACATTTGAAATACAAGAATCACAGTTCATGTTGGCCAAAACTTATGCCAGGTCAATCACAGACTTTAAAAAGGTATCGAGAGTTAAAGTCAGGCAACAATACTTGTATTCAAAGGAATATTCCAGAATGATAAAACGAACATATCATATTGTACTCTGTGAGAATGGTGACATTTTTAGTGCTGACTATTTCCTTCTAAATGAAGTTTCAAACATGGTTTATGTTGTTGGCGTTCAGTTAGAAATAAAAGAACAGTGTTATTTGTATCCCAGTGCTGGCCACCAAATATGTTAGAAGATGTTCATGTTTTCCAAGTAGATGAAATCCAAGAAAAACTTTTTTCATTGCTCCAGAAGACAATTTTGTTGTTGTTGCTCAAGTACCAAATATGCATGGCCGTGGACTTTTTAAATGAAGAAATGTATATTTTTATCACATAATGTCCCTTGTTAGCAATGTCGAACACCCATTTCATATTCTATTGTCATACACATTATAACTTGTAATTATAACCTGGAATGATTTTTATTGGCTGAGTTAAATCTGTAACACTACACAAGTTTATTAACTGAAACTATTTTATTTATTATAAATTCATCCGGATCATATTATTTACAGCAGCTTATAATAGATAATTAACCTACAAAATCAGTTTGTACTTTTTTTAAAAGTCAACGTAAAAAGCCATTTTTTAGAGATAAAAACAGAATTCTTTGATACCAAATGTGTATAACTTGATGTTGCGACGTCACATAATGTTCTGTTTGATTGTATGACCTTTTGGTGCTAAAGTGTGTCTGATGTTGCAGCGTTTTTTTGTCCGTCTGAATTGTTTTTTTACGTATTTGATTGCAATGTTATGTGATAAAAAGGATCTTAAACTCGTTCCCATAATCCATTCCATATAAGATTTATGAAACTCATTATTAATTATTTTTAATATTAACTCGGCGAAAAGGCTCGTTAAAATTAAAATAATTCATAACTCGTTTCATAAATCTTATATGAAATGGGAAGTCATTTAAGATCCTATATATGTATAATACGAAATCACACAACGTTTCCTGTTCATTATTTTTGTGTTTGGTGAAACTAACATATCCTAGATTTCATATAAAATGTTTCAATAGCTTTTTTTTGTATTTTTTTTTTTAAAGCTAACTCAAGTGAGAACCAGTTGGCGGTAATAGTAATGACTCATGTTATCACATTTTGTCAGTCATCTGTCCATTTATTGCCCTTCCATGAACAAGTTAATCCATGAACAAGTTAAATGACGTCTCCGAAACAGAACATACTTGTATCAGCCTAGTTCTCTAAAATCACTTTATTTTCCAACATAAAACACAGAGCTTAGTATTTAGCATTCATGTTTTTTGTTTCTTTAAACAGTGCCTTTGTACATTATGTCAATCTCATCAGTATGATATAATTGTTTTAATAAAAGAAAATGCAGTGTTGCTTTCCAAAAGATTTAAAAACATACTTTTGGTGAACTGACCATGATTCATGGTCAATCATGGTCGTAACTTCAATACAAATATGACTAAAAAAAAAATGACCATGATTCATGGTTAATTATGGTCAATCACTGTCACGACTTGAAAATGTGAAAATTATTATTATTATTTCTTTTTTATGCTTAAAAGACAAAGATTTTCGTTACAATGATTTCATCAGTATGTTTTATTACTTATTCAAAACTGACCGTGTTTGACCAATCACTGACCATGGTCCATACCATGGTCAACCATGGTCAGTTCCGACCAATCACTGATGACCATGTTTTGACCATGGTCAAACTTTCGCAGGGGTCTGTCGACGTTCCGTAACCAACTCTTCCTGAACTAGTTTGCGGCAGGACTAGAAATGTTAATTCACAAGTTACAAGTGCATCATTAAATTGCTTTCACATAAATTGCTGGTTCTAATATGTTGGGGCGCGGCTCACGCTTGCATATATGCAGTAGGCATGAGTGTTCTATAATCATCATATTATATATGCAATTTTCTTTCGTTTGCGAGGGATTCGCTTCTGCCAAAGAACACTTTTCTTTTGGCGGTGGCATTATCAAAACATTATTTTGATTGCTGCCATATGGCCGTTAATTTAATTAAGTTAATTTCAATGTAATACTGACCACTGTTTCCCAGAATCGGGATTACAGCATGAAATATTTAAGCCTTTTGGGGCTTTATTGTGGTGCACCACGCCTACTTCGGCTGTGTACATTATTGTAAACTTTCAAAAATAAACAACTTTCAAGTTATTAAATGAAGAAACATTTTAATTAGGGCTTTCCACCTTTCAGTGGAAAGACCTCTTGTTATTGTTCTGTTTATTCTTATTATTATTATTCTTCCTCCTACACGCACTTCTCATAGAAATATTGGTCACAGCAAGTCAAAATTTTACACCTTGGTAGAGGACATTCGGGACTTGTGCGCCGACCATTTTGAGGCCATGACGTCATCCAAGATGGCCGCCAGTAACGTCATCAGACACATTTTGTTCGCGCTAGATCTCAAACATTTATAGTCGGATTTGAATGAAACTTTCACAGATTGTAGGGTTCAGGGTCTAGTTGTGCTTGAATGTAAAAACGTCTTGACGTCAGTGACGTCACAATGTTACGAAAAGTCTTTTTTTTCAATGATTGCATTTTTCATGTTTTTTTACTGTAAAATCCATCAGTGTCATTGTTTCAGTCGACTCTGACAGTTTTAATGTCATGACGTCATTCAAAATGGCCGCAAATGACGTCATTTAAGAAATCTTGTAATCGCTATATCTCCTTCATTTATTATCGGATTTTGATGCAATTTTCAAAGCCTGTAGGGAATTAGAATGTGTTGTGCAGGTATGTCGAAAATTGTCATGACGTCATTCAAGATGGCCGCCAGTGACGTCATGATATACATTTTGAGAGCGCTAGATCTCAAGTATTTATAGTCGGATTTGAATGAAACTTTCACAGATTGTACAGTTCAGGGTCTAGTTGTGCAAGAATGTAAAAACGTTTCTCTAGGTAATAACGTCTTGACGTCAGTGACGTCATAATGTTATGAAAACCCGTTTTTTTTCACTGATTACATTTTTGAAGCTGTTTTACTGTATAATCCATCAATGTCTTTGTCTCAGTCGACCCTGTCAGTTTTAACGTCATGACGTCATCCAAAATAGCCGCCAATGACGTCATTTAAGAAATCTTCTAATCGCCATATCTCCTTCATAAATCATCGGAGTTGGATAAAACTTTCACAGTTTGTAGATATCAAAGTCTAGTTGTGCTATAATGTGGAATGTTGTCATGTCGTCATCAAAGATGGCCGCCAGTGACGTCATAAATGAACTCTTGTTTTGTCTATATCTTCTCTATTTATTATCGGATTTGAATAAAACTTTCACAGATTGTAGAATTCAGGGTCCGGTTGTGCAAGAATGTCATACGGTATCCCGACGTCATGAGTTATTTTCGTGATAAATCAATCAGTGTCTTCATCTTCGAAAACTCTGACAGTTGTGACGTCATGACGTCATTAAGTCAGGAAAGCCCGTTTGATCAGGCTCTGATCAAAATCTAGTTTATAATTAGAGTTTTGATAAAAAAAATATTTAAGCCGTTTGGGGCTTCTTTTTGTGAAAATTGTGAAGGGCTGCCATATAATGTATTTGTTGCCGGCAGCCCGATCTTTGGTGCCGCGCCCATGATTTGCCAAAAACTTAATAAGAAGGATTATTGTTTATTCAATAATCTCATTTATTTTGGACCAAATTGTTAATTGTGCTGCTTTCAGTACTTTGGTACTTTGATCTGATGCTCGCAATTAATTCTACTTCCGCTTTCTCTTCAACTTCCGGTTTGACAAGATTAACATAAAGTAAAAATCAAGGCAGAAGAATTTAAATATAATCTTAATTGATCGTGATGTTGGGCAAGGGAAAACCAAGAAAAAATGCAAAGCATGTTAAGAGGGACAACAAACAGTCGCAGGACAATGGGAAACAACCGTATGATCGGCTGACGTTGAAAAGAAAGGTGGGGAAAGAGAGTCTTGACGATCAACCACCAAAACGAACAATGCGCGAAGGGGTGGATATGGTTGACGAAGAGGAAAGGTTGTTGCTGCTTGAGGATGATGATGAAGGAGATGATCAGGGAAAAGGAGATAGCAAGGCTAAGGGTTCGGAAATTTCGTCGATTGGCGCCAGATGCCGAGCCAGAACCATATCCGGTGCCAACCCATCTTTTCAGCATATTCAGTCAGGGGTGAAACGAATCATAGCTGCGAGTGTGTCGAGTAATACACAGTCTGTGTACAAAGGGGCTATAGATAAGTTCACCGCTTTCAGAACAAGCTACGCTTTAGACAATACATGGCCCGTGCAAGTAGATCATGTGACTTGGTTTATTTCCTTTTGTTTACACAAAGGTTATTCTCCATCATCGGTATCCACATACATTTCTGCTTTAAGCTATTTTCACAAGCTGCACGATTATCCTGACCCAACAGATTTCTTTATTGTTAAAAAAAAATGCTAGAGGGTTGCCGATGCCTAAAGGGGAGAAAAGATGTTAGAGCCCCGATTACTTTGGACATTTTGCAAAAAAATAGTGGAGCCCTATCTATAGTTTGCTATGATAATTTCGAGATATCTTTGTTCAAAGCTGCATTTAGTCTTGCTTATTTTGGTTTATTGCGGGTTGGTGAGCTGGTTTACACAGTCTCTAAGCAGGAAGGATACGCCCTGAGGTTTGATGATGTTCAAATTGATCCCAGGCGTCCTCATATCATTGTGCGTATAAGGAAGTCAAAGAATAATCAAGGTGGCGATCCTACCTACCTTCAATTAAAAGCTTATGATGAATCTATCTGCCCTGTACACATATTGCGCGCTTACATGTCCGTAAGGTCGAGGGCACAGGGTATTTTATTTAGACATGCTAATGCAAGCCCAGTGACTAGAAGCCAGTTCTGTGGGGTATTATCAAAGGCTATCAATTATTTGGGCCTAGCAAATGCTCAGTTCAAGAGCCATAGTTTTAGGATAGGTAGGGCGACAACTTTGGCTATGAATGGTGTCTCTGGCAGTAAAATTCAAGCGATGGGGAGATGGCAAAGTAATGCGTATGGGAAGTATATCCGTTGTTAGTATTTACCAGTAAATGAATCGGTTCTGTTTATTTACAGATGTATTTCTGGTGGGTGATTCATTGATCTACTGGGCTGAACAGAGGGCGTTGTCCAGAAGCAGGAGCAATTTAAACCTGGAGAAACTGGGTGTCAATTTGATCTGGCAGGGCTCCAAGGGTCAAACTTGGCATGATAAGCCGGGGAAAAGCACTTTCCGTCTCCGTAAAAGGTCGCCAGCTTTGTTTATTTTACACTGTTGGGGAAAATGATGTTTTAGGAACTTCAGCTCAAAAAATGTGTTGTTTAGTCAGGCGGGATGTTAGATATTTGTATCGAACTTTTCCTTGCACCCTGATTGCTTAGTCTGAAATTTTACCAAGACTCAATTATAAATTTTCATCGCCTGATTCATCATTGAAAGCTTTGGACAGCAAACGATTACGTTTCAATCATTTGGGTAGAGCAGCAGCCAAGTTGTCGCCAAAGGGTAGAGTAATTGCGCATGCAATAACATTGGATACGCCGGTTTTTTTCCGTTCGGATCCATAAGATGGCTGCCATCTATCTGATGTGGGAAATGATATATTTCTTCATACGCTACAGGCTGCAATCGAAACTTTCTTGACAACGGATAAATTAGTATTTCAATAGATAGCCCGCCTAGAATTGGGGGTCAACAGCCTGTTTTTCATGTACATTCAAACAGTCAGTTTTCGTGGCGGAATTCTGGCAGTCGACAGTCACAGTATTTTATTAGGGCAGTAACTATCTCTCCTGGCAATATGGTAAATTTTACTGGCATTAATTATATTTAATAATTTTGGATTCCAGTAGGATTGGGCTTCCTAATTGTCAGGCTGTAGATGTTTCGCCACAAATTAAAAAATTCAATCTAATTGGCTAGATCCCAATTATTCTGGGAACTTGTTCTTCCTTTAAAGCGAATTTTTACTAACCTCAAGATAGCAGGGGAAGGTATTGCCGCAGCGAAAAACCCACATTCAGAAATTACTGGCAAGAAATAGTGCCGCATTGTCAAGGGCATATGCCGCATTGTCAAGGGCATAAGCAGCATGGCAAAAGAGACGCATTATTTACAGTATGGCAAAAGGGCCGCATTAATTTCAACATGGCATAGGGCCCGCATTTATAAAGCTAAACAAACAGTCTGTCACATAAAGTTTGGGAAATAAACAACTGTCGCGTAAGGCCTATGTGCCGCAATTGTTTATTGGCATACCTGGGGCAACTGGGGGATGAACGTATCGATTGTCAGGCCGCTGGGATTCCATTTCCATTTCCATTCAATGCATTTTAAGGCTGTGACCATTCTTGCCAAAGATATAGTAATCTTCACAGGCCACTGTGTGGTCAGTTTTATGAATAAATTGTTTGATATGTTGGGATGTGTTAGTTTGTCTTTTAGGCTGCAAATGGAATATTTTACACTGTAAAATATTCAAGAAGGCGTGGTACGTTGTTCCGTCACAATTTGATATCATAAAATAAATGATAATACGTTTCTGATGTGTTAGTTAGTTTTGTGCCTTCCTAAATAATGAAAAATAATTATATTTATCTGGTCAGCCTAAAATGAATTGTATTTATGGAGTGATTACCAACTTATCACACCCATCCCTAGGACCATCAGTTCAGATCTGCAGTTTTCTGACAATAGCACACTCTCGAAATAGTTGGCAATTCTGGATGAAGTAACAATTTTTGGTCAGGCTTCAAAGATGCATGCCACTTACAATCTTTGTTCGAAAATATATGCACACTGAATATGAAACTTAAACTGGACTTATTCTCGCTGACTGCATTGGACACATTTTGGACACATTTTTGACTGTTCATAGATCAGCCTTCTTTTATTTTGGAGTTTATTTTTTAGTCTTTTTTGGATAAAAAAACAACACTTTTTCTGCATCTAATACAGACACACTCTTTTGTTGATTAAAGCAAATTATCCATAAATTCAGATCACATTGCTTCTGTAAACTAAGTAGTTTTGTGAGCTATGCTCATGCAGCCCTTGCCAGTGGCATTAAGTTGGTTACCTCGTCTCGGGATATGGTCAATTTGGCAATGAAGAATAGGGAGGTTTACCCAGCAGCAGTGGGAGGTTACTTGTTGTGCCAGTCTCCACAGTTGACTGTGAGAGAGGCTTCAGTAAGCAGAACATTTTTAAAACATGCCTTAGGAATTCTATGTCCATCTCTGCACTGAACAATCTAATGAGAATTTCGATAGGTGGTCCCAGTCTGGACAAGTTTGATTTTAAGGCAGCATTCAAGGTATGGGCAGAGGCTAGCACAAGGAGAATTCTGCAGTGATTTCCGGTGTACAACGTAAAAAGTTTTATATGAACTCAAAGATGAATGTGATCTACAGAAAAAATTGATATACAAACTAGAACTTGTCAAAACTTGGAACTGCAGCAGAACTGTGTAAATATCATGGGAAAATAATTGACCTGAATTAAATTGCAAGTGTATTGCAAGTGGACTATGAACTGCAAAATTGCAACAGTTTAAAGGGACACATGGCAATCCTGAAATGTTTATCAAGCACTGAAATTAGCGTCTCGATTTATTTCTGGTATAGTTTTGATTTTAAACATGTGCATGTTATTAAATTAAAAATTTGAGTTATCATTGTTTCTTCTTATTCGACCATAAATTCAAATATATTATTGGTGCAATATTGCCAACAATTAATATTATGCAAAAGCTATATGCTTTATACCATTACTACAATTAATATTAATGATTGAACAAATGCAAGTTTTGTAGAAAACTAACGGGACGCCTCGAGTTTTGAAAAAATCAAGATTGCCATGTGTCCCTTTTATGTAAACTTATTGTCGTGTTCGGCCATTTCCAAATATCCACTCTCATACTCTTTTATTGTTGTAGATAGCTGAAACTATATACTTGAAAGAATGTGCTATGAAAACACTTTGTTAACACTAATATGTTAGATTATAAGAATAGTTGTTGACTGTTTCTTTTCTTACAATTAAAAAATCATTGATAATAATATTAAATGATAAAACAAAATCGTTGTTTTTACTTTGATACTGTATTTATAATAAACTGTTTAAGAATGCTAAAAGATGTTAGTTATATAAACATTAATACCAATAATACCTGTCATAGCTTAATAAAATATAATACTGCTGTGATTATAGTATCATCTTTCATTAAACTATTGGTTTATAGTAATTATTAAAGTATTACTTGTATTAATGTTGATATAAGTAACGTCTTTTATAAAAACAAGAGAACCTAAATGAATCAATGCATATATGCCACTTAAACTGAAAATGAATTTCATGTCTTCATTATAGGGGGAAAAAATGGCTCCAACTTTGGCTCCTATTCTCAAATTTGGCTCTTTTTTTTCATTTGGCAAAAGATGTTGCTAAAAAGAAAATACATCAGGGGAGGCCCTCTAAAAGTATACTATATACATAAGACTGAATGCATGGCACCTATAGACATGTTCTTTGACATGAACACAGACGGTGGTGGGTGGACAGTGTCTAATACAGACATAACTCTTTCGATTATAAAATCATGTTTTACACAAAATGGATGTGCAATACCAATAGACATGTTCTGTGACATGAACACAGATGGAGGTGGGTGGACTGTCTGTCTAATACAGACAAACTCTTTCGGTTATAAAAGCATGTTTTACACAAATATGACGTGCAATACCAATACACGTGTTCTGTGACATGAACACAGACGGTGGCGGTTGGACTGTCTTTCTAATACAGACATGAACTCTTTCGGTTATAAAAGCATGTTTTACACAAATTGGATGTGCAATACCAATATACGTATTCTGTGACATGAACACATACGGTGGTGGGTGGACAGTGTCTAATACAGACATAAACTCTTTCGGTTATAAAAGCATGTTTTACACAAATTGGATGTGCAATACCAATAGATGTGTTCTGTGACATGAACACAGATGGAGGTGGTTGGACTGTCTGTCTAATACAAACACTAACACTTTCGTTATAATAGTATACTATATACACAGACTCGATGCACGATACAAATATACGTGTTCTGTGACATGACCACAGATTGAGGTGGTTGGACAGTCTGTCTAATACAGACACTTAACACATTTGTTTATAAAGTCTAATACAGACACTTAACACATTTGTTTATAAAGTATACTATATACACAGACTGGATGCATGGCACCAATAGAGTGTTCTGTGACATGAACACAGATGGAGGTGGTTGGACTGTCTGTCTAATACAAACACTAACACTTTCGTTATAATAGTATACTATATACACAGACTCGATGCACGATACAAATATACGTGTTCTGTGACATGACCACAGATTGAGGTGGTTGGACAGTCTGTCTAATACAGACACTTAACACTTTTGTTTATAAAGTCTAATACAGACACTTAACACATTTGTTTATAAAGTATACTATATACACAGACTGGATGCATGGCACCAATAGAGTGTTCTGTGACATGAACACAGATGGAGGTGGTTGGACAGTCTGTCTAATACAGACACTTAACACATTTGTTTATAAAGTCTAATACAGACACTTAACACATTTGTTTATAAAGTATACTATATACACAGACTGGATGCATGGCACCAATAGAGTGTTCTGTGACATGAACACAGATGGAGGTGGTTGGACAGTCTGTCTAATACAGACACTTAACACTTTTGTTTATAAAGTATACTATATACACAAACTGGATGCATGGCACCAATAGTGTTCTGTGACATGAACAGACAGAGTGGGTGGACTGTCTGTCTAATACAGACACTTAACACATTTGTTTATAAAGTATACTATATACACAAACTGGATGCATGGCACCAATAGTGTTCTGTGACATGAACAGACAGAGTGGGTGGACTGTCTGTCTAATACAGACAAACTCTTTTGCTTATAAAAGAATATTATACACAAATTGAATGCACGATACCAATAGACGTGTTCTGTAACATGAACACAGATGGAGCTGGGTGGACAGTCCATCTAATACAGACATTAACTCCTTCATTTATAAAAGCAATTATTCAGTCTTTGAAACGCAGGTTAATAAATTCTTTGGTTATCATGGTTATAATTGATTCCAAATTATGTTTTATGTTGTTTTTTTTACTTTTTCACTTCTTATACATGTTATTCGAAACGTTAGGAATTTATGATACAAATATTTTTTCTGTGAAACATGGTAAAATGGTTGTTGTTAATAACTGTTATGGGTTATACATGATTAACATTTTATAGGGCATTATTAACAGTGTTAAGTGGGGCCCCATTTTTCTCTTCACAATTGCAGATTTGAATTAATTTTTTGTTTAACAACTCCGCAACACAGTATATGTTATGTAGAGCTGCCCCAGAGAAAGGTGAAGAATAGATAGGAGTCAAAAACTGGCTCTACCTTTACTATCGAATAAATTCCTATGGATATATCATGCCAAAAGATAGGCTGATACACAGGACTGCCTGGTTTACGAGACAGACGAAGGTAAGGGAAACTGTCTATGCCCAAGAATACACGGACAAAAATCAATAGCACCACGAAGGATTTAGCCCAGGGCCTCTGATTACAAATACGCAGCGCTATCCACTGGGCCATACCAGCCCCCAATAGTAAGTTTCTTATTATGGGGGATATAGATATATATTTTCTTTTTTAATGAACTTTGATATGTTGCCATGTCGACATTCAAACACCATCTGATCTTTATGAAACTCGGTCAGAGGCTAACTCGGTCAGAGACTTAATACCTATGAAATTGAATTGAACTAATCAATTCTACTCAAAAACAGAGACAAGGGAGTTACAGGTCTTCATGAGAAATGCAGAGATTGACAGGCTTAGACACCACTGCCAATTTCCCTCTATAAAAAATAAGAAACTTTATGATACAAATTGTAAACATTACACAGTTTGATATATATGTACAAGCAAAAACTCTTCCGACTGGTTCAAAAAACATAAAA